>CM039681.1:42626421-43226421 GCA_022537955.1 Schmidtea mediterranea
TTAACGCTCAATTTTCAGGAACGCATTATGGGCGCTAAACAAGGTGTGCCTGTATTATAATCATCTTTGAAAATTTGTGAGTTTTTGTTAATTTTTAATTGATATAGGAAAACTTGAAGTTTTATTGCAATTTAAGAATAATTTTTAATGAAGATTTTTGAAGAAATGAGAGTAATTCATTGACTTTTAGAACCAATTGATTTCTTGATAATGTTAATAGATTTGACTTGATTTTAAGACTATTTTGAATAAAAGTTAAATTTCATGACAGATTAGGTTTTTACATTAATTTAGAGTTATATATAACTTTATCTTGAAAACCTGTAGATTTTAATGACATTTGGTAAGTAAAATTTGACTGATAGATATTGATTAGTTTAATGATCTTTTAATCATAATTTTATGTTTAATTTATAAATTGACATTTTTTCAATAAAGTTTATTCTTTCGATGAAAGCATATAGAACTATATCATTTTCAGAGGTTTATTAGGTGTAACTGATGTCGGTTAAATGTGTATTTTACAGTAAATTATGATTATTTATTGCCAGGTTACGGGAGACAGTGATAAGAAAAATGATTTAATTAAAATTTTGTTGTCAATTATACCAGGTTTTATTAAACGTTTAGGGGTTTCAATGATCTTAAATTGTTTACAGATTGTGACAAATTAAGTGAAACTTAGAAAACATTTTAATGTATTTTACAGTGAAATATTTGATATATTTAGAATGATTCTTTGAGATAAAGGGACAATCATTTACCTTTATTTAGGATGTTATCGGTCTTATGGATATCTATGACAAAAGTAGTAGAATTATTTTCATTTAGAGTAATATTTAGGAATTTTTGATAATAAAAGAAGTTATCGATATACTTGAGAATTTTATGATAATCATTTAGTGATTTTTAAGGATATATTGTCATCTGATAATTTTTATTGAATTTATATTATATTTTCTGATTTATTTTAATAATTTGAGCAAACTAACAGTGAGAAAATGTGATTTCTATTTTATGATTTTACTATAATTTTGTGAAATTCAATGATTTTTTTAGAAAGCAGGAGTTTAATTGAATTTTGATCATTAATGAAAGTTGTTTATTTGCTTGAATTTTGCCGACGAAATCAAATTGTAGTTAGTTTAAAGTAAGGATGTTGACTATCATTATCATTTTTATAATCCTTTAAACAAAATAGCTGTTTATTGGGTGAATTCTGATTTTTCTGATGGTTTCTTATGAGATTCAAACGTTTGAATGTCTGGGTTATATAGAGTTAATATGATCAAAATGAATGATTTTAAAGGGATTTCAAGAAATTTAGTCAGCTGAATGTTGATATTTAAAGGTGAATATTATTTAAGTAGGGGATTTGAAGAATTTTAAGAAAAATAAGGAATATAATTTGAAGAGCAGAAATATTATTATTTAAAGGGAAATAGTTGGTTAAGTGTATTAATTTTAAGTGGATCTAATTGGTTGAATATCAGTGTATATAGATTAATTTACTTTTAGAAAATGTTTATTTTCCGATGATTTAGGGTGTATCAGATTATATCGATAAGAAAGTGAAGGTATTAGTTAATTTGATAATGTTCAAATTGAAAAAAAATATGCGGTAAGAATTAAGTTCTAAGAAATTGTTTGATTCAAGGAAAAAATTACTTGTATTTAAGTAATTATTTAGATGATTTTATTATAAAATTTTGTATTTCATTTAAGTTTAAAAATTTAACGGAACTTAATAGTATTTAAAATTCTTTTGTTATTAATTACATGTGACTGGAAGTTTTTTGAATAATTTAAATATTTTTGGTTATTTTTACAATCCTTTTCTTAATTTTAAATTCAGAATAAAAGAATAGACTATTTATTGGAAAACCAAACAAGTATAATTAAACACTTAGAGCAGTCAATCACATGTATTTTCATAATTTTCATTAAAATAGTACAGTTTTATTAACATTTGAAGGTTTTCTTTTAAAATTTATTCAATATTATATAAAGTACTAACAAATTTAATTAATAATTTATCAAATATTTTAATCGATTACTATTTTCCTAACAATTTGCTACTATGTTGTTTTATTTTCTTTAAAAAATTATTCAAAGTACTAAATTTATATAATTTGTTTTCCAAAGATTTAACAGATTAGTTAATTTTCTAACTACTTTTTTCAAATTCTATTTATCAAATAACCATTTAATCAAAGTTTGATAATAAGACTTATTTTTACAGAAACTAATATTTTACATCAACCACATAAATATTTAGATTTATATTACATGATATCATTACCTATAAGAAACCAGGTAGTAATAAACTTTATGACTTGGTTTAGAAATATGGTGATAAATCTGTCAGAAATTCATGTTACGTTTTAAATTTTTGATTATTAGTTTGATGGTTATTATAAGGACTTTTTTTGTTTTTCACCTCTGATTTCTTTATAAGTCACATAATATTTTCTACAAATTTTGACTATGAATACCTTTAATAAATCTGATTCATAGTCAAATTTTGTAGAAAATATTTTGATGGTTATTGTTTAGTGAATGGTAAATTAATTAGTTTATTAGTGTGTGTAGTGCCTGCTACATTTAATTAATTTTACTAAATTTAATTAAATTACAGATGCATTATTAAAAAACAAATATTAATTATTTTAATTATTTAATTATTTTGCTTTTTTAATACGATCGCTGCCTTTTTCAATTTAAAAATGTACCAACAACTGTTTAAGATCAACAACCATTCAACAACCAACTCATTTCAAAATTGAAACTGTTCGAACTGATTCAGATAACAAATTATTGTATTCTCCTAAAATTGTCGGAAATGGAAGAAATATCATTGGCAGACAACAATGTCATCAAAGCCAAAACTCGAGAATTATACTTTAAAATTATCCATCACATTGTTATTTCTCAACTCGATTTTATTCACAACACTATCTGACTTGAAGAAACGTAAAAATTGATGGTTGTGAATTATACATATTATTTTATCTATCACTTTTATTCAAAAATTTAAGATCCTTATGTAGTTGATTTTAAAAGTTTCGACAAATTGACTAAATTATTTGTTTCATTTTCAGAAACAAATAGCTAACCAACCATTTATACACACTAGGAATACAACAATAATATTAAAGCTATATTCGTAATAAATCCAATAAATTTATTTGATCAGCTGAACATTTTGTTCGTTTCTTGACATGTGAATCACGGAGTATACTATATCAAAATTTTACGTTTCTTCAAGTCAGATAATGTTGTGAATAAAATCGAGTTGAGAAATAACAATGTGATGGATAATTTTAAAGTATAATTCTCGAGTTTTGGCTTTGATGACATTGTTGTCTGCCAATGATATTTCTTCCATTTCCGACAATTTTAGGAGAATACAATAATTTGTTATCTGAATCAGTTCGAACAGTTTCAATTTTGAAATGAGTTGGTTGTTGAATGGTTGTTGATCTTAAACATTTGTTGGTACATTTTTAAATTGAAAAAGGCAGCGATCGTATTAAAAAAGCAAAATAATTAAAATAATTAATATTTGTTTTTTAATAATGCATTTGTAATTTAATTAAATTTAGTAAAATTAATTAAATGTAGAAGGCACTACACACACTAATAAACTAATTAATTTACCATTCACTAAACAATAACCATCAAAATATTTTCTACAAAATTTGACTATGAATCAGATTTATTTAAGGTATTCATAGTCAAAATTTGTAGAAAATATTATGTGACTTATAAAGAAATCAGAGGTGAAAAACAAAAAAAGTCCTTATAATAACCATCAAACTAATAATCAAAAATTTTTATCACTATATTTAATTAATTTTTATAAGTGTTAGCAATTGAAAACAATATATTTAACAACAATTTGTATAATTTGGTCATATTTAGAAGATTTTCATGTATTTAGTGTAAATTTTTAAAAAAAAGTTGACATTCATCTTAGTAAAATTGTAAGTTTTTAATGCTATAAACATTTAATTGAAGAATAATTGTTCAAGGTTGGATGCAATGACAATTAAAAATAATACAAGAATACACGAAAAGAATGCAAAATATTTCAAAGTTTTTAACAAAACTTATTGGTATTTATAAAATGATTCAAAGTTTCAATAAAAAAAATCAAATCAAATACAAAAAGAATACTGCAAACAAAGACAACACAATTTTATTCAAAAATAATATACTGTGGATTGGACTTTCTCCATTGAATTTGATTGCTATAATGTACGTTATACTTTTATTATTTTTTTGTTTTGCACGTTATGTTTATTTTTATTCATATTTTATTGTTGTAGTTGATCTGATGAGATTAGACCTTGAAGATTTGGATGGAAAAAAACATTTTCCTATAGTAAAATTTACTATAGGGAATAAAAATCATCAAGTATAAAATTTGAAATAATAAAATTGATAGAAAATAATAAACTGAAAGAACAAAACTCATATTTAGATATTTTGGGAGTTAAAACGAACAACAACTGACGTTTATTTTATTAATTTTATTTAAATGTTTTAAACAATATCCTTGTTAACGGAGACTCGGCTGGGCCCAAAAAAAAATTCTTTTTACATATCCACCGCACAAATACATTAAATATTAGAGTATATACAAAGAAAACAATATAATAACATAATATATCATTAGTACACACAAAGAGTATATACAAAGAAGACAACATAATAACAACCTAATAATTACTTCCAGCAAGTGACGATCCAACTAATTTACATACAGTAATGATGTATTACAGAAAGAGAAGGAAATAAATTTGTATTTTTTTTATTGTTCAACTTTTTAAGTAATTTTATTTAAATGTTTGTAGATCAGTAATCAGATGTTGATACCTAGTTGTTCAGTATCTAGTTATTGGTTTCCTAGCGTGTGTATGGTCAGTAAAAAGATGTTGATAACTAGTACCTAGGTATTGGTAACCAGTTGTTAGCATAGAGCTGCTCAATACCCGGTCATTGGTATTCATTACTTAATATACATTTGTTCAGCACCTAGTCCTTGATATTCAGTACCTAGAATACAGTTGTTCAGTACCTATTTATTGGTATTCAGATGTTGATACCCAGTAAGTGCACTTTAAATCTTTTTTGATTGCAAATGAATTTGTTGTTATTATTAGTGTTATTATTATTATTATTATTATTATTATTATTATTATTATTATTATTATTATTATTATTATTATTATTATTATTATTAATCTCATTGAAAATTTATGAGAAATTAATATTCCACTTATCTGTAAATTGAAAACAATTTCATTAAAAATTAAGATGTCAAGGGTTAGTCAAATGATTAAAATATTATTAATTTAAGTTCCTGATGAAGTATTTATAATAAAAATCTACTGATGATCATCAAATAGACAAATTAGAATGAGTAATGATAAAAGGTTAGGTGATATTGTTGATGGGCAAACAAAATGGTTATATAATGAAAGTGGGAAGTATCAAGAAGACACTGTTTATGCCGGGTTGAATTGCCGCGTCGCAAGAGCCATATGTGATGGTAACCGACTTGTCGGATCTCTTCTTGAAGGAGAAAAATGTGTCTATCTAAGCTCCAACAATACCGTGTTTGAGCAATATGAATATCAAGTAAACAAGAATTTTTAATATTTATTGTTTTTTAAATTATATTATGTGATTTTATTTAGGTGTTTGTAGAGGAAAACAATTGTAAAAATACCAGATTGGAATGGAAATGGGCTTCTGGGAAAATTGTTCCAGAAGGAGCAATAGTAGGAGGCAGTGACGCAGGCAACGTATTATTCATTGGGAGAACTGCAATTGATGGCAGACTTTTAGTGGGCTCATATCGAGCAGATAAAGGGAAAATTACTGTGGGGTATAAAAACAGAGTACATATTATACCTGGATGTGATATTTTGTGCAAGGTTTCAAGTGAATCGTAGTACCGACATGACATTTAGGCTGACTTGAAAATAATTTCCTATGATAAATTTAAATCTTTACTTTTTATCGTAACAAAATCTAATACGTCTTATTTAAATATTTTAAAAAGATAATTATTCTTTTCAGAAAATCTCTTTAAAATAGAACCTTGCAAAATTAGTGAATTGTTATTATAATTGACAATGTTCTATTGACTATAATAAGTAGATAATTAAAATAAAATATACTTACGATAATTTATTTAAATTTATTTATTTTGTTAAAAATATTCAAAAAGATGTAAAAATTGTATAAACTTATTTTATATTTATTTTAATATCGACTTTTATAATTCGATTTTTAATAAAAAATGACATTGTGGTGGTAGCATATCTAGGTAAGTGGAAGCTAGTGCGTGAATGTCGGTGAAATAGACGTTGTTTGGTGAGATCCTAGCAGTGTGGTTTATGAGGTTCCATTTGAGGTTACAAATAACTGTAGCCTGGCTCAGAAGTACGATGATTCCCACGTTTTAGAACTATATGCACTTTAAAAAGATGCCAACTTAACCATCTAGCGTAGCATCGAATGAATTGAATTAATGTTGGTTTCGGTGATAGCATAGACCTGTTTATAAAGAGATATCAGTTCAGCGAAAAAGAATTTTTGTCAGCCGGGTTGTGGGCTAAAGGTCTCACTACATACATAATAATCCATCCAAAATATTTTCAATTTTATACTTGGCTGTAACAACCATCGATACAACTGGACTTATGGGTACACCATCTTTACCGATTTTCGTCGTAAGCTAATATATCTTTGCTAGTTGAACAAAATTTGACGAATAGATTTAGTCACCTCTTCACCAAAACGTTTATTCTCAATCAAATCAATCAGCATTTCTTGTATAAACATTTCATCATTTAGAGCAATGGTTCCCAAGCTTTTCTGAACTGTCTCCCAATTTTGATACTTAGTTTGAGCCAACGCCCACCAATAATTTTTACAATTTGAAAACCCTTTTAAGTGTATAAAAGCTTTAACGCAAAACGTTTTAAAATAGGAATTTTGCAAAATTAATATTTACTTTATTCCAAACAAATCAGACAATAACAGCTCGATTACAAGCATGTATTACACCACAATGAGCGTGTTCTAGTAAACCTTTAGTGAGACCTTTTGCCCCTGAATGTTTTTTTGATAGTTATAGCTCACAAGGAGAAAAATTAGTACGTTTCAAACAAATGTCAAGACGATTTGTAAATGTATGAAATGCTTTATTGACTCATGGATTGCTAACAATTCACGATCGATTGTACAGTATTGTTTTTGCGTGTTTGTGAGTATTATTGAAAAGAATTATAGTGGTCTGGTGACTCCTTTCTGTCCCTAAAACAGAAATGCGCTGATAGTAACGTCAGAAGCGTCTGTCATAAGTGTGAATTGGCCATTGGGGAATGGGTAAGTTAAAGTCTGGATGTTAAGTATGGCCTGTTTAGCTTCTGTAAAAGCATGTCGTGATCTATCATCCCATATGATTTGGGCTGACTTCGGACGGTCACATTGTGTGGGTAATGGAGCGAGTGTTACCGATATACGTTTTTGGTTTTGGAAAATTCCTGATTATGTCCAGAGGTTCTGGTAATGGGCTTATGTCGTTGTTTGAGACGATGTGACCAAGGATCCTTACTTCATTTTTAAAGAATTTACATTTTTCGTGATTGATGTGCATGTGGAAGTGAACGCTCTACGTGTGTGCTCCCACATCTTATCGAGATTTATAATATATGGTGGTGGTTTGAAAGTTATATTTCCCGTGTGAATGTATCAATTTTACATGTATGTTATGAGAGTATCGAGATATATATGATGGTGATCTGAAAGTTATATTATCTTTGTGAATGTATCTATTTTATGTGTATGGTAGGAGAGTATTGAGATTTATAATATACGGTGATCGTTTGAAAGTTATACAGCTGACATACATTCAAGCACAACACTTATGTTTTATAGTTCTGTGGTGGCTAAAACCTGTAATTGCTTTCTCATAAGGAAATGGTCTTCATTTGTACTTTCCCCCAGAAAAACATAAAACGCCCACCTAACACCCATTTACATAAAACACCCGTTGCAATTTTTCAAACTCCCACTAGTGGGCATTATCGCCTAGGTTGGGAAACACTGATTTAGAGGATGCTATTTTCCATTCTTCCGTTTTATTCATAACTTTCACACACTATTAGACTTATTCATTATCGTCAAGAATTAGCAATCTATTTCCACTGTCAAATTTACAGATATTAATTTCTTTTTTGGCTAAGTTTTTTTTAATCCACAAGGTCCTTAAGATTCTATAAATTCTTTTATCAACATACTCCATCGTACTTGTACTCTACAAACTCTTCACACAATTAACATTCATATTTTTCATTGATCAGCATATATGAAAGATAAACACTACTAGACCGAAATTTAGAGAAAACCAACTGATACTTATCTTTATACTTCTCCGGAAAGCTTTTGTGAATTTCAGTGTAAGAGAAAAATGGTGAAATGATTGATTTATCGTTTTCTATTTCGGCAAATTCAGTAAAAGGTTTTGATAAATTAATTGAGTTCTTGGTAAAGAATGAGCATTCAAAATCATTTTTATTAATATTGTTAACAAGTTGATTAAGAATTCTAAGGTTCATGTCCGAGTGTAATTTAATTAATGGATGTGAATTGTGAAGAAGTGTAAATTACATTAATGGTGCATACGAGATGGATATTCTATTACTTTACAACTTCTGACCATTGATTCGGATCTTTGTTTAGGGCAAGCTGATTCCTCGTGGTAGCGGGCCAAGTTCCGTCAGAACTGTTCGCAGTTTGGTTGTCTGTTGTCCACTCTAAAGTCATACAGTTAAACTTAACAAGTCCATTTAATATTATTGTTATATTACAAGTATGTGTGCCAAAGGTTTTGTTTAAATTGGGGATGATCAGGACAACCGTGAAGTACTCATACAAATGAACATTATTTCTATGAATTTTTAATTAAATTCTGTTGGAACTTTAAAACAATGAATTGTTTGAACATTGAGCTTTCTTTGACAATTTCGATATGCCACCATAATCATATTGGTGCTTGAGGACGGTACCAAAGCAGCTACTGTATAATTGGAATATTCGCTCTATCAAAAAAACAATAACATGTGAAGATAATCATAAATGTCACGATACAAGCATTATACAAACAAATAAATATATTGAATGGATAATATAAATGAAATTAGAAGAAATTAGAATAGTTCTATGGGATTAATATTGGAAAATTGTGATGAAGCATAGAGTGGGGTCGTAATATGGTGTCGTCATAGATGGTGGTACAATATTCAATACTAATTAAACAATGGAAAAACTATGATCCAGGGTGACTAAAAGGATAATAACACTGTGAAACTAAGTAATAAATGATGAAGTTAAGGTTGTAAATAAAATAATCCGGGGGAAATGTATAAATTGAAGAATGTGTTGTTTCGGAACTCTGAAAAGAAATAATTGATGACAAGAAATTAAAATTGAGAAGAAATAACATATCAATAAAATTAAACAAAGAAATACGTAAAGGCCATTCTTAATTAATAAGCTCATATGAAAAGGGAAAAACAAAAACAAGAACAAAATTTAATTTGCATATCTTGACGGTAATTTTAAGATAAAGATAAGCGATTACTGGGAAAGCCTAGAAGTGGCGTCTTCAAAAATTATTTATCTCGACAGCTATCAGAAATAATAAAATGAACTGGAGATGTTATAGGATAAAAGAGTTCAAATGAAAGTCAATATCAGAAAGTGTCATTAAATTGCAGACTACAAAAGAAAAAACAACTTGAATCAGAATAGAATATTGAGAGAACAGAAGTTGATAAAGAAGAAAGATTTAGGGAAAATTGGTTAGGAAACAGAAATTGTAAAGAAAAGAAGAAACAGAATTTAAACGTAACTCAAGTTATCGAATAAACTTTGGTAATAAATTGTGTTAATTAATAAAAGTTGATATTGTTAGGAACTTGTTATTATTATTAACAAGCCTTGAAATTAGATCAATTATTGATAATATTTAATTTCACTGACAATCAAAATTCCACAAAATTCCGGTTGCCTGTAAATATACGTAAATATAACATTGAAATTTTTACCTTGGGATTCTCGCAAGACGTCTTTATTATTTCTCTCTTAATTCATCAATAAATGTAATTAATAAAGACTTCGTTTTATTTATTTTACCTTAAAATTAAAATTAGTAAAGTAAAATTAAATGATTTAAATTGGAAATAACCCAATTAAAAATTAAAGAAATGAATTGTCAAACTAAACCCAGAAAATAATAAAAATTAGAGTTAGATTATACAAATAATTTCAAGGTCAAATTTTGTTTTATCGCAGTAAATTTAACACGCAAGATTAGGGTCACAGAACAGGTATATATACCAATTCATTTTCACAGAATTTTAACTCTTAAACTATTAAGTCATACCATTGACACAAATTCAACTTTGGAAAAGTGTGTAAACTTTTGTGAACCAGCTCAAGCGGACGATTATCGACAATTTTTCCATACAGCGTTCAAGCAATCTCAAGTAAGCTCTACTTGAGCGCATATATGGGGAAATATTATGATGTGTGCTGACGGTCAAACTTGTACTATTATTATGAAATATATGATTCGAGAAAATATGTTATGTCGAAATTTTTCCTGCCCACAGCCGAACCATCACCGCAAGTTATTAAAATATAACATAACTACCGAGATGTTTAAGTGCGGTCCATCAGCCAATATCTCGTGCCCGTGAAGGTTCCGGCGTGCGTAACGCAGAAACCCAAACGTCAATACATGCCGCTTATAGTGGAAATTGGAAAAAGAAAGGGTAGTCTTTTGGCTTCTCTTTTGTCATCCAGTTCCCGAAAAATCAATCCAAAATTTCGTTACACATCGGCTCAAAATAATCTACACCGAGTAGTCCAGTGAACACTCGTAATATCATAATATCAACATGTCTAATCCTAAGATCAAATAAGGGAGGTGAGTGTGAGAAGGAGTCGAGAATCGTTGCTACGTCGAAAATAAATCATAAAATAACTAGTTTTAAAATTGATTTACAGACGTTACACATAAAATTTATTACACATAAAATCCATTACACATAAAGTTTATTACACATAAAATTTATTACACATAAAATTTATTACACATAAAGCACATTGATTTTGCTGTTATAAAATTCGTTGCATATGTCTAAAAAATTATTTTTTCACCCTTTAATTATGGTTGTTATATCGAAAACAAGAAGAGGGAATACCATTACCACCTAAGCTCAAAAACTTCCGCAGGAACTAAAATGTACTGGCTTTGCACGAAGAGAGAAATCTGTAAAGCCAGGTTTGTCACAAATGCTGACCTTGAAAACGGAATTACCATACTCCATTCAACATCACACACTCATATAGGTGATGAATCAGCACCGGAAGTAAGGTCAGTTACAGAAAACATAAAGGCCCGTGCAAGGGCTGAGCCAAACTCACACCTTTCGCACATAATACGAGAAGAGCTTAGAGGAGTCACTGATACAGAGGTTATTTTGAATGTGAGCGAAACAAACTCGCTAGTAAAAATGGTAAATAGAGTTCAAAACTCTGCAAAACCGAATCTACCAGCATCTGTTTCGAGTTGTTTGATCACCCAACTATACAATTAGACAATTTCAGGCGATTTCTTTTTAAGGTTTGATTCTGGCGTGCATGACTCTAACAGAGTTCTCATATTCTACTCTGATCTTGGCTTACGATCCCTATGTAGAAGCACTCAGATTTTTGCAGATGGAACTTTTGATACAGTACCAAGAATCTTTTTTCAACTGTATACGATACATGGTGAGGTTTTTGGTTATACTTTTCCCTTTGTTTATGTTCTATGCTTAAGAAAAACAAGGTCTGTTTATGAAAGTATAATTAATCATCTGAAAGAAGCTTCTATTAGATTAAATATTACTTTTTCACCAGAAACAATATTGGTGGACTTTGGGATGGCAGCAATTATGACATTTAAGAACATGCTACCTAATTCAACAGTAAAGGGGTGCTTATTTCACTTCAACCAATCATTATGGAGAAGGATACAAGAGAATGGGTTGTCTGTGAGATACCATAATAGGCAAAACACTGATTTGCAAGGGTTGGTCGTTGCATTGATGGCTTTACCATTTATTCCTGAAGAGGATGTAGCTGGAACCTTTAAAGATTTAGTGAATTTTGCTCCGCCTGAGCTTAATGATTTTATCGAATTCTATGGAAGAACCTATATAGGTTTAATAAGGAATGAAGATAGCAGGACATCCGTAACATCAAGGTTTGAGAATACTATGTGGAGTTGTTATAACTCTACACTTTCTGGACACCGTCGAACAAATAAAATTGTTGAAGGGTGGCATTCTAGATTCGATGGTGAAATCCAATCTCATCATGCAACAATTTGGAAATTTCTTGAGTTCATCAAGAAAGATGAAGCTGATAACAAGATTTTAATTGAGCAATTATTTGGAGGTCACAGGAAGATTAGGCACCCAATAAAGCGAATGTATCTCGTTAATAACTCACGAATTCTCGAGCTTGTTCGGTCTAATGGTGAGTTTAAAAACTCTGGCACGATAAAGATATATTTGCATAGTATAGGGAGGTTATTGAAGAATAACTTTACTTATATTCCAGAGCAAGATCACAATCAGCCTAATATGAATGAACATTAAAGTTCTTATTATTTTGGTTTTTTGAAGAAAGTTCTAAACCAACTCTTCCAAATTTAATAATATGGGCTTTATATATAGAAAAATTTTTATTATAAATTTTATGTATAATAAATTTTATGTGCAATAAATTTTATGTGCAATGTCTAGGTACCTTAAAATTGGAATACTAAATTGAGAGCCTTAATCATGATAATATTCACGTTAACGATAAATCAAAAATGAATTATTTTAAAATTGGAACGTTAAGTTGAACCTTAATAACGATAATATTGGTGGGTTACTGGGTTTCGCTATTTGTTTGAACCATCTTATTGTTACCCCGGTAACGCCATATAAATATTTTTTAGCTACCACTCGGCACCCGTTGCTAGGCAACGTTGGAAATGTGTTCGAGTGGGTGGATTGTCCGCAAAAAGTGAGCACTATTACTAATACTGTAATTGCTCGGACAACCCTCGGGTTCAACGAGCTGTCGATGGAAGACCTATGCTCGCTTTGTAATGGCCCCTATGTGCGAAAGTTCAAGATCAGACTCATGTTGACCGGTAGAAATAGAACGACATTCATGTGACGAGGCGTGAATGCTCATGACTTTTCGGCAGCAATTTAATATTATTTATATTTTATAACATACCACTTCTAAATGATTTAACAATAATTATAATTTACATTCAATTCATAAAACAAAACCGATTAAATCAGACAATATTCGTAAGTTAATTCAATTTTTAAAGCAATACAGAATACATTAAGTTAGTTTGTTGGCCAGGCGTGCGGCTTTGCGTCGGGCGCGTTCTTTACGCCCCGGCCTGTAATTGTTCGAAGGTATTGCCGATGGAGTCGCCAATGGTGTTGAGCTGCTGGCTGAATCCCGGTACGCCAATTGAGATGGGGCGAAGATAAGAGGGTAAGTCACCGCTTCTCCTTCACGACTGACGGCCAGGGCGACTTCCAACCCCCTTATCTGCGTTCGGAGGTTCTGATTCAGTTGTCGCTCCTCAGCCCAACCCTTTTGAGCAGCTGTGAGTCGTTGATGAATGGATTTGAGTTTCGCTGGGTCCACCCAGGTGGATTTCACCTGTTGAACCTCCTTTGTAAGCTGAATTATCTCCTCATATAGAGCTTTGTTGGATTGTTGGGCGCGGGATAATTCCTTTTGTAGTAATTGAACCGGCTCCATGACTAGTAAAAAGAATAATTAAAGGGGAGAGATTTACTAATAGAGCGTAATCATATGATCTATGTTTAACCCAAACAAACTAATGAAAATCATTTAAAAGTAATAGAAACTCTAAACCAATCAACAACAAAAAAAAACAATTAGTTTCATTTATTATTAATCATGGTTCATCAAATTTGCGTTCTCATCTGTTTGTGGATGGCTCAGGGAAAGCCTTTCGCCACCCATTCTTCGGGTGTATAGCCCGAGATGGCCATAGTTGGCCTCTTTGTATTGCGGGCTCAGACGGTGGTTGCTTGAGGGGCCTGTCGGGGAGACCTGTCGGGGGTGCCAATAATTGTCGGCGATCCGACCCGCCAGTAAATCCTCCTCAACGTTCGCCAGATACTGGCGAGCTCGGACCACCTGTAGGTCTACTTGTCGCTGATGGGATTCTAGGTTTTCGAGCAGATGTAGAGCCTGCTGGTAGATTTCTTCGGCCGGGCTCCATTCTTCGGCCATCTCTTGCCCCAGATTGTCTCTGTCGAGGAACCTTGATGGAGGAAATTCGGGACATCTTTCTTGTCTATAACGGGCCCAGGCCCATCTCCATCGGTCTGCGAGAGAAATTGACACATGATCCGTCGAATTAATTGCTGAAATGAACATTATTAATGTGGATGTTTTTAGCAACGGAAATGACTATAATTTATTATTAGCACCTAATTGATCCTATTTCTTCCACTCTTATATACGTAATATAATATTAATTCGACTCGGGTTAATATCAGTCCACATATCATAATCTTTATTAAATCGTTTGCTTGTCTACAAAAATCATCTATGCCGATTCAATATCCTATGAGTTATTCACGGTTGCAGTCGTGGAAATCTATGCGCATGAAAATTTACAGAATGTGCCTTTATTTTTCGGCGCGGAAAATTCTTAAGTAGAAGTCTTATTGGTTCCGCCCATTCATTAATTTTAGGCATTAATGTCCTTGAATCGTGTATATATTTACTCAAAACAATGGTGTGGGAATTGAAAAAGAGTGATTTCCGTCTCTGACAACCAAATGACATCATGAACCTTTTAAGATTTAGCTGGATCTGCCGATTAGAGAATTCTATTTCCCTTAGCTAAACAACAGTGTCGTTATATTTCCATTGAGTTAGATGGCTATAAATTTTAATGACGGTATGATTGAACGAAAACAATGAGGTAAAAAAAATTTGTTGAGTTACAGTTCGGGTACAAGAACCGGTAGTTTACAACTTCATACTTATCAATTTAACAATTTTTCGTAAGAAAACGATCAATCATTTAAACTTAAAAATATCAATTTAAAAATGTTTCGTAAGAAAATAGTCAATCATTTAAACTTAAAAATTTGATTATCAATTTAAGACTTAAGTAAGAAAATGATTATGCATTTAAAACTTAAAAACAATGATTATCGGTTTAAAATTTATATAAGAAATTTTGAAGATGAATTACCATATGTTGTGGGAATCGATTCCCTTGGCGTTTCTCCTCCGGCGCCGCGATCGTAGAACTCATATCTCCAGAATCTGGATGCATAGCAATAATAAAATGATTGATGGATAATCCATCACACATAATTATACGAACCGACGTCGATGTGTGCACATCCGCTGCACGACGGTTGGATTCGATAATATGATGATGGACTTTTGTCCAGTCGGATGCTAGTTGCCGTTCAGTTGGATAAACAATTTTTTCAATTACTGAATTTTCAAAATTTGGATATCGAATTCGACGTTGGCAATTCCGTAAGTTTTTATTTCTTTGGATAATAACGGCGGAAAACTCGCTCGGGTCATCGCCAACTTCACGATGGCACGGCGGGTGTTCCCACGTTAATTCCAATCCACTTCCAATTTATTTGACTTTAATTTATTTAACATATTTATGTTTTTATTAATATTCAATCAAACTCTCAAGGTATCACCGCGTTAGAAAAGTCATGAGATTCTTCTCGTTTCTCAATATTGGAGTTTCTAATTTAATTAGTAATGGAATAACAGGTCATTTAAATTACTGAATATCGTAATCGGGTTTGAGTTGGTGATTGGGAATCGGTTACAAATCAGGAACTTGTTGGATATTCGAATCGAAATTGACTGCCATATTTTAAGAAGATGAACGTCGATGGGGGTGTATTCGTTGATGATACAGTGGCATAATGGTGGACAAAACAGATGGGTCGGGTAAGTTAACTATTCAAGTGGGTTAGGAACCTTCGCTATGCTACAATTTATTCTATCCATGTGCGTAATTTTGGTTAATTATTAATTTTGGCTGATTCAGTTTTAAACGTGGTCGAATTCAATTTATGGTTGACTTTATAAAATAAAAGAAGGTGTCTCCAACAGTTGTGCTAATGGATTTGGGTCGGAATAAATTCTCGGTTTTGTTAGAAAGTTGGGTAGTTGATTTAATAATACTAATTTAGAAGTTTTTATTTCAAGTTTCATTTAAATTGAATTTATTAATTTATTTCATAGCAGTGATTTCATATTAATTTTTATTCCCCGTAGCCTTCCCCTTTAATAAGCCTTAGGCGCATATTATGTTCATATTATATTTAATGAGTGCCCACTGGACTACTCGGTGTGATGATTTTGAGCCGTGTGTAAAATAATTTAGGTCGAATTTAAAGAAAACTAGAAACGAGGAAGGAGCCAACAGACCTCTTCCTTATTTCTCCCTTCTTCTATATGGAACAATATTGACGTTCCAATCCCTGCGTTCCGCACGCCGGGTCTTCACGGGCACAGATCATCGGCGATATTCCACGCACTTACACGAATCTGAATAGTATGTTGATTTTATTGACTTGTGATGTGTCTTGGCTGTGGGCCGGAAAAATTTCGACAATAAACAATTAATCATGAAAACAAATTAATTTTATGCATCATAAATATTTATTAATATATTAAAACAATACAACAAATTACTTGCCAAAATCATCATAAATAATTTACAAATACATCCCCCCCACGCCGACATCCAAGCAGAGCTCTACCGAGGTTGCGAGAATGTGACGTGGAGAGAGAGTTTCCAAATAAAACTACTGCTCACTTTTGGTTTGAAAAATGGTTTGTTTTTTTTGTGAAAATGCATTGGTATTTATACCTATTTTCTGTCCCTAACCTCGCGTGTTATTTTTGATTTAGTAAAACAAAATTCGACCTTGTTATTTTCTAGTGTATTCTAATCTTTATTTTTATTATTTTTTAATTTTTTTTTGATAATTTTTTTTTTGAAATTTTTTATTGAATTATTTCTAATTCAAATTCTTTGATTTAAATTTCATTTTCATGAAATTTTCATTTTTATCAAATTTCGGTCGAATTTGTTATGTTTTCATGTTATGTTTGTATTTGTATCGTGCGGATCTTGTTGCATTTTGTTATTATTTTAATTTATTTTTATGTTTATTTATTTTATATGTAATTCTCTTTTTCTCATATTTGATAGGGTTTAGTTGATGTTTTATTAGGTTTGAGTTTAAATTTGCCTGTTATGTTTGCATGTGTGTTACCGATCCATTTAAACATTTTCCAAGGCCGTTTGTGTTCTGGCCCAACAATATTCTCGTTAAATCACGAAATAAATGATTTGAAATTAGAACTCCGAATTGCACGCCTTAACCTCATAAATGATAACGATAAATCATAACATGAATAATTAAGAATTTGAGAACACCAAATTGAGAGCTTTAATGTTGATAATATTCGTGATAGAGGTAAATCGAAAAATAAATAATCTTAAATTATGGAACTCTGAATTGAGAACTTAAATATCGACAATATTCATGAGAAAATCATAAGACTTAATAAGTAAACATAAGGCATTAAATTAAGAACCCTGATACCAATAATACTAAAGTTAAAGGGCGTGGGAAAAATTAAACGAAAATCGGAATTGAGACCCTTTGTAACAATAGCATTGAAATAAAATAAAAGCAATACAACAATTAAATCATTAACCACAGTAAAACCAAAATATTCAACGACGAAACGATAATCAAAACCATAAAGTTTAGATAAAATGCTACTCAATAACTGCGGTGAAGATATTATAATTTAATCAAATAATCAAGCCCTGATATAGTCTATAAATAGTTTATGAGAGAACATAATCAGATAACGTTCAAGTATAATTAAAAGGTTAAAAAAATGTAAATTAAATAACATCAAACTTCGTCGATAATAAATAAGACAAAATAATAACGTACCGTATCATAACAATCATAATAATAACGACTAAAATAAAATCAAACGATCATCTATAAAGGCACCAAGTATCACAAGTCACGAAAGTCGAAGAACCAAATAATCCTAGACCCCACACTTCATATACACCCAACTGTTGTATCCAAGATACTCCGATACTCTCATCCATAATACCACAAGCAGGTATCGGATAACTGTGACCGTCGATAGAATTCTGAAAACTCGAGCGTGGAGACGTCGCATTGAGTATGAGACTGTAGAGTACCATGACAGAAAACTGATTGGAGAACTGACAAACATCAATAAATATTAAAAGATACTTACACAAATTGTCCTGGAATATAGAGATTGAAAAAAATGGAAATGATTTAAATGAACAAATGAAAAACTCCACGAGAAATGAATAAATGTAATTCCATATATTTCACAAACAACCATGAATCGGACACGCCCGCAAATAATAAATGTTGCATGGGGTGAAGAAAAAAATCAATACAACTACACCAGCTGTCACTGAGATAAATCACCTATAATATAAAAGAAAATCAATAAATTTATAGCATATAAACACACCAACTCACCTTGAGGTTGCTTGTAAAATCGTCAATGAGACAAACCCTAAACTATAGAGACACAAAAAGTGAGAGAGAAATAAAATAATGCACATTAACTCAACCTATAATAAAACATGCATGCTAACTTTTAACATGTAGCCATCCGAAGTTGAAAAAATCCCTATAATAAATAATTTTATAGACATTTTTGAGATAATTTTAGAAAGAAAAATGGCGGAAAAAATTTTTAATTTAAATTTTGAGGTTTTTGCTAGGAAATTTCGAGTAAATGAGGATGTATCTTCATAAGATTTACCCTTAAAACTAAAATTAATCTAATATTTCAGATATTTCTGTAGAAAAAAGCAAACCCTGAAATCCGAAAAAAAGCATAAATTTTTTAATTATTTTTGTAAGTTTTAAAAAATAATCATAAACCAAATTATTTCGTGTACATAATCGATGATTTTTTACAAAATATTTATAAAAAATATAATTATTTAATGCACATAATAATTTTTATAAGTTCAAAAATAATTTAACTCACATTTTTTGAATAATAATATCCGAAAAAAAATACATATTTTTGGAGAATAGTTATTGTTACTAATTTTCCTAAATATTATTTATAATAATATATATGAAATAGTTGATCAAAGTTATATTTAAGAGCTTGAATTATGATCATATTTCCTTATGAAATCATAATTCAACTCTTAAAATTTAACTTAAAGTTATATAACAATATAAAAAACAACTTACTTAGCAGCCATTTAAAAAATGGCTGAAATCCATTCACAAAAAATAAATTCCGCTAAGTTGATTTATGTATCAACTTGAATTATAGCGGAATTTATCTCAGTGACAGCTGGTTTAAGCAATTAATCCGACGACGGATAGGAAATTGAATATGCCACGTCGCCATGGTTAGAGAAATTCTACAAATCGATCAATGAAGAAGAAATTAGACATGCCACGTCACCGAGAGCAGAAAAATCACTCCAATCGATGAACATGTTAGCATGCAGGAACATATAAATAACTAGTCGCATTCACATTTGGTTAGTTATTATTTCAACAAAAAACCAAACAAGAAATGTACGCACAATGAAGAAGGGTCGGTGCACTCAACAACGAGAAGAGGAACCGAGGGAGGAATCAGCAGAGAGAAGAGCGAGCAGACACGAGGGTAAATTTACATTGTCCCTTAGAAAATTCTTTAATTTGTCTATAAAATTATATCCAATGACTCGACGGGAACGGAACAAGCTCCAAAAAGATATACCCAAGACACACATACAGGGAAATTCATAATGCCAAGACGAGGAACATTTATGAGAGAATTTCACCATATCGAATGAATTACGGCTATATGTAACCCACGAGCTATAAACGAGTCAGCGGGACCTTTATGAGATGATGCTTTCCTGTACAAAGATTTGTTGATTTAATGTCCAATGTATTAGTTAATAAAACGAGTTAATTGGACGTTTATAAGACGAGGTTCTTCTTATTCGAATAACCGTTTGTTAATACCTGACATGACTTTTCGGAGAAATGAATTAATACAATGGGTTATTAATGCTCAACAATATACTTACCGAGGGATGAATTAGCGCATTTGTTTATTTATAGAGGAACCAATTATCACAATTGCTTATTAATGCGTGTAGTACTTATTACCGAGAAATTGGCACAATACGCTCTGCAATTTTTGAACACCGTCAACGCATAGGATATAAATCAGCAAAGTTAGTATTAGTGTATGGACAAGTTTCGATGAGAAGACGGAATCGAAGGCCTTGTTAGACTATCCCATTCAATAAAAACCTCATGAGAATCAGACTGGATGACAATGAATGAGACACAATCGCTAGGATCCTTTGATCGGATATTAGCACCACACGCAACCTAGTTATCTCCAACGTTATAACAATTACTAGAAAACAGAAAGACCTGATAAGGCTTTACCCGAAAGTCGCAATATTAATAATTGTAAATCATAACAAGGATCTCTTATACTAATATTTATTTTATAGACGAATCTTGGATTGATGCGTCCCGGATCACGGTGCGTTTTCCAGCACGATCAGCCGCCAGATGCATGCAAGCAATGTGGGACGCGGGATTTTCGATTTCCTCCGTGAAAGAATCCAGAGAAGATCGTCTCGACGACTATGAGGAAGTAGATCTTCCGTACTTGGAAATCAAAAGGGAACCAGGCCGCAATCCGGCCCGCGAAATCCGACAACGAGCGGAATTCACTTTGGCTCGCCTCGAGCACCATCAACAACAGACAAACTGGCAGGTAGCAATGGCTAGACTGCCCCATCCTATGGCGTATCATATGAATTAGACAACCCTATGTTGACAGAGCTTACCAGACCCATGGATGTGGTGATCCCTAGGAAATTACTACCAAAGGGCATGCGAGACGCTGACAGAAGTCCGGTAGGACGGAAAGAACATTTATATGCTCGGGGGCGTCCTGGATTCAATCCAAACTCGTGTCACCGGGATTCAATGCGAAAATAAAATGTTTTAAAAATAAATTGTTGAATTCAAAATCTTAACTCTTTAATTATTGACAGTGCACATAGTTTTTAACCCCCAAAGACTGATGTAATAATAATAATGAACGATGTTGGGTCAGAACACAATTTTATTTAAGTGAATTGGTAACAGCACGTAAACATAACACGCAGATTTAAAATCAAACCCATAAAACATCAATTAACCACGTTAAAATACGAGAAAGAAATAATTAAAATATAAAATCGAAAAACATAAAAATAAATTAAAATAATAACAAGGTACAACTAGATCCGCACGATATAAACACAGAAATAACAGGAAAACACGAGAATTTGACCAAAATTGACAATTTTTGTAAAGAAACAAGACTTCATGAAAGTTAGAACTAAAATTAAATAATTTGAATTGAAAACAATTCAATTAAAAGGTAAAAATCGAAATTGTCAAATTAAATTACAAAATAATAAAATTAGAGTTAGAATATACAGTAAATCACAAGGTCAAATTTTGTTTTACTACATCAAATTTAACACGCAAGGTTAGGGTCCCACAATAGGTATATATACCGATTCATTTTCACAGAATTTTAACCATAAACTCGTTTTTAACGAACACACTTTGCATTAAAGCAATTTTAAAGAAATCTTAGAACTCTGTAAGTGGACGATTTTTGGGAGAACCTTCTCCACGCAACGCACAAATAATCTCAATGGATTTTTTTTTGGGTGTTTGCGTGGGGAAGGAGTAGTATGTGATGTATGCCCAGAATGATGTAGCTAATTATGAGCCTATTTGCATTACAAATAAATGTTTTAAACAGATATTATAATACGTAGAAAATTTTCCGGTCCACAGCCGATACACCACCGCAAGACATTAAAATTGACATACCCCAATCGAACTGTGTAAGTGCGGTGTAAGTCCGCCTATAGTTCGTGCCCGTAAATGCTACGGCGTGAGAACGCAGGAGCTGGAACGTCAATATTATCCGTTTATAGGGGAAATTGGAAGGTAAAGGGGTAGTCTTTTGGCTACTTCTTCGCAATTCGTTTCCCGAAAAATTGACATAAAAATTGTGAATACAAATCGGCTTAAAATCAGAACACTGAGTAGTCCAGTGGGCACTCATAATCTTTTAACATCAACACAATTAATTCCTAAGGTCAAATAAGGGAAGGTGACGGGAGAAAAGGTCATAAGTCGTTGCTATGCAAACGTTATTCAATAAACGTTATTCAAGTAAGCGAAATTTTTAAACGTCATATGGGTGAACTACCCTCGCTATAATGAGTACACAAAACGATAAAACGTACTAATTAAAATGCTAATGAGTATTGTAGTGAAAATGCAATCGAGATACTGATCTCCCATTTGTCGCCATCAAGCGAGAATCCGGCCGCAATCCAGTCCGGGAAATCAGGGGACAGGCCGAGTACCTGTTAACTCGTCTCGAGGAGCATCAACGTCAAACCAATCAGCAAGTAGAGAAAGCCAGGCGTTATCTGGACGAAGTCAACGAGGACATTGCAGCAGGAAAAATTCCGAGTACGGATTGGTACGCCCCCTCGTACAATACCTTATTCAACCTCGACGATCGTAGACTAGACGTAAAATCCGCAGCACTCAATGTGGTAGTCCCGCGAAAGATCCTCCCACGAGAAATGCGGGCGGGAAAAGACGACCCGACAGCAACCGTGAGCATCCTTATGCTCGAGAATATCCGAGGCTGGACAGCAACCGATATCGCCCAAGAACCGATCAACCGTAATTTGTTATAGAAAATAAACCATTTAGACTCATGTTTGTTTTTCCTTAAGATAAAAAAAATAAATAATATAAGGTCCTAGTAAATAGTTACGATAAGATCTTCTGACTTAATAATATAAACGAGGCGAACAACATTTACGAGAAGTCTTACAAATTAATGATGATTTTCCTTTGTAGATATGGACCCCTGTCGGATCCTACAGCGAGAACTGAACAATGCACGGAGAATAAACACGGAGTTGCATCAACAGATCCTACAACTAACAAGGGAAATTCAGCAGGTTAAGGCAACCTGGGTAGAGCCGAGGAAGGTTAAAGCTCTCTATCAAAAGATGACCACAGCACAGAAGGGTTGGGCTGAAGAGAAATAGCTCAACCAGAGCCTTATCGGCATTATCGGCGTACCAAGAGGGTAACGCGGTAACCTACCCGTTATTGTTCGCGCCGGACAAGCGCAAAAAACACAAATACGCAGCTTGGAAGTGGCGCTAAAAGGCTTGCCAGGAAGGCAACGCCGTAACGTATCCATTAGTATTCGCGCCGGCCTAATTAGCGTACAGGGAGGCAACGGATACGACCAAGCCGTTGGCGGCGAAACGTTCTCAGCGGCGCCCAGAGAAGGTGGAACGTGCTAAACGCCTTGACCAGCAAATCAAAGATTAACATTGATTTATTGATGTGCTGATAAATAAATTATTATTGCTATTTTCTTTAATTTCGTTTGTCTTGTGTTGTTAATTAATTGATTGGCAAATGAATCTATTCAACTGAAATTACAAAATGGGATTCGTGGAATTATTGATAGTGGAAAGTTTCGAATACACATGGAAGGGACCAGAATAAGAAATCGCACATAGACCTTCTATCGGTAGTACGTTGGACCCACCATGAGGCCGGGCCTTAGCAGTTCTAAAGTAGAGCTCACCTTTGGCGGTCTCATAACCAGTGGTTACAGTTCCAACATTGCCTAGCAACGGGTAACCATTGGAGGGTAGAAAGTATTGTATGCAAAGGGGTCAAGGTTAGATACCACTAACCCCACATCAATAAACATTTTCTTTTGTTACTAATAAAATTTTAGCTAGTTCATTTGATTCTACGATTTGAATTACCAACATAAAATAAAATCCAGACTTATAAAAAATAGAACCCGAATTTCATTAATATAAATCATATGCATGAAAGAAAAATAAAATCTATAAATTAATAGAGACCATAGTTTTATTCAACTCATTTTCGAATTTCGATGTAGATACTCTCATCTTAAGGGATAACTAATAAAAATTTTAAAAATTTGGCTGCGTCAACTTTTACAATAATTTTTCTTCAGATATGAACACCATTCAAGTACTCAGTCAGGAAGTAACTCAACTACGAAAAGTTAATGCGGATCTCCAGAATCAAGTGTTACAAAAACGTAGGGGAATGTCAGACAATCAAGTCAACCTTGATCGAACCGGGACGCGTCAAGAAACTTTATCTAATGTTTAACGTAGCTAAACGCGGCTGGTTGGAAGATTCGCACCCAGATTGGTGGATTGGAGGTAGCATTAACTGCCAGGCAGGAGGGCAACGCAGTTACCTACCCCCTAGTCTTTACCTCGGCTCAATTGCCTACCGGGATCGAGAAGAATCCATTCAGGTAACCAAGACCAACTGACCCCATTCACGTCATGGAAGATCAGAACGTCGACGACGGCGTCTACAGGTAGCAAACAAACCCAGTTAGCCTCGAACCCCACAGTTGTATGTGTGGGGTTTATGGTTTCGACAACCTTGACCCCATATGTAAATACTTGCTTGCCCCAATGGCTACCCATTACTAAGTAACGTTTGAAATGCAACCATTGGTTTTTGAGATCGCAAAAGGTGAGCGCCATTTCGGAACTGCTCTGGCCCGACCTCAAACTGGGTCCAACGCACTACCGTTAGAAGTCCTGCGTACTTGACGATTTGTTTGTTTCTGGTGTTCTTCAAGACGGGCGAGAAGATACTCCGCCTGCCCTATTATCTCTCGCGCCGGGTTTCGACCTGGCTCTCGCTTGATTGCGACGAATGGGAGGTCGGTGTCGTCGCTGTTTGTCTGGTCTCCCATTCGGGATTCTCGGACTGGTGAGATCGAGAACCTCGCGTCCCACATCGTATGCCGGCACCGTGCAGCTGAATGTGCCAGGAAGCGTAGTGTAATCCGGGACGCGTCGATCCAGGAATTTTCTGAAAGTAACGATACATTAATTAGCATGACGAGTCTATCGAAGCTCTGATAACGAGTTAGTAGCTTAGGTTTTCCCAGTTATGGGTCATCTCGAGCGTCATGGAGCTGGTCGATCAGGTTCCTAATTCAAGGTAGGATTGTGGAGCTATTGATTCTTACGACGTAATCTATTTTACTCAGTCATTCTTGGTGGAATACACTCGAATTGTCCTACGCTTTAGAAACTCATCATTAGTTTAATTCGATCCCTCCGCGGGGATTTCTTACCGACTCTCCGCTCCGTCATCACTCCAACCCTCACACTTCACCGATCGTTCGACTTCGAGTAAACGCTCATTGATTATTAGAAAATTTACGCGTTGATTACCCAAGATCTATACCCTCTAAGTTTCCCCGCCCATTCAATTCGAGGTTACTATTAAGTACGAATATCTTTGTCCTCCCTGGTGGTGGTCCTATGGTTGACGATCATTTGGTTACCGAATGCATGTGACGTGAGTATCAATGGCTCGGGTGAAGTAAACATTTCGAGGCTAGAACCAAATAAATTAATCACATAATAGGCTAGAATAAAACTACGCAAGATGATTAGTCAAATCTTAGATCCAGTCAAACAATGGACAAATCAGTTATTGAAGAGCATTAACCTAACTAAGTGCCAAGATGAGTTGAACCGGTTTTCTCCCAAACTAAGTTGGGTGCAAATTGATTTGGACTAGTTCAATGTCAAAGGGATTTGGGTACTTGTGGGATTTAATTCCGTAGGAAAATGTTGAATATTTGTGTAGAGTACGCTAAATCGTATACTGCATTTGGGTGCATAACTTGAATATCAACGTAACACTGGTAAGATAAATTCAAACGAAAACAAAATGAATTAATTAATTTAAAACAGGGTGATCATCGCTAAGTCTCGAAGGGATACCAAAAGACTAAATATTAAACTAGGGTACTCATTTACTAAACCTTAAAGTGGTACAGATAGGTTAGGTTAATATAAAACCAAAGATTAAATACTAAACTAGGATACTCATTTTATAAATATCAGCGTAATACAAATAAGTTGGATTGGAATAAAAATAAAAATAAGAGATGAGGATACTCCTTTGCTAAACATCAATATAATACAAATAATATTAAATTAATATGCAAATAAAATAAAGATTAAATATTAAATTAGGGTACTCTTTTGCTAAACATCAGTATAATACAAATAGGACTAAAATGCAGATTAAATATTTAAATTAGGATACTCCTTTGCTAAATATCAATATAATACAAATAAAATTAAATAAAAATGCAAATAAAATAAAGATTAAATATTAAATTAGGGTACTCTTTTGCTAAATATCAGTGTTATACAAATAAGTTAAATTTAAATGTAAATAAAATAGAGATTAAATATTAAATTGAGGTACTCCTTAGTTATCAATACAATGCAAATAAATTAAACTAAAAATAAAAATAAGGATCGAAGATTAAATTAGGATACTCCTTAACTAAACATCAATGCAGTGCAAACAAGTTAAATTAAAATGTACATACAATAAATGTAGAATATTAAATTGAGATACTCCTTAGCTAGATATCCGTACAATGCTAAATGAATTAAATTAAAATGTAAAATAAATTAAAGATTAAATCATAAAATTAGAGTTATCATTACTAAAAAATTTTAAGTTACATAGATCGATCATTATTATACGTATTGTCGTCGTCGTTGAAGATTTATTGGCACCAAAACTATAGGGCTTTAATCCAATTTTTTGTTTGTAAGGGCTCGAACGATGGTGACGTGTGCTGATCGGCCACATAGGTCGCGTTGAAAGTTTAGCACTAAATGGGTCGGTTCTCGTGTATTGAACTCACGTATACAAAATTTTCGTTTTTGGTTTTTACTCCGGATAGTAACATTAGGGTCCTCGTTTTTGGTCGATCTAAGATATCTTCCACTTGTTGATTTTTGATTACTATTTCTACGTTCTTAGATTCTTTTTCTTCCTTGTACATACATTTTCCTTTATGATTTAATTTTTGAACATTTTGATCTGGTATTGGCTGTTGGTTTTTGGATCCCTCGCACATTATTCCTCGTGCAGTCTGACAATATCCTTGGCTTGCAAATTCTGCTGCTCTTGGGTTTCCTTTGAAAGTTTTAATCTTTTCTTCCAATGTTCTCTTTATAGTCTCTCCTTCCCATAATAGTTCGGTTGGATCCTCGAAGTTCTTTGTTATTACTATCTTTTTCTCTTCTCCTTTTTCATCTTTGTCCACTTCCAATTTTGGGAATCCTTCTAATCTGTTTATTGCTTGGTTTCTGACATCAAGATTAATTCTAAATAGACAGGTTGGAAACTTTCTCAGATATTCTCGCTTTGCTGTTTCTCCCTTTTCCCATTGTGCGAGTTTTCTTCGGCAAAAGATGCAAGTAACTTCGTCTGGCAGTTTTGATGTTCCGGTGAAATAAAATCCTTGTGCGGCCAGTTCCTTGCTTTGTCGGTCAGTAAATACTTTATTGTCTTTGAATGTTAGATATCTTTGCTCCTCTTTCCTCATGTTTTCGTCTCTCACTTTCATTGGTGGATATATCTTCGTCATAAGCTGTTGGGGTATCCCTTCTACGTTATAGTACGCATAGAATGATGCGGCTGCCGTTAATATATTGGTTTTTTCCTCTTCTTCTGGTTTTTTCCATAGTTTCGCCCAAATTGATCCTGGTCCTTTGACTATTATTTTCTCTTCATTTGCTGCGTTTAACTCTACTTTTATTATTACCGCTTTATTTTCCCTAATTTGACGTTTGTATGGTTCCTCTCTTGTTTCCTTTTCTGGTTGATTTGTCGTAAATGGCTTTTGTAGTTTTCTTGTTATTCTTGAGCTTTCTCCTAATGTTCTGGCTATGGCGCAGGTTATTATCGTATTATCATTAGCACATATTATATATTCCGTATCACCTTCTATACTGTCCCATGCGCATCTTCTCCCTACTCTCAGGTTCATTTTCCAGCATTCGGTGATTAGGTTTCGTACGCATACTTGTTTGATTCTCTTTGCTCCTATGTTCGTTATTTGTAGGTTGTCTATCCTCGTTCTACTTGGATTCTTATGGGTATCTTTTCTTTTATGAGATCCATTTCTGGTGGGCTTCTAGCTCCTTTAACGTAATCCATCGCGATCTTCCCCGCTTTGTTTACTATCCTCATCCATCCCTTTCCTTCGACCCATTCTGGCATTATTTCTCTGATGGCTTTTACTATTATGTCCATCTTGTCTACATTATCCTTTGTGGAGTTTACCATTAATCTCTGTTCATCCGGTTTAGGTTCCTCTGCTATTTGCGTGCTGTTTGGTGCTACTTCTATTTTACGGCTTAACGTTAGTCCGTTTATACTCAGTTGTTGGGTTTGCGATCTGGTTTGCACACCTCGGTTCTCTGGTTCTTTTGTTATTGTCTTTGGTATTGCCTTGCATCTTCTTACGTTTACATATATAGGTCTGGTGAGCGGGTTGTTGACCAATTTGACTCGGGCGTTATTCTCATTTACATATATTATCTCATATGGTCCTTTGCCACTTCTTTGTAGTTTTCTGGCGACTCCTGGAATGATTTTTGGTGTTGCGATTATTACCCAGTCTCCAACTTGAAAATTGTGTTCGCTTACGTCTCGTTTTTTATCGTGTAACTCTTTGTAGCTTTCTTGGTTAAATCTAATATTCATACCTGCCGTTTTCCAGATCTCTTGCATTCGCTCTTTGAATCCCGTTACATAATCATCAATCTCCATATATTGTGATATCGGCGGTTGATATTCTAGGTCTATCGGCATGTTACATTCTCTGCCGTACATTAGTTTGAATGGGCTCATTTTTGTAGCTGAATGTATTGACATTCTATATGCCATAAAGCATAGGTTTATATACCTATCCCAATCTTTTTGATGTCTGCTTACGTAATTTGACATCATTTCTATTAAGATTCCATTGAATCGCTCGGTTTGTCCGTTTGTTTGTGGATGGTATGGCGACGTTCTCAATTTTGCTATTCTGAAGTAATTCGTTACTTTCTCTATAATTTCACTCATGAAGTTGGTTCCTTGGTCGGTTAGAATCTGTTTGGGTGTTCTATATCTACAGCATATTTCCTCTACTAATATTCTCGCTATTGTTCTGGCTTTCTGGTCCGGTATTGCGAATGCTTCCGGAAATTTCGTTAGATAATCTGTTACTACCAGTATATATATATTTCTGTCGTTGGTTTCCGGCAATGATCCTACTACGTCCATTGCGATCATCGTCATGGGTTCTGGTGGGATCGGCATTGGTTTTAGTGGTGCCTTTAGTTTACTTCCTGTGCTTTTTCTGGTTGCACATGTCAAACAATTCTTTATCCATCCCTTTACATCTTCTTCAATATTTGGCCAATAGTATTTTTGACGCAGTCTTGCTTCCGTCTTTTTTGCTGACATGTGTCCTCCAAGCTTCCCATCGTGATATTGCATTAGCACTTCCTTTCGTCTACTTTCTCGTAAGCACATGAGTCGTTTCTCGCCATCCATTAATAATAAGCATCCTTTCTCCATAGTGTATCGATGTCTGTGTTTTTCCATATACTCTTTTAATTTATTGTTGTTATCGAAGATTTTCATATCATTGGTTTTCATAAATTCGATTTTTGTCTTCAATTCTTCGTCTGTCTGGTCGTCTGGTATTTGTCTTAGCATATTGATATGCGGTCGTTCTTCCTCTTCCATTATCCTTGTTGGTCCTTTTGTTTGAAACCATATTTCTTTTATTCTGTTCTCAATTTTCTCTTCACTCCAAGTTGGTTTTTCTCTTCTAATTCTTGTTTCTATTTTTTGTAGTAGTATCCTCTGGATTCGACTTTTTGTTATTATTGGTTCTGATATCTTCTTTTCTTTTTCTTTTGACGTTGATGCTTTCTGTTCATCTTTTTGTAGTTCTAATCTTGACTCTTGTTCTTCCTCCATTTTTCGTGATAGGGCTTTCTTTGCCAATGACTATATTTTTTGATTCAATGCTTGTTCTTGTTCGAATCTCTTTATTCCTTCGTCTAGTTTCTGTATTAGTGCCTTCTTTTTTAGTTGTTCCTTTTTTGCTTTAGAGTTTCTTCTTTTTCTCTTAATTGATCTTTTTCTTGTTCTAGAGCTTCTTCTTGCTCCATTTTTTCGACTACATTATCTAGTTTCTGCACTAATGCTTCTCTCGCAAGTACTTCCATTTCATATGTTAATGTTTCTTCGCTTTTGTCTTCCATTATCATCCTCTCTGCTTGTTATATTTCTTGGGTTTCCGGTTTATCTACTTTCTCAGTTGTCGTTTCCTTTAGTTGTCGACGTTTTTGTTTTTCTTCTTCTGCAAATTCTTTGATTGCTTCTATTTTCTCCATCGTATTTAATTCAGTTGTTTTCTCATTAGCTATCATATCTCCTCCCATTTTGTTCTCAACACACTGCTCCGCAGTGTGGATTTCATCTACAGTTTCCATTCTCATCATATTAATTCTTTTCGGGGTTTGCTTTCTATTTTCCCATCTTTGCTGGATCTCTTGAGCTTCTTCTGTTTGTAATCTTCACCATTCGGCTTGTTGTTGCTCATGATATTCTCTTGTTCATAGCTCCTGGATCTCTTCATTGCTTCTCATTACGTTAATTCGTTGTTGTTGTATATTGGCAGGCATCTGTTGCATCATCTCCTTTAATTCCATGGGCATTCGTTGTAATGTTTCTCGTAACATATCGATTTCTTGTATTACGTTAATCTGTGGGTTTCTCGTAGGGTTATTCGTTCTTTGTTGGTTCGGCTCTCTTCTCATGTTGCATCTTCTTGCAATATGCCCTTTTTGACCACAATTGTAACAAGCCTTGTTTTCTAATTGTTCGCATATTCTCTGAGTATGTCCTCTTCTGCCGCATTTCTGGCAGTTGTGGTTCCGAAAACAGTCTTCTGTTCGGTGTTCCATTCGTTGGCATGTGGTACATATCTCATTTGCGTTTATGTTGTTCCTGAAATTATTATTATAACTTACTTGGTTATTACCTCTATCTTCAGGATTCCTTGCTGGCGGTGGCTTAAACATCTGTTGAGCTCTTGGAATGAATTGGTTCATGGCCGAATTTGTATTTTTGCTCTGACTGTTGGTGTTGGCTATTGAGTTTGTTGGTTCTGTGGCCAACGCCGCTACTTGGTATCCCAATCCCAAATGGGCTTCACATCTATTGGCGATTGCTATCGCATTGTCTAGCGTTTCTGGTGCTAAGCATCCGAGGTTGGCTCGTATGTCTTCTCTTTTAATCCCTCTTATGAAGACATATACCATTTTATCTTCGGGCATATCTTTATCCCCGAAGGCTTCTTTACATAACTTCTTTAATTCGCAGGCGTATACTGCATTAGATTCATCTCGTCTCAGTTTTCGATGTAGGAAGTCTAATATCTTCCTATTTCCTTTTTTCTCTATTCCAAATATTTTCACTAAGAAGTCTTAAATCTCTGCCCATGTTGTTAATTCTGCTGCGTTATCTCTGCGTTAATCTTGTGCGCTCCCTTTCAAATATAAGGGCAGTCGTTCTTTTACTTTTTTATCTGACCAGTGACAAATGGTTTTATACACTTCGAATTCCTTTATGAATGTATACAATTTATTAAGATTGCCATCGAAAGGCTCTCCTCTAAACTTTTCTTTGAATTCTGTTGCTTTATTACTAATTGGTACTGGGTCTGAATTTGGTGTTGGATTTAAGCTTTCAGGAGTTGTCATGTTTGATGTGTTGTCTTGGTCTTTTAATCTTTCCCCTTCGTTGTCTGATTCTATTGTTTCCAAAAGGTTCTCTATATTATTTATTCCGCTTTCTTGGCTGCTATTGAATTCGAATTCGTTTAATCCGCTATCTGTACCTGTTGCTGCTGCGGTTGATGCTCTTGTATTGATACTTCGGCTGCTGATGGCTTTTCTCTTTTCTTCTGCTTTCAATAGGCTCCTTTCTTTTCTCTCTCTGCTTTTGCTTCTCGTATTATGACTGATGCTATCAATGATTACGGTTGTCCGTTTATTTGACTGTTTTTATCGTTATCGCTTTTGATCTATTGGTTTATCTTCTTTTGCTTTGATTGCTTTGAAATCTCTGGGGATTACTTTGTTATTGCTCTGTAACTGCTTTGACGTTTGATCTGAAATCTTTTTCCGCTTTGATTGCTCTGAAATTGGTTTGGATTTGCTTTGTTATTGCTCTGTAACTGTTTTGACGTTTGATCTAAAAATAAATGACACTCCAATATTTTATACTCTATACCAATTTCTCCTCCGTTTACAATACTATATACGTTATTATCCCTTGTTCGCATTTTCCGTGGTGGTCCTTTTCATTAAACTCACCCCCTTCATTTTAAGTCTATTTTGAATTATCTATATCTCGTAATAATTATCTATTGACCTCGTATCAATTATCTATATAGTCTTATCAATCATCTATATGGTCGTATCAATTATCTATGTCATAATAATAAAAATAAAATCATTACACTCATAATCTCATTTAATCCGTTAATTATTTTTCCTATATCTCTCTGATTTAGAATCATTTACTTAATCCTCAGTCGCTGGCGCTCTATACCCTCTATTGTTTCCGTTGGCTATCCGGCCTTCGGCATCTTATTTCAACTGGCACTCTATGGTCTCTAATATCTAATCGTAATCATAATCATATCCTATTTAATCATAATCATATTTCATCTTTAATGTCTAATCGTGGTCATATCTCGTCTTTACTGTCATAATCATATCTTATTTCATGATCATCTCTTATCTTTAATATCTAATCATAATCATATCTAATCATAATCGTATCTTATCTTTAATGTCTGTTCTCATCTTTAATCATAATCATATCTCATCTTTAATATCGGAGTTGAGTTTCATCAGTGACTTTTGGGTGACTCGTCCGCTGGACGAGCTTGAGGCCTCACACTGACTCTCAATCCATGGCGTCTTTTGTCTAGCGCATTTGACCGGTTACGCCTTCCTCACTGCCATTCGGATATTCGGTACTCGGTGTGGGATCCGGGTTTTTGTACCAAACTCCTCGCTGGGAAAACTAAAAAAACATTCCCTCAGTACTCAGTGTGGGATCCGGGTTGTGTACCTCGGAGAATATAAAAGTATGGAAGTACCTAGACGTTCAATCAAGTTCCAAAAATGGTTTACTTGATTTCCCGAATAGTAAAAAGAAAAGGAAGCGATAAATGGGCGCGGAAATTCTTAATATATCTATCTACTATCCGTCCGCTCTCCCGTCAGATTTCCGGCTCTATTGGCCGCCCTGATCTGATCTTTAGTAGGTCCTTTCGAGTATGAACCATTTACCGGTTAGTTCACATCTCGTCTACCGTTTGGTGTCCTCGATACTCGGTGTGGAATCCGGGTTGTGTATCGAGTCCCGCCCAGCAATAAAACAAATTCGCTCGATACTTGGTGTGGTATCCGGGTTTTTGTATCGACCGGTCCAGCGCTACCAGTCTCTTGGCTGATAACATCCTGAACACGACAGTCCGTAGCTGTCCTCTGGTGCCTCATCACCAGCTAGGGAAAAAAATTATCTCTAAGTAACTTTACAAAAACTTTAATTAAATCGTGTGCACTTTCTCTCACCTCTCGGTCCATCTCTTCACTTCCCCCATCAAAATTTGTGGTAATCGCATCAGCAAACCTCCCAAAAGAGGTGATCAATCTCTCGCCGGCTGCTTGCTGACATTTGCGACTTGGCCTACCCTTTCCTTTCTCAGTAGGGTTGATCAAGGTTTCCCTCGGGTGAGCGTACTATCATTTGATAGCTCAGGTTATTGTTTTTCCTCGTCCTAACTCAGTATAATACAGATAAAACAACAAAAATCATACACTAGGAAACTCGGTTGTCGAAATTTTTCCGTCCAATGCTTTGTGTCTCTGTGAATGTGTTTTTTAATTTTGCCCTGATTCGGCTTTCATATATTTAGTTTTTTCTTTATTTACCATTCTCATTTAATATTTAATTACTCACGAACACTGCATATTTAATTTCGATATTTAAATAATAAACAATACATATTTATTTCATAGCATAACAACAATTTCAGTTTATGGATAGTATATAGTTATTCTCTTTTTTATTTTCCGTTGGCATAGCATACAGTGCGACTCTTGTGTGCATCCTTGACAATAACTCAGGTGTCCGCAAGGTATCACCATTACTCGTGCTTCCTCTGTTCGGCACGCATAGCATTCTCTATAGGCTTTGGTCTGCTCTTTCATCGTTGCCGTTATCTCTTCCTCAATGGTTTCGACTTTTTTCATCATCGTGTTCCAATCTTTGCCAAATTTGGCTATTTCCAACCTCATGAATAGAATCTCGTATATTCTTTCAGTTGTCACCTCCTTGTCAACATCGATTAATTTTATTAGTATGCAGAGTTCATCGGAGTACAGGTTTGAAATCGTTGTTATGTCTTCTCTAACTCGTTTCATTAGTTTTTGTTTATTAATTAACTCTTTTAGGTTATTGTTTTCGATGTCCAAAATGCCCCTCAGTTTCACTATTATTTTGGCTGGTTCCATCTATAAAACACTAATTAAATAGTTATAATTACTCATTCGAATTTATCTTATCATCATTTATTTACTCCCTTGGTTTTACTGGTTTCCCCTTATTTGAGTCTTGTTTATTCTCGTTGCTTATCGTTAATCCCTCTACTTACCCCTTTTATTTTATCCCGAAATTTACCCTTTAATTATGTGTCGTTTACTTGTGAGTTGTATGTGTTGTCGCTCTGATTATCTGTTTTCTCTCGACTTGCTTTATTTTTGTTGGCACCTTATCTGTGTACTGTGTTATCAACTACTGGTAAGTGTTTTTGCTCAATCATGTTACTTCTCAGATGGTGTGTGAGGTGTTGATTTACCTGTTTGTCGTCATGTGGATCTATAAGGTGTCATGAGTCAATGTCTTATGAATTATTGGTAAAATGATTTTATGCCAATTTATTTGCGAATTTACTAAATTTGGTGAATCAATTACATGGATTATTGACAAGCTGGTTTTATGAATGAGGTTTATGGAGTGTTTGTAAATGGTTTCTTGAACTCTTGTCATCGGGTCAGTCGTTTTTCATTATTAACTGTCTCATACTTAGTAAGCCGTTTTTTATCTATCTTGTTTCTTTTCGTGCGTTGGTACAAGAAAGTCATTGCTATTCCGTTTTAATAACTAAGCATCTGTTTCAGTTTTTCTTGGTTGTTTGGCACATAAATCATTTCTATCCCGGCTGAGCCCCCAAATTTACATATGTGGTTAAGGGTTTTGACTACCTTGACCCCAGATGTAAAATATGATTCGTGCCCAATGGTTACCCGTTGCTGTACAACGTTGGTAATGTAACCATGGGTTTTGAGGTCGCCAAAGGTGAGCGCCACGGAGGAACTACTCTGGCCCGACCTCAAGCTGGGTTCAACACACCACCGTTAGAAGGCTTGTGTATGCTTTATTTGCTCTGGTCCCATCTTTTTTAGTTTTGTAAACTTATTATAGATTCACTACTGAACTGCCGTCAATTATTGTTAAGGTACTATTTGAGTGACTATCAGAATACAGAAGATGATCAAACGACACAACTATATATTTTTAAAGGGCGACAACTACATGCTGGGTTATGCTCGAGCAGTGCGGTGCTTGGCTCGCTCCTTCCTTCCTGGTCGATGACCGCTGGGCTTCGGCGTAGTCTTTAGACCCGTTGTTGCTTCTCTATACGCCAGTTGAGCAGGAGCGAAAACGAGGGGATACGTATCTGCCGCTCCTTCTTGGCAGGCTGATACGGCCACATCCAGACCTCTTATTTGAGCTTTCAGGCTCTGGTTGACCTGCTTCTCTTCCTACCAGCCCTTTTGTGTCATTGTGGTCTTCTCGTAGAGCGCCTTCACTTTCTTCGGCTCTATCCAAGTGGTTTTGATTTGCTGCGTCTCCTCTGTTAGCTGCACGATTTGTTCGTGGAAACTTTTGTTAATTCTGAGTGCGTGCTCTAACTCCTGTTGCAGGACTCTCAGTGGTTCCATATCTATAAAAGGGTGCGATTAAATCGGGTTAATTCATTTTAATTTAACTAAGTAATCATAATAATCAGTTAAGGAGTCCTACAGGCATTATTGTCAAATAAAAAGAATTTTAGAACAAACAAGTATTCGAATTTAACTAAAACATTTTATTTTAAAACTCGTCTAACTAAGCATTCATAATTAGTTAATATGTTCCATTGACAACCACTAGTAGTAAGGATTATTTCGGCGATGCTTATAGGCATCCCTTTCCGGGGCCGGCCGAGCGTAAGGATGCTCGCGATGTTCTTCGACTGGCTTCTCAGTCCTTCTCATGTGTCGGGAAGGATCTTCTGGGGAACGACCACGTTGATGGCCGTAGATAGAATGTTTAACCTTTCGTCGTCGAGATTGTACGACGTATTGTACGGCGGGGCGTACCCGTCCGTACTGGCGATCCAGACCGCGGCAATGTCACATTGGCGAGGTAGCGTCTTGCACGATCCACTTGCTCATTGGTTTGTCACTGATGTTCCTCAAGCCGCGCGAGGAGGAACTCAGCTTGGCCACGGATCTCCCTGGCTGGATTTCGACCCGGCTCCCGCTTTATCGCGACGAACAAGAGCTCGACATCTTCCGCTTTTTGTAGGCTACCGACTCTGGCCTCTCTGACTTGGGATACGGTGAATCCGGCATGCGCGGAAAAACGCACTGTGATCCGGGATTCATCAATCCACGAATCGTCTAAAAGAAACTAAATTTAAAATTTTATGCATTCTATGTACACTCTAAGGAGAAGAAATTATTTTCTATTCACTGTATTTCCGTTGAGAAGTTAAGACATTGTCCAAAAAAAAATCAAGATTGTTTGTAGAATTTTCAAACATGTGATTATTTTTATTGCATTAATTTATAATACGGTATTTGTAATTTAATTCGTTTTTCGGACACCTCTAAGTATAACTAATTTAAAATAAATAACTAAATTAACAATGTAATTATGAATTAACTTAATTAAAACTAAACTAGAACTAAATGCTAATTGTGTGGTGATGTTTAGTACATTTTTCTCTGGGCTAATAAATGTAATACTATTTGCCTGAAATCCCTTAATTGTTGTTAAAATCAAATAGTGGGTTAATTTTTCATATCACTTATTAATTAATCTTTATTGAAAATGCTAATCATAAGTAAAACTAATTATAATCAAAAATCATATTTTCTTAATTCAGTTATAATGTTACTTTCTAAATATATTTATATGGATTTTGTTCTATAAAGAAAACAATGTTTTAAAAGATTCTTAACTTAATAAAAATGGGGTCATTAAATTTAATAAAAAAAAATTGGTTATCTTCAGGATGTCGAATCTAATAATTACAAATAAAAATTGTGATGTTTTCCCTAATTAGTAATTAACTATGATAACATTGGATTTGAAGTTCCTACAAATATCTAAGAATTTTCGAATACCCAGAATGCTAAACATGCGTTTTCGTTATTTCGTCATAACCAATAAGGATGTAATGTAGTCATACTTCAATAATTTTGTGTACATTATTGTACTGATTTATCCTTTAACATTATCTAACTAAATAAAAAAATTTTTAAAAAAATAAATACTTATATGAATTCGATAAAGATATTTAAAATTATTTACAGTATAGAGGCTAACGTACATTATGGCTATCTACTGTTAACGCATAATTGGTTAAATATACACAAAACAAACAAAAAAATTAAAATTTTTATTTGCTAAAAAAGATTCACAAAAATAAATTGGATTATTTCATCTTATTTTAGTTGTTAAGTTTAGTTATTTTAACATGTTTTAGTTATTGATTTAGCGATAACCTGGAATCTGGGGAAATACATCACAACAATGGGATACTTCATCGTTTGAAATGGTTTGGATTTCGGCATTCCAACAATTATCTCCAAAAAAAACTTTGAATCGTTCTAACGTTCGGATCGTTTCTCTATGGCTAACAGATCGCGTTATCAAAAGTCCCTGCTTAATTTTATGATTATCGGCTATGGTAGTTGTGAATGGGTTCGGTATCGTGTATTTTCTCGAACTAGCTCCAATGTGCATAATCTCTACGGGTTGGGGTTTTGGTGCAATAAAAATAATCAAGGTAAAACACTGGTCTTTCCGGCATCAAATTTTATATTTTCTAATTCGTCATGGTTATCGGCATTCCTAACTCAGAAGGCATCGTTGGGATTAGTGCTGCGAGATTCTTATCTAAGACTCGTACAGGTTAATAATAAATTTATGGGAATAAAAATTTACCTAACGGTCGAGCTCTTGGATTTAGAACTATGCCATCGTCCGGAATCCTGGCCATCGTGTCCTCATTTGGTGGGTTCGATTGGGTCCCGACTTATCAATATTCCTTATATAGCTCTGGGTGTCAATCGAAGAAGAGAGCATGTGTGTGACTACCAGCATTGCTAGATTGAATCAGCTGACATCACATCTGCTGTCGTTATGTGGATCGCTGAGCTAACAATGCGTGTGTGATACCCATAATTTGGTACACCTATCGCATCCTGGACTGTAGTTTGTGTGTGCGAAAAAACATCAATATTGATAGACCGAGACATAAATGCCAAATCTATTAAATCTCATTCGGTTTATGCCATTCATCCTCCTGATTTGTCCGGCTATCTTTGGGCTAAATGATACTCGTGAACAGTTAATCAATTTCGTCACAGGTATTGATATGATGGTACTATATTAAATTATTGATTTGGATTTCTTTTTAGGCATTATTTCCCGATATATTATGAAAGCGTGGGAATTTCTCTCACCGAAATTGTAGCTGGATTCAGTTTACCCCTTTTTCTGACACCATTTCTTGGTCTACCATGGATAAATGGGAATTATTTTCGGCTGGATTTTTAATTTGGGATTCAATATGTTTTATTTAGTTAATAAAACTTTTGGAATATTATTCGTTATTGGATTTAGATTGTAAGGAATTTGTGGTTGATACGTATACGGTTCGAGTTTATTTATTTCTACAATGGGATCTTTGCAACTATAACATTCACCTGGGATTTTAAATTAATTAAAAAAAAATTGTAATAATTGTTCCTCATCCCTTGTAGATTTATCAGGTTTTCTTACAAGGAATTGACGTAATTTGGTGGGAAACCTAGTGTTAAATACTTTTCCTGGGTTTTATCGATTTTAGTCGTTGCATTGGAAGATTATAAAGTTCATTCATTATTGTTGCTAAATTTTATAGATTTATTCAGCATTTTAGGAGTCTATCGTATTTAGACCAACTAATTTTTCTCTTAAATAATTTTATTGACTTTAGGTTATTTAATTTTTTATTGATTTTTTAAACGTTATGTCGAGGGTTCTTAGCTATTAATTTCCTTTTACCTTTTCCTTTTGCATCTTTATTTAATTTCAAACATTATATTGAAAGTTACAACAATTACCATATTTAGTTTAAGAAATTTTAGTGCCTTTAAAACGTTTTATCCGAAGTTTACAATAACTATATTATTTTATTCTTTACTTCAAGCGATTATATTGACTTTAGACATTACACTAGAAGTTTATAACAACGATTTCATTCTATTAGTTTCCCGTGACCTTCCCTTTGAATTGACTTTAGGCGCCTTGTGTTCATATTATAATTAATGAGTGCCCACTGGACTACTCGTGTGATAATTTTGAGCCGTATGTGAATATAGTTTAGGTCGAGTTTATGGGAATTGGGAGATGACGAAACAGCCAAAAGACTATTTCCCCTTCCCCTTTTCCCCTATACGGAATGATAATTTCGGTCAAATTTGTTAGGTTTTCGTGTTATGTTTATATTTATATCGTGCGGATCTTGTTGCTTTTTGTTATTATTTTAATTTATTTTTATGTTTATTATTTTATATGTAATTGTCTTCTTTCTTATATTTTGATAGGGTTAATTAGTGTTTTAATAGGTTTGAATTTAAATCTTCATGTTATATTTGCATGTGTGTTACCGATTCATTTAAACATTTACAAGGCCGTTTGTGTTCTGGCCCAACATTATTGTCAATCCAAAAATGAAAATATTATTGATTATTACCTTCGGTTGTTCTCCGTTCGATTGTTTCCAGACTTGGTCTGGGGTTTAGTGGATCTCTAACCGATGTATTAGAGTGCCGTGAGTTCGTCGTTCTAGTCGTAGCGGCTTGATATCTTGATTTATCGGACATTTTGTTTTGTGTGGTTAATTTAGATCAACACATTCATTTTATCTAAGTGTGGATGCACACATCGTGGGTAGTTGGTTAAATTTTCTCTGTCGACACACCTGCCGTTTACCTCGGTGGTGTGTTTGGTATCTTCATTACTGGTGTGTGTTCATACCCTTTTCATTTCGACTTAGCTATTGATTGGCATTTTAGAAAACGCCAAATGCCTCTACTCATTTACTCCTCTCGCTGACAATATATTAGTGCCTCTAGTATCTGTTATTCCTCCGAGGAATTTTGTCGGAATTCAAATTATTATTTCGTCCGGCAATCGATCACTGTCTACCGGGTCTTTCTTGTGGATATTAGTCGATTATCTCAGGTGAGGTTTGATTTATTTTATATTTTTTTCTCGTGATTCCTTTACCTTCTAGAGGTTATGTTCTATGTGCACATTTACGGGTTCGTTCGGAGTCATTTCTACGTTATTTCCAGAGTCATTGTGAGTCAATGTTGTGGTATTACTCTTGTTATTAATAAATTCTTATATTCGTTGTTGATTGTTATTTTATTTCTACAAATCATATTGAATATTTTATGTAATCGAAGTTCGTCGACATTGTTAGTAATGATTCCCAAAATAAAATGTTCCAGAAGCAAAGTAATGATCGTGATTCCAATCGGATTTGTAGTTTTCAGGTTTCCGTGTGGGTTTCTTAACATCATGAAAGTGGACTAGCCGTAATATTGGGATGTTATCGAGTTTACATTTAAGAGTCGATCTAGAGTGATTTTGTGCGTAGTAAATGCGTTAGAGATTATAATAGAATTCATCGCGGTTTTATCGTTAGCATGTGGGGCTATGATATGAAAGTTAATCCTTGGAGTATCTCATGAATTGTTTGGAGTAATTACGGGAGATTTTATTTTTATAATGGGACTTTCAGCTTTTAAATGGTTCTCGAATTATAGATTCATGTCGAATTTTACAAATGTCGGCGGCGTCCTGAAGGAGTATTTTGGATTCATTGAGTTTTCTTTCGAGATTTATGAGTTTTGAGTTCTCTTTACACGAAGTAACTATATATTTTGATTGAATTATCATTGGTTTCAAAAGTTAAATTACGATCGACTTTTTAGCTATTAAAATAACTTGAAGTACATTAGTGATTAATAGAATTTTAATTTTTTTTTTTTTAATTTTTTTAAGATCACAGCAACGATTTGATAGCATGAAAATTCCCCGTCCCTTTCCCTTAATTGATCCTAAGGTAAGCTTGTGTTGATATTAATAGTTTAGGAGTGCCAACTGGACTACTCGGTGTGGTAATTTTGAGCCGTGTGTGAAAATATTTTAGGTCGAATTTATGGGAAATGGGTGCCGACAAAACAGCCAAAAGACTATTTCCCCTTCACTCTTTTCCCATATACGGAATGATATTGACGTTTCAGCTCCTGCGTTCTCACGCCGGAGCCTTCACGGGCACGAATTATTGGCGATTATACACGCACTTACACAATTCGATTTTATGTATGATTTTAATTGCTTGTAATGATGTTTCGGCTGTGGGCCGGAAAAATTTCGACAAAGAAACTATACTTGTTTAGGTAAACATATATTTTTACCACATAATACATTTTGCTGTCGTGAATAATATAATTTTCGTGCATAATACATCATAACCCTCTCCCCACGCTGACACCCAAGCAGAGCTCATTCGAGGTTGCAAGGATGCGACGTGGAGAGAGTTTTCGAACATCCTCTCACTCACATCAAAGTTTCTGGCTTTCACAGAGTAAAACTGATTAAAACGATTGAACGATTTCAAAACTGGTTAAAACGATGATTTCGATTCAAAGTTCGATTAAAATTATGTGAAAATGAATCGGTATATATACCTATTGTACGACCCTAACCTTGCGTGTTAATTTTGATTTAGTAAAACAAAATTTGACCTTGTGATTTTCTAGTATATTCTATTCTTAATTTTATTATTTTGTAATTTAATTTGACAATTTTTCTTTTGAATTTTTTAATTGAATTGTTTCCAATTCAAATTATTTGATTTTTTATTCCATTTTCATGGATTTTCGCATTTTTTGGTAAATTGTCAAATTTCTGTCAAATTGTTAGGTTTTCGTGTTATTTTTATGTTTATTTTGTGCGGATCTTGTTGCACTTTGTTATTATTTTAATTTATTTTTGTGTTTTATAATTTTATATTTTTTTCTCGTATTTTAGCAGGGTTAGTTGATGTTTTATAGGTCCGATTTTAAATCTGCATGTTGTATCTGCGTGTGTATTACCGATTCGTTTAAACAATTTACAAAGCCGTTTGTGTTCTGGCCCAACATAAAACACTCGGGGGCCCATAAAATTGCGACCCGCAATTTCAAAAGTCTTTTTCAGATCATACTTTTCTACATTTGTTTGAGTCTACGAGCTCTCTGGTCGTGATCTCAATACCCACATACATAAAAAGTCTCTACGTTATAAATAATTATCAAGATAAAGATGGACTTATGGTCCGGCTACTATTCGTATGATCAAATAGAATCAAAGTTAAGTCGCATAGTTTAGTTTTCAAAATCAATGTGAATCAGTTATTATACAGTAAATTTGGTCTCGAACGAATCATTGACGGCTTGGGTTTCGCTTTCTAGTTGGTTTTCTCTTTTGGTTGGGTCTGATTGTCATGGTTGGTTGATGGAGGTGCGCGAGAGTTTTGATGTTTCATTGGTTTTCTTGATGTTTCGGATTTGGTTAAGTATTTCTCTAGTTCTCTGGGTTTGGGTATTTTGTTTCTGTAGTTTTGTTATGGTTAAGCAGGTGATAAGACAGCACATCAGGGATACGACGTTCAAAACTATGCTGATCGATAGGATTTGTTCGAGTTGCAAGATTGTTGAGTTTGGTTCATATTTCTGTCGGGATTTATTCAGTTGGTGTCTTTTGGCTGACAAGGTGATTTTTAAGATTTCACTCATTGGTTTGTTCTCGGGGTTTGTTTTGACTTTTTCTTGGATTTGTCCGATGATTATTTCCAAGATTTTCTTTATCTCTAGGTTCTCATTTTTTATTCTTGACACCTCATTGTTTTTATTAAGAATGGTTTGTATCATTTGCTGGATTTTTCTGATACTTTGCTTTAGTTCGTCATTTGTCTTTTCATTTTCTTTTGCGGGGCATTGATTACATTGTAGGGTTATTTGCTGACATTCATCGTTTTCCAGGTTTCTGCAAATCTCTTTGTAATCTGCGCAGGTGCTGTCTTCTCTTCTGAATGGGTGAGTTCTTTCGCATCTCTCTAAGGGGTTTTTGGTAGCGCTCATTCTCGTTATTGCCATTATTATGGTCCATAGTTTTAGGTTCATTTCTCTCTTTTCTAATATACATTGGTTATTCCATGTTTATTTACAATGTTATTCATATATATATATATATACAGTGAAGTTTATTTCCCTTTTACTATTTCTCTTTTCCCGGAGGTGAGTGTATCTTGTACTCTTCCTTTGCCCTTCTTTCTGAAAATCTCATTATTAGGACTTGGGTTTTTATTAGTCGTTCCGTCAGTTTTGGGAGTTGTTTTAATTGTTCTTTGTTCTCCTCGATTATCTTCCGTTGGTTATTTATTTGCATTCGGAGATTTCTTTCTTTTGCTTGTTTTTGTTGAAATTTGTGTTTGTTGTTGATCTTGTCGGTTCTCTGCTTCTCGGCTTTTCGTTTCAGTTCTTGGAGTTCTTCTTTCAACGATTCAATTTCCTCTCGAGTTTGTTGGTGATTTTGTTTTATTTCTCTCGCTTCTTTACAACTCTTTTCTAGTTGTATTATGTATCTCTGTTCGCCTTTTCTGCTTTCTCTCATTTTTTCTGCTTCTGTTTTCCAACAGTCTTCCAAAACTACTCGGGTTTTATCTTTGCTAATTCTTGTCTCAAATACTCGTTTTCTCTCTTTTGCTCTCTGCTATCTCCCATACTAGTTGTCAATTTTCGCTTCACTGTATTGACTAGTTGTTTTGTTTGGATTAGTTGCTGACTTATTTGTGCGATTTCTAATTCTTGTTCTTCTACTATCTCTCGCGATTCTTTTCTTTCGGTTCTCCATTTCTTACTGTAATACTCTAATGGGTCTTGTTCGATTGGCTGTATTAATTGGATAGGAATTGGTTGGTATTTGTCGTACTTATCCTTGCCGTCATCTTGATTAGTTTGAATTTCTTCTTCGTTAGAGTTCATGCTAAATATACATTAGTTCAGCTTTTTACAATTTTCTGTTTTTATCATTTTTTATTATTTTTATCTTTTTACACTTTTTACACTTTTTACAATTTTAATTTCTTGATTATACAAAGGTTTCCTCCGTTTCGCCAAATCCTTCATCTGGTTCCGCGGGGACTTGGGTTGGTGCTTCTGTTGGATATAATGGTATGAGTAAAATCGGTGGTTGGCTCTGAAGTGTGGTTATTTCCTCTCGTAAGGTATTTGATATCTGCAACTCTTCATCTAATAGGTAGGTAAGGTATTCCACATTTTCTGTCAGTCCTTCCACTTGAGTTTCTAGATGATGCGTATTTTCTAACGCTTTCAACTTTTCGATTTCCTTTCTTAAGTTCTGCTCGTTTTCCTCATACCCTTCTTTTATCGTTTTTATTTCTGCTTCAACTTGTCCTCTAAGTTGCTCGTTGATTTCGAGTTGATGTCGCAGTTGAATTTCTTTATACACCACTACTCCTCGATGTCCATTCACATCCTGTTGGAGTTCCGTTAGTTTTTCGTCTAACTGTTGCTTTTGTCGTTTTTCGTCGGCTAATTCGTTTTGTGTTTCCAATACTTTCTGGTTTAGCTGGTCAATCCATTTCCTGTGGCTGGTTTCGTTTTTTCTGAATCTTCTTATTGTATTTCGTCTGATTCGTTCCTGGAATCCCATTGTTTGGATCTGGTTACTGTAATTTTCGATGGTATGTTTTTGATCTTCGATCTGTTCCCATAGTTCCCAATCTTCCGTATGTAGTAACTTCTTGGGCAATAGTCTTATTTCTTTCTTGGCTTCTTGGTATTGTTCTTTCCACTTCCTTGCTTCCATTTTTATCTATTCTTCCTTGACCTCCGTTTTTCTTTGTTGCCCTTGTCTTTGTTTTAGAGTCCTTTCTTGTTCTAGTAGCATCTCTTTCATTCTAGTTTGTTGAAATATTATTTCATGATCCTGTTTTACTATGTGCTCCCATTGTTTCGAGTTTCCATCTGTTAATAGTCTGCATTCTATTCTCCATCTTTTTGCTTGTTCTGTTAGTTGGATTATCATCCTTTCTTGTCTGTCATCTTTAGGCTCTCTTATCCTCCTTGATGGCTTTGGTCCTTGATTTCTTAACTTGTTGACTTCCGTCTTTGCGTCTTCCCACTTGGCTTTGTAGGATCTTGTTCGATCTTCCTCTTCTGTTATTTGTTGTGCATAATGTCTTGAGTGTGCTTCCCAGTTGTTCCTTGCTCGTTCTTTCTCCTCATACCGTTTCGTTTTTCAATGTAACGCTTGGCGTTTTGCCCATTCTTTGGCTTGTTGCTCGCTGGTTCTCTTTGTCTTTTCTACCAAATATTTGGTTCGCATCTGTTCCAGTTCTCCTATTGTTTGATTTAGCATTCTACAGGTTTCTTCTCCTTCTTCCTGTATTTTTGTTTCTTTATCTTTTATTATTTCTCGTAGTTTCTTTATTTCGCTTTGTTGATCTTGTTTTTCTTGTTCTAGAGTTCGTATCTCTTTCCTCTGATTTGCAATTCTGGTTTGATTTTGAATGAATTCCTTCATCAACTCCTCTTCTCGTTCTTTGTAAGGTTTCTCATTTCCTTTTGGGTACACTATTCTCTGTTCCACTTGTTTTTTCCACTTCTCTCTCATCATTTTAGTTTTTATCGTTTCTTTCATTAGTTTTTCTTCTACGGCTAATAACATCTCTTTTAATCGTATCGTCTTTTGTCGCCATTGTTCTGTTTTCTTCGCTTGTGACCATATGTCCACAGGGTGTATAAATTATTTCGACATGTTTTTGCCAACATGTTACACATTGATGTTGTTCTAATATGGCTTCTTTTATCATTGACTTTTCTAAGTTTTCTTTCGGTTTTTCTTGGTATCGTTTGATGGCTCGCACCGCTGCTTGTGTCGAATTGTACCATTCTAGGTTGTTGGTCAACTTTTTGCTGATTATTTTCCTCATCGTTTTGGTATTTACTCCTGATAGTAACATTAGGGTCCTCGTTTTTGGTCGATCTAGAATATCTTCCACTTGTTGATTTGTAATTACTATTTCTACGTTCTTCGATTCTTTTTTCCTCTTTATACATACATTTTCCTTTATGTTTTAATTTTGAAACGTTTTGATCTGGCATTGGCTGATGGTTTCTGCATAGGTGGGTTGGACAAGAGGCGTACATCCATGGTGCTCAATCAACCTGTTGATAACAATGATAACTACGACCTATAAATTTCGGCTTAATTCATTGAAATCCATAATTGACGGACTTAAGGAAGTCTTTGTTAGTGATGAGCGAACTGCCACCGCCGAATTCACATCACCAGAATCCGGAAATCATAATGTTCCTTGTAGTCTTAGCCGAGTTTGATTTTGGTTAACAATTATTTTGACCAGTAATAACACCGAGTTAGAACAGTAGAGACGGATTTTATTTTTCTTTCTGACCACTGGCTATGCTGATTCTAAGTGCTGATTATAGTTATTTTTAATCCATACCAATACTCACGATAAGTATCCATAGTACTTAATTGTGGTTATTATTAATGATTATTTACAATTATCCATAACGATTAAGTTTGGTGGTAGGTGACATTTTTATTGTTAGTAGTAACGGTTGTAGTCATTAATAATTTTAATTATTTATAATGATTGATTTTATTTGTAAATAATACTTATCTAATTATTCTTATTTCTAATTAGTTATAACGCTTGATTTTAGTTGTGAATAATACTTATTTAATTATTAGGAATAAACGTTTTCCGGTATTGATAATGCTTACTTCAGGAACTAATTTTAACAGTTAATGATGTTGATTCTGAATTTTGAAAATAACCATCGTCAATTGCCGGTAGCGATTAATTTTTGTCGGTGACGGCGATTGAGTTTGGTTATTGGAAATGATCTTTCACCGTCGAAAATGAATATTTTGACTATTCATAAGGAATATTTTTCACCGATTAAAATACACGCGCTAATGATTCACGCAAATTGTTGAATACAAATTATCTATTCAATTTTCCATATAATCTGATAGTCAATTTAATTAGTAACAATATATAAAAGATTTTAGTGATTGGGGCCTCAAGATTTACAAGGTATAAAGAATTTTATTTGGCTTAACCGCGGGACTTATAAGATTAGAAATGTATGAACAGGCCCATTTTAATCGTGTCATTTAGTTATCAAAAAAAAATTCCTTTTTGGGGTCATTGACGTCTAGATTACCGTATTTGGTTCTTGGAACCGTACGTTGATGATTGTCGGACAAAGTTAATAGTGGCTGGTCTCATGGACTAGTAGGTCATTATTCCACTCAATTGTGACCCCTAGTCTTACCAAAATCCCGATTTCAGTAGCACCATCCACGTAGCCCAAGTAATTGTATTAACTAATACCGGTGAGAATGTGTGGAAATCAGTTAAAGTAACGATCAGGATAATATGATTGTTTTTATAATAAAGTTTTCCCAAGTGTTTCTTTTCCCTTTAGCAAATTGAGATCCTTAAAGAGCAAGTCGGAACGACCAACATCCCGGTTGGAGGGCATTGCCTACTTCCAATCACTCCGCGGAACACTCAGAGAGTACTCTTTAGAAATTATACTATTAAGCTACCTATGATGGACGGTAAGGGAAGTAATTACACCGCCGCGTGGTAGTAAGCGCCGGTAAGAGACGGATTCACTCGTCGTAACGCTTCTGATAGCGATCAATAGCCAAGGGATAAGTAAGATATGCATCTTGTCCCGCGTTAATCCAATTAATTGACTTAGCCGCGACTACTCATGAATAATAAATTGTAAACGGAAGTTGAAATAGATCATTAAACTACGGACATCGAATTTAAAATGATAATGAATTTTTATTTGCTCAGAGAATTCCTGGAGAGACGCGTCTCGTATCATCGCTAAATTTCCGGCACACTCGGCTGCCAGGTGCAGACAAGCGATGTGGGACGCGGGGTTTTCAATATCCCCCGTCCGAGAGTCAAGGTCCGGTGACACGAGAGGATCGGAAGATATAGAGCTTCCGTACGTGGCCATCAAACGCGAACCTGGTCGGAATCCGGCCCGAGAGATCCGAGGCCAGGCGGAATTCATGTTGACCCGACTAGAAGAGCACCAGAGGGGGACAGCCCGCCAAATCGATAGAGCCAGACGATACTTGGCCCAGATAAATCAGGACATTGCAGAGGGCAGGGTACCCAGCACGGATGGGTATGCCCCGAGCTATCCTTCGAATTAAATGACGAGAGGCTGCACGAGCGAATCGCGGACATGGACGTGGTGATGCCACGGGGAATTCTACCTCGAGAATTGCGAAACTAGAAGAGAGGTGCGGAGGATCGCCGCGACCACTCGTATGCGTGCGAGCGTCCAAGCCGGCGATACAATTCGAGTCGCCCTAAGTATATGAATTGATGATGTAATGTAATAAATAATTGAGAAATCTTACTTGAAGTTTTTCTTACTCTCATTATTAACCCTCGATTATAGGCCTTAAATACGACCAATTTAGTACCTAGTTAGTATAAAACAAGACGTGATTTAATAGGTATTTTTCCATTGTAGATAGGTCCTCATATAAAGATTTGCAAGGAAAGCTGGACAAAGCCAGAAACACTAATAGAGAGTTGCAACTGCAGATTTCGCAACTAAACAGTGAAATCCAAAAAATCAAGTCTACGTGGATTGAGCCGGAAAAGGCCAAAACCATATATCGGAAAATGACAACAGCGCAACGCGGGTGGGAAGAGGAGAGACAACTCACCCGGTCTCAGAAGGTACAAATACGCGGATTGGAGGTAGCGTTATCGGCGTGCCAGGAGGGCAACGCGGTAACCTACCCCCTCGTTTTTGCACCCGCCCAGATTGCGTATCGAGAATCCGCGTCTACGATGGAACCGGCATCTAGTGCTCCCAAACACAAACCAGGGAGAGCGGAACGTACGAAACGCCGAGCTGCAAAGGCGCCCAGACAATGATTTAAAATGATTTTGTATGGATTAATAAATATTGTACTCGAATTAAATCTACTGGATTTTACGATTGGTAACTATAGAAAAGAATCACGGAGGTGTTACCGACAGTCATGTGAGAACGCGACGGTAGGGAGGAAAAATGGTAAGCACATAAGATAGGGACCAGAAGGAGAAAAAGCGCACACATACCTTCTAACGGTAGTGCGTTGGACCCAGTTTGAGATCGGGCCAGAGCAGTTCCTGCGTGGCGCTCACCTTTGGCGATCTCAAAACCAATGGTTACATTTCCAACGTTACTTAGTAACGGGTGACCATTGGAGGCAAGCAAGTATTTAAATCTGGGGTCAAGGTCGAAACCATAAACCCCACAATAATATAATATGCTTTCAGAGTAATTAAACTAAGTTACTTCATATTTTTCTTCCTCTTCGTATGAGATTTTATTTATATTTTCGATTATGTTTTTTAGTGGTTTCTTCTGACTTCATTATCGATGCAAATAAACAACTTTCAAATTTAAGTTTTTGCCCAAAAATGAAAGTTTTATTGGAGGAAGATTCGTATTTCTTAAAAATGCTTAGATTTTAAAGGAGTAACTTTATTATTTTCAACTATCAAAGAAAGGTTAACATGTTAGTTATAATGAGAAAAAAAATTAATTACAATCAATTTTGTTTTAATGTAATGATGTCTTTTCCTTAACCATTTTGAGTTTTAATATGAATATTAATAAACCCGAATCAACATTATTACGTCATTGTTAATTGATTTTATGAAAATATCTTAATGTTGTTCTTAAAGAAATAATATTTACCTGACTAATTTAGGTATAACTCTGAAATCGAAAATGTAAGTTTTTTTGGATTTCGATGTAATAATATAATTGTGATTATTGGGAATAGGTTTAAATGGTTTTATTATTTTAATTAGATCTTATCATAGTTCTCTCAGAATACAAAGCCAGATTATTCTTTAAATTATTAATTTATTATTGGTTTTTCACAGCACAAGAATTTTAATATTTCAAATCCATTCTTTAATTCAATAGTTTTCATTATTTTCAGCCATATTTTAGTAATTTTTAAAATTTGAACCAAACTAGAATCAATCAACAATTTATGAATCTCTAATAGGTAATGGATTTTAAAATGTTAAGACAATGTAAAATAAGAATTCGAAAATTGTGCTTCATAAAATATTTTTTTTTAAATATCGGAGCTCATGGAAATTTTTTATGAAATATAACATTGTTACTTTAAAAAGCTTATATCGATTTCAGTTAGTTGTTGCCTTACACAGTTAGATAATTCGCCAAGTTCAATTAATAAAGTTCCAAAATTTAATTTTTTGAAGTGCATCAATTATTGGAAAGAAGCGTCTTATTCATTAAATACAAAAATTATCACTAGGTTGTATATCTATTAGTAATATTGTACCACTGGCCAGTATGAAGTATCCTGCTCAACTGGAACCCTAATAAAGCCTTATTGTAGAATTTTATGGTATCGTATGTGCGCGTAATTTATGTATTTTTTATCAAAACCAATTATTTACATGCCAAAATAATTTTTAAAGAAATCAGAACAAACTGGATTTGCTTTGCAATTGTCTAGATATTTTAGCTGAAATTACAATTCAATCAATAATTTTTCTTAAAAAATTTTATTGGTTTTAGCAGATTTTCTTTTTATTAATTTATGAAAAGTTTGAATATTTTTTATTTTTATTAATTTTGAAAGCAAATGTTTTTCAATAAAATTATTCTTTTTTATTAAATTTGTGTTTATTTATATAGTTTCGATCTATATAAACTTCCGATTTTTCAAATAATATTTTATATAATAATGAACTATGATATGAGACTATTTGAATTTACCAATGCACCAGATCGATGTAAGTGCAAATTATGCTTTAAAGTCTTGAGAAATGCCAAACAAACAGAATGCGGATGTAGAGTTTGTGGACAATGCATACAGGAATATCTAGCTTCAGGTTCTAGAAAATGTCCCAGTTGCGATAATTACGTATTATTGAATGAAAATAAATTGTTCGATGACAAAGCAACGGTACGTGAGATTAACCAGTTAGAAGTGGTTTGTCCGCTAGATTTGTGTCAATTCAGGAGTAAATTGCAATCGATCGGTGTGCATATGAACTCGTGTGAATATCGGGTGATAGATTGCAGGAAATGTAAACAAAAAATCACAGCAATACATGAGCAGGATCATAATATAAATCTATGTGAAATGCGGATTGTAACATGTGAATATTGTCAAAGAAGCATAAAATTGAATGAAATGATTCCTATTCACTTGAATCCAGACAATGAAGAAATGTGTGATGACTATGTCTCAATATGTCCTAATAATTGCAATCAAAAGCAACAAATAAACATAAAAAGGCATTTATTGGAATGCATTAATAAAAAGAAAAAATGTCCTTTCAATCAAATTAATTGCAATACTATTGATAAGCTGTCGAAGGAGAATTTAGTAAGTCATTTTAACCAAAATGAAATCTACCACAATACATTATTAGTTAGCAAAATCCCCTATATACAATCCTCGATTCACGATTTGAAGGAAGATCTTGAGAATAATAAAAATATAATTACCGAATTATTTTCGATCTCAAAGAGTATACAGGAGTTGATTATGAAAAAATTTAGTATTAATGCGGAGAAATGCTTACAAAATGAGTTTCGTAGCGGGAATTTCATTTGGAAAATCGAAAATTTTGATAAATTAATCATTAAAGGGAAAATGTGTGAGAGATTCTCAATTTTTAGTAAAAGCTTCTATTCGGATGAATTTGGTTACAAATTGCAAATGCAAATTTATCCATTTGGGTATTTGGATTGTCGAGGCAGTCATTTGTCTGTTTCCTTTGAAATTATTAACGGGGATTATGACCAAATATTGTCATGGCCATTTAAACATAATATACAGATTGGAATTTTTCACAGAGAAACGCGTGAATTGTCCCGCTGTCAAACAATTGCACCCGAAATCGATTCCCCGCACGAGAATCAATTTGTGGGAATCCAAAATTTTTTATCTTTCACTGAACTGCATTCGTTTATTTTTAAAGATAAAAGTATTTATCTGAAACTAATTGTCAATAAATAATATTTTTTAAATGATATTGATTATAATTTATTGTTATTTTAATAATATATTATTTTGGTTTTATTTTATGTTGGCAATAAATAATTTTTGAATACAGAGAAACAGATTTAATTCGAATGAGTTGGAATTATTGTTTATAAGAATTTGGAAATGGCCAGCTGATTTATATTTTATAAATTTTGATTATCGATTTTGTGTTTACTAAATTACACTTGAGAAAATTTATTTTTTCAAATTTCAATATGATGTATAAAGTTATGAGCAATGAATTCACTGTATATTTTGCATTTGAAACCGATTAACTCCTGTAAGGTCTGTACCAAGTGACAGTATCTACAATAATAAATAACTAAGACAATTTCGCAATGTTTATTCATAAAATGAAATATTTCGACCTAAAATAGGTCATGATGACTCCTAAACAATTTTTTTATTAACAAGTCTTTCACTTTTTGCTTTTTCCCTGATTGACTTTTTCCTTTGTGAAAGTTAATTTTTTCAATTAATATCATTTTATAAAAATTTTAAAATTTTCTTTTTTTTATTTCTTTCTTTTATTATAACTAGTGGAATTTTCTCTATGGTTGAATCATCATATCAAATTCCAGCAATTTTAGAGTTATATCCATTTGAGCAACCTTCGCTGCCAGATCGATTTAAATGTATTCTGTGCCAATCAATTTTGAAAAATGCCCATCAAACCTCTTGTGGATGTTTATGTTGTGAGAAGTGCATCAAATCCTATCTGGCAAACGGACCAAAGCCATGCCCAAGTAAAGACATTGAATGCAAAGATGTCGTTTTGTACAAAGAATTAGACATTAAGCAGGACAATGCAATAAATAAAGAAATTATCAATTTGGAAGTGAACTGTCCGTTTGAATTATGTTCGTTGAAGCTTACTTTCGGATGCATGGTTGAGCACCTTTTTTACTTTTGCCGATTCCGTGAGATTTCATGTGATAAATGTACCATCAAATTCCAAGCTAAAGATAAAGACAAACATGAGAAAAATGAATGCGAAATGAGAAATGTGAGATGCAAATATTGCTCAAAAGAAATGAGCAATAAAGATTTGAAGTCAATTCATTTGAATTCTGACAGCGACAATTTCTGCACAAAATATTCCACAAGGAAACTTAAATGTCCTTTTCATGATCTAGATTGTAACCTGGATGAAATGACCAAAGAAAGCATAGTAAAGCATTTGCAAGCGGAATATATCAGCAACAGGTTAGCTTTGATATCTACTATAGAGTTCTTGGAACGCATAAACAATGACATGCAGGCGGAATTAGAGGACAGAAATTGGTTGGGGTAAGAATTGTTTTCATTAAAGCATGAATTTCAATCGGATGACTTTAGAAATATTTCCCCAGTAATGTTTAATCGCTTCGGGAAATCTCAAAGGCCCAATTGCAGACGTAGTAGCCTTCCAATGTAATTCGTCTTCATCCAACCTTTCATATTTATTCCATTGTTTTTAATACCTTAGTCCGTTAAATTTTTTGATATTTGTTTTATGATTTTTGATAAAAATTATCGAATTTTGAGTCATTTTTAATCGTTTTATTGCAACAATGTTTTACCAAACAGTATGACCAAAGAAATGTTCCTAGTTTTAATTTAATTGGGATTAAAACGTTAATTTCTTTTAATTCCAAATATCATTATAAGAATACATACTATTTATTAGTATGACTTTTAGGAGTTATCCGTTAGTTGTAATTACACTGGAATCGTTTTATTCTGTAGTCATAATTAAACAATTTAAATTCCATGCAATAATTATTTAATAACGTGATAATAATAAAAAAAAATTATCTGTCATGTTATTTAAATATATTTTCCATAATTCATTTAATTTCAAGCATACATTTTAACATAATATATATAAATAATATATTTAAATTCTTAATATTATTGATTACACAAAGTTAATAATTTTGACTTATTTTAATTAATTTTGAATTATAATAGTCACATCTCACAAATAAAACTATACTTTATATATTTTCAAACATGGTAAATAATTATTCTATTTGTAAAATTTAGTTAATTTCATTAAGGATCTTAATAGAATTATTTAAGTTAAACATTAGAATTATTTTTATATGAAATGTCAATTTGATAATAAATCATGATGTTTTATAGATTTATTTGATCCTAGTCGATCAAATCTCTTAATATAATGATGGCCAATTATTAATAAAAACAAGAGAGCCAAATAAACACGACTAATTTTGTGTATGTGCGTATCGATGATGCCTGACACCGAAGAGTAGTTTCTTTTTTTATACATTGCAGTTACAAATTCATAAATAAAAAGAATTTTTTTATTTTTACTTTAAGAAAACTTATTTATTTTATAAATTATAAAAACACAAATATAATTAGTGGGACGAGTGGACTTGCTTCCTATTTTTACACAATTCTTGTATGTCTGGCTTTATGGTTGTTAGTTGAATCATCATGTCAGCTTCTGCATCGAGTCTGTTGCGACATTTTGTTTTTATTGCAGCATACGAAGAAAAACCGGACTCGCACAGATAAGTTGTTGCGAAAGACAGAAGTATTTTAATAGCTTTCAATGACAAATCGGCATATTCTTCTCTTAAATTGCACCAAAACTCTGACAAAGATACTTTTTCATATATGGGCAGTAGTGAGGAATCTGAAATCATGTCAATGAAAATTTCGTACTCCTTAACTGTGAATTCTTCTGGTCTTTTCTGAACTATCAATTGGGTTCGAACCCATGTCAATTTTTTAAGCTTTTCATTCTGCTCATCTGGAAAATACTGTTGAACTGAGTTTAGAATATCTTCCAAATGTTGACGAATTTCATAACACAACATAAAATAGTCACTTTCTTCAATGTCCCCATTAATTTCATCGAAAAATTCTTTAAGTATTGGGAAGCTATCTAGCTCACGGGTGCGAATGCAAATTATCCAAAACTCCAATTTTTTTTAAAAGCTTGAATCTTATCATAGGCTGTGAACACCGTTACTTGTTTTCCTTGGAGTGACATATTCACTTTGTTTAGCTTTGAGAAAATATCGGCGAGGTATCCAAGTTGAAACAACCACAGTTTATCTGTCAGTCTTTCTTGTAAATCCCTTCGGTTTACCATGAAGAAAGAGCTTAATTCAGAACGGAGCTCGAATAGTCGAACAAGAACTTTCCCTCGTGACAACCATCTAACTTCAGTATGGTACAATAAAGCTTTGATAAAATCCCTTCGATTTGATAAAATTTATAATCTTTACAGACTCATCAAGGAAATTTTTCAAAGACATTGGCATTTTTTTTACTGCGAGTGCTTGGCGGTGAAGAATGCAATGGCTATTGCTGCAGTTTGGTGCTAAATTCTTGATTTTACTGATAGCGCCAGCGGTTTTCCTACCATTGCCTTTGCACCATCCGTGCAAATATCAACACAGTTTTTTCAATCTAAACCATTTGCCTTGAAAAAATCATTCACAACATTAAATATTTTGGCACCAGTTGTATTAGTTGGCAATGGTTCACACAAAAGAAGATCTTCTTCAAACAAATTTGATATCGGACAAAAACTAGCAAGATTGCAAGTCCAGCTACATCAGTGCTTTCGTCCATTTGCAGAGAAAAATTACTATTTTTTAGGCGAAATATCAATTTAGACTTTATGTTACCTGCCAAATCTTTAATTCGACGAGCTACAGTGTCATTGGATAGCGGCACATCAGTGATTTATTTTGCCGACTTTTCATCGAATATACATTTAGCTATATCGACTGCACAGGGTTCGATCAATGTCTCACCTATTGTATGAACTTCTCTCGCCGGTGCAATACGATAACTAACGATATAGAATGCTTCAGTTGCCTTTTCATTTCTAGTTTTGAAAATTGAAACAATTAGGCTTTGGGACTTCAACAGTTCATCATGCTTACGAATGAAAAAATCAACTTGCTTATATTTAAACTCTGGATGTATGGTTTCTAAATGACGGTGCATTTTAGCGGGGACCATAGCACTATTTGGAAAAGTTTTGCTGCATAGGACACATTGAGGCACATTATTAGCATCTATAAAACCAATAGAAAGATAGCTTTCATCATTTTCCTTTTCTTAGTGGCAGGCAGTTTACTTATAGAGGCAGAAGATACCTCTTTTTCTGGATTTATGATAGTTTCCACTGTTGTGTTATGTTCAGTATCATTCGATCCAGGCGGTCCAGGTGGTGGCTGAGATCCAGTAACTTTCGCCGTCTTTTTAACAAGCCAAAGATATAAAAATAAAAGTATATAAAAATAATTTCTAGAAATTAAATTATAAGAATGACTAAAAAATACCAAAATATTGTCTCACTTCACGTTAAATTTTTTTTTCTAAAATTTAGTAAATTTAGCAGTTTAAAAAAAAGAAAATATATAATTTGGTGTATAACACTCGCATTCACAAGACAACTGTTACAGTTTTATGATTTTATATTGTAACCGTTACAATGTAACGAATAGTGACCTCGTAAAAACTATAATTCAACTTACTTTGTTATCTAGTAGGCGCAGTGCACTATATTGAATTAATTGTTACATATTTTGTTAGTTATGATTTTAATGAATTTGACCTTTTCTAAGTAACAATTTAATTTCATATATAAATTAATAATAATTGATTTATAATTTTTTTTAAATTTTGATTTAATTATTAGCAGATTCAATTTTTTTTCTTTTCAAATTTGTTTATGATATTCGCGGAGCCCTTTGAGTTAGCTTGCGGATCCTCAGGGCTCCGCGTAGCACACTTTGAGAAACGCTGAATTAGAGGATTGTGATTTAATTACCAAAGCATCGCATAAGTCTTTCCTACTTATTGAAACTTTTGTATAAAACTTTAAAATCAGCTGTTCCTCTGAACATTTTTATATGCTCAATAATATTACTCACGCCTCTCAATCCTCAATGTTCCTGAACCCGTGTGCGAAGATGATATGAAGTCTCCCCAGTGTATGAAGTCGTCCAGAAAATAAGGGCGGGTGATGCGTGAATTTTCATAAGAATAGATTATAGAATTAAAAATAAAAAGCATAGTGGTGGGTTAGTGGTTCGTGACCTTGACACCCATGCATACCATGCTTCTTGCCCTCCAATGGTTACCCGTTGCCAGGCAACATTGGTGCTGTAACCAATGGTTAGGATACTGCCAAAGGTGAGCTCTGCTATCAAAACTGCTAAGGTTCCGCAGTTTGGTTCAAGTGAATTTGCTGAAGAATTGTTGCATCAATCGCATCTTGACAAATACATTATCGAATCTAATTACCAGTTCAATTTACTGTTATTGTTATAACATCCTACTCGTTTGAATTAATTTTATTTCGAAAGGCAGTTGAATGATTCGCACAACCTTCAGTGTCTTCTAACTACAATTTGAACCCGAGGAATTAGTGAAATTATAGGGCTCAAGGGTTTTCACCTTTGTTATTGGGTTCCACTCAGGTAACATATTACCAATGTCACTAATGACGGCAGTCATTTGATCACATTGTTTTGATTTGGGATTGCGGCTGTTGCAATCGCCACATGTAACAATAATAAGATGGAATTCCACTAGTAACTAAAGCAACGAATGTAGGTCAGCGTCCACAATCCCCCACATCAATCACTCATCTCCCTCTCGTTGAATCTTTCTTTCAAATCTGTTTAGGCTAAATAGCGGAACTGTCTAGCTATTTATTTCTATTATACTTTTTTTCAGCAATCGTAAGATTCATTTTTAAAGTTTTAATCAGTTTCAATTTTAGCTATATTTTTACCATGTATTTATATTAAGGAATCTCTAACACAAATTAGATCTTCCATTTCCAGGTCGTTGTGTTGTATTTTCAAAATTGTCCAGTTGAAATATTTAATTATTAAATTTTCAAATCAGAATTTAACATTAAAATGCATCGGCAAATCCAGACCAAATTTGCACTATAATTTGGATTTTCCAAAAATTTCATCAATTTGATTGGTTGAATTTTGATTGGATTACAAAATTATTACAAATTGCTTAAATTCTTTCAATGATATTTTGTATTTTTGTAAAATGAAATATTTATTTTTGGTTTGTTTAATTTATCAATAAAAAATCAAATTTTCGTTATTGTCAAATTTTGAATTATTATGAGTTGGCTAGGTAATATTCGCAATGTAAATACAGATATTAGGCTAACGTGCTCCATTTGGAGTTGAGCGATTGAAATATGTTAAAGCAGGATTCAAGGTTAAATAAATATAAAATTATATTTATCTAAGAGGATAAAAGAATTTAAAAATTGATAATTACAACTGAAATATTAGATTTATTATCAAATATGATTCATAATATAATGATTTTTATTGACAATGCAAGTTGACATTTTATAGTGTTAATTGCGTAATCATAACTTGCCAACATAATGTTATGTCAATATTATGTTCATATTTATTAATAGTATCTTAATAAATAGTTTTTCTTTGGGGTTCCACAGTATCTTTTACTTTTTTTTTAGTCATTTCCAGAGGAAAACTTGGAAATTTAAATTACAAACGCAAATATTCAATCTTTTAAGAGTCCTAAAAAAATAAAATCTAAATCGGTTAAAATTAGTTAGAAAACTGTATTTTCCTTACTAAAAAAGTAAATATAAATAAAAATTTACTTAATTTTATTGGTTAAATAAATATATGTATTATTAGCCCTAACCCAGCGTTAAACACTAAACCTACCAACATTTCATGACTAATTTCAGGTCAAATGGCCGGTCTGTGGAATTACTTGTTATATATTTCCCTCAAAAATCAACTAATAGGAAAAGTAATGAATATGAAAAAACAGTTAAGAAAAGTCGTGAAGTTTAATTGTGGTAAAATAACGTTTAATTTTAAAACGGTCATTTTACCGCTAGTGGAGGTTGAGTGTTTAGTATAAAATTGAAACAGAATTTAGATTTGTAAAATGCAAGTTTTTCAGAGCTAAAATGTTTAGCAATATCTTCTAATGAAATCAGAATTGGTTCTTGAATACAGGATTAACATTTGGAGAATCTTGATAGTTCATTTCTAGTGGAATCCAATATCAAGGAGCGTTTCCTTCTCGTAAAGGATAGTTTCTGTAAGTTCAGCTAATAACTTTTGACCTTTAGACTTACATTTTATATTGTAATCAAAATTATTGAGAAAATAAAATAATATGTCCTGATATTCAGTAAATAGCTTTTCTAAAAATAGATTCCAAAATAAATGACCGGCAATCAGCATTTGGTTTTCCAAATTTGAATTATTTATTTATTAATATTTATTTATTTTGCTATACCTAATTTAGATTCTGTTGCGCATAACGAATATTTTAATTAGTTTATTACTTAAATGCGTCATTAGGTGAACTATCAAATTATCAGACATCTTCAAAGTAATGGGAATAAATAATTTTATAAAAAACATGAAAATTTTGCTATTTAGATGAATTCAAGAGGGACAAAAACCCTATCCGCTTCCATTGTGATTATCGTATGAATTTATTCAAATTTTCTCCTAAATCTCTTTTATATAATTAATGTTTTTCAAATTAGAAAAAATTCTTTTTTGTGTTCATAAACGTTTCTCATGCATAGAATCTGGGATAAAATAAATCATTAGTTTTTTTCACCAAATTTTCCACTAAAATTTGAAACTATAATGATTAGTTAGAATTGATTTAATTTAAAAAATCGATTATTTTGAGTTAAATCAATCCAAATAATATTCAAATATGATTATTGAAAAAACATTTATAAATAGAGGTTTATTTTGTAATCCAAAATTCTGTGAGCAGCCAATCAAATACATTAACCAATGGAATTCGACTGATATAAATTATTCAAAAATTTTGGAAAATCCAAATTGTAATAAATTATTTTGACGTCAATTTATCTTACAAAAGTAAATTTTTATACATTTTATAACATAATATATCAGATATGTACTTGTGTCCGTGATTCATTTCGTAATTCAGACGAAACTAAATTAAGTTATCCCCGAGTTCAAGATTATGAAAGATTTGTCTGGATATTAAATATTCGTCGATGGATAAATCTCTCGATCCGACTACTCGTGTTCAATAATCAATAAGACAAAATCCCATCAAAGAAATCTTTATTCACAAATATTCACCACAAGATACAATTATTTGATTTTTTGTAGACACCCTAAAGGTATCACTCAATAAGTCACTGCAATCCGGTTAACTTCTTTATTTTTTTATTACTTTCAACTCGTTTTAAAATTAATTAAAATTTCCTCTTCGACCAACTGGCAACTTATTTTGTTGTCAGTTCATTTTATAATTTTGAGGTGCCATTAATTTGGATTAGAGCTAGGAAAACAATTTTTCCGGGCCGGACAATTTTGCTAATTCTGGGAAACCCATTAGGCTGACCTTCAGCACTTGATTAATGGGTTCGTCGGCAAATAATTTAATTAATTTGTTTGTTTTTGGGCTCCCGACCCTTCAATATACCTTATATCAATTTAATAGTATTCTATTCGTCGTCAGAATGAAATTTGCCACCGGTTACCACTTCCCCCCCAAAAATATTGATTTTACTTTTAAAAATTTTAATTAATTTTAATTGATTTTGATAATTTTATTATTTTTGTTCATGTTTTATTATTATGGTGGGTTACAGGGTTTCGTTATTTGTTTAAATCGTCTTATTCTTGCCCCAGTAACGCCATACAAAATGTTTTCTAGCTACCACCCGACACCCGTTGCTAGGCAACGTTGGAAATGTGTTCGAGTGGGTGGATTGTCCGCAAAAAGTGAGTATTATCACTAATACTGTAATTGCTCGGACAACCCTCGGGTTCAACGAGCCGTCGATAGAAGACCTATGCTCGCTTTACTCTGTCCCTTGTGTAAGAAAGTTCAAGATCGGATTTATGTTGACCGTTGAAATAGAACGATGGTTCGAGGAGGCGGTGCGAGTACTCGTGGTGATGATCTCATGCAAATCATGACTTGTAGCCGATTACTTGGAATTAAATTAACAATGAATATGAGTTTATTTATTCGAATCAGTAATGAAGAAATACATATGACGTTCATGAGTTAATGTGATTGACTTGGCGGTCGTGCGGCTCGGTGTCGGGCACGCTCCTTGCGTCCCGGCCGACGATTGCTTGATGGAGCGGTGGGCTGATTTGTGACTTGCGCGGCATTATTTTGGGGATCTCGATACGGCAACTGTGACGGGGCGAAGACAAGCGGGTACGTTACCGCTTGCCCCTCACGGCAAACAGCCAATGTGACCTCTAGTCCCCTGATTTGTGTGCGGAGGCTCTGATTGAGTTGTCGCTCCTCCGCCCAACCCCTTTGAGCTGCCGTGAGCCTGTGATAGAGGGCCTTCGTCTTTTCGGGTCCGACCAGGTTGCCTTGATTTGCTGCGCTTCCCGAGTTATTTGGACTATCTGACTAAGTAGATTCGCGTTTGCACTTCTAGCGTGATCTAATTCGGCTTGTAATAATTGGATAGTTGTCATTGCTACAATAAACAAAAATCTTTAAATTTCTTTATGGACTTAAATAAATAAAATTATGATTATTACCAACATAGTTATAAGAATGAATCTATTCACGAAAAAAAATTAAAGCGAACGACATTTAAATTTTTAAATTTTAATAACATTAATAACACAAATTATTGTTTATGTCCTTTGTCCGAGGAATCAGGGTTCCTCGAAGAATTTTTTAACCCCTTCCTCCGGGGAGAAACCTGGAATGATGCCTACGGGTCGCCGGGTATTGCGGACCGGTCGAGTCGGATAAGTCTCCGCAATACGCCCGACGAGGATGTCCTCTTCGACATTGGTGAGGTACATCCGGGCTTTGACCACGTTTAGGTCGACTTGTGCTTGTACCCTCTCCCACTGAGCGAGGAGGTTCCGCGCGTGGTTGCGGATTTCTTCGGCAGGATATTGCTGCTCATTCGGCCAGCAAGGATCATTTTCCAGGCCCAATACCTGCCAGGTGGTCGGGTATGGCCTTTTGGGTTGGGGCTCCTAGATGATTGTTGTTGTCGATCGGGCTCTCTTCCAAGCCCGACGCCATTCATCTGCTACATGGGCGGGTATCCAGTCGAGAGGCATGGTGTCTTCTAAAATATCATTATGGTTAAGTAGTTGGATATGATGAGATAAAAATCAATCTATATTAATCGTAACTTGGCGTTTTAAGGTCAAACAATATCCGCCGTCGGCTAATTATTGTGAACGATCAGTTTAATCTATTCTTATAGTGTACCTGAAACGAATAGCGATTGATTTGCGTCTTGCCCGAACGTTCCTAAAGCTATCCAAGTCGTCTGTGTGACTTAATAACTAGTCGCGCAGGATTCACGGGAAAATAAAGGTTTGATTATCACTTTTTTATACGAGAGATATTGGTTACTTTAGAAAGGTTGTACTAAATTCATTTTAGGTTTATGTAAAATAATTCCTAATGTAAAAACTGGTGAGGGGAAATACCTATTGAATTCGTGAAACGGGAATAAGTGTTACTAGTTATTCAAAAAATCATCGCAATCGCGGATTAAAATCTTTATCCAACAACAGTAAATTTTCCTATGACAATTTACCCCCTGAAATCTACGCGGTATTTACTCATTTTTACCTATATGTTTTCAACATGTACTTTATGTTAATATTTGGGCTAATGGATTTAACGATAAACGTAATGTTGCAATTTAACATATCCAACTTATATTGTATAAAGTTAGGCTTTAATTATTGAAGTATATTCCGAATGACGAAATGCGACGAGTTGTATATAACATGTATAATGCAAATGCATTTATGTAATTGTTCTAGCCCGCAAAATATAATCCCCCTGTATTTCTTTTATAATCGTTAAATTAGTTTTAAAATAATGCGATACATCGTTATTACAACTGGTTGATTTATGGAAACTTAAAATTTTTAATAGAATTTTTTTATAACTTAAAGAGTTGTGCATTTTTCTTGGAATATGATCGGACCATATTGGTAATTTGCCTTCGAACTGCCTTTCAGTAAATCTAGTCGATAAAACTTGCAGTCAGGGATATTGAAAATTACGGTTAATTTTAATTTATGGATTAATTTATGAGAGACAACTATGATGGTTATTTATTAAAAATTTGTGACATTAGGAAAATTAAATTATTTAAGAGAAGTTATACAAAACTAGCTTGATTTGGCAAGTTCGATTCTTCTGATAAATTTCTTCCTACTGTATGATCCATGTTATAAGGTAAGAATAATTTTCGCAATCAATAATGACTTGGACGGACTTTCGATATATAATGCGTGTGTTTCCGTTATGGTGCAATTGTGGATGAATTTGTTTATTCTAAGTCGAATCTCGATGATCGAAATAGTTGATGATTTCCGGTAACTTTTATCGATTTTTAGGTTGGATTTTCTATTTTTCACTTGTCGATAACTAATATTTCTAATTTTATTTTAGTATGTGAACCAATTTTATGAAATTCTCTACAGGTGGGAATGAGCGGGGCGATGATAAATTCAGGTAGGTTCATTTTCCTTATTGGTATTATCTTCAGCCTATTTTAGAAAATTATGAGATTCGGGTCGAATTTGGTGTATGAAATTTTGACGAAATTCGGAGTTACTATTCAGAACACTATGCTAGATCAATTTTAGTTTTTAGCAGGTTAATATTTTGATTACTTCATATAATTTTTATCGAAATGCTAGGGATACTTGGAAACTCTATCGATGATTTTTTTGGAATGTAATTTTTCTCGAAGGGTTTTTCGCGATCTAAAACATTGGATTTTCATTACGTTCATATTATTTGGATTTCGCAATGGATTATTATTAACCGTCTACTGAAAAATGTGTTTGGAATGTACTTATTATACTAAACTGGAGTTATTTTAATTCGATATCGGTGGTAAGCCTACTCTTGTAATTTTTACTGATTCATGTGATATTAATATAAATTTATAGTCCTTTTGTTTTGATTTTTCATCGGTTTTATTGGGCAGTAGTCGCGTTGAGTCTCGGGTTTAGGATTATCTTTGGGGTTTTTATCAGTAGTTTATACTATAGCGATCTTTAATTAAAACATTTTAGTTAAATTAAATTTATTCAGCAAATTCATATCACCAATTTATTTTATAATGACGAATTTATTTTATCTAAATCAACGATTTCATGTTAATTTATTCCCCGTACCCTTTCCCTTTAATAAGCCTTAGACGCATTTTATGTTTATATTATAGTTAATGAGTGCCCACTGGACTACTCGGTGTGATGATTTTGAGCCGTGTGTAAAATATTTAGGTCGAATTTACAGAAAACGAGAAACGAGGAAGTAGCCAAAAGACCCTTTCCTTATTTCTCCTTTCTTCTATACGGAATAATATTGACGTTCCAACCCTGCGTTCCGCACGCCGGGTCTTCACGGGCACAGATCATTGGCGATTTTCCACGCTCTTACACGAGTCTGAGTTATATGTTGATTTTACTGACTTGCGATATGTGTTGGCTGTGGGCCGGAAAAATTTCGACAGATTAATTAATTTTACTAAATGCATAAAACAATTTTAAATATTATAAATGTTTATTAATTTATATAAACAAGTAAAACATAAAGTTACCATACAATCCATTCCATAAATAAAATTCATAAAAATTTATCTCCCCCCACGCCGACATCCAAGCAGAGCTCTGCCGAGGTTGCGAGGATGTGACGTGGAGAGAGTTCCAAATAAAACTACTTCTCACCTAAAATTGATTTGACGTAGATTTTTAAAATTCGCAAAAATTTTGGTTCAAAAAATGGTTTTTGGTAAATTTTATGTGAAAATGAATCGGTATTTATACCTATTTTCTGTCCCTAACCTCGCATGTCAATTTTGATGTAGTAAAACAAAATTCGACCTTGTTATTTTCTAGTGTATTCTATTCTTTATTTCTATTATTTTTTGATTTATTTTGATAATTTTTTATTTAGAATTTTTGTTGAATTATTTCTAATTCAAATTCTTTGATTTAAATTTCATTTTCATGAACTTTTATTAATTTATCGAATTTCGGTCGAATTTGTTGGGTTTTCATGTTATGTTTGTGTTTGTATCGTGCGAATCTTGTTGCATTTTGTTATTGTTTTAATTTATTTTTATGTTTATTATTTTATATTTAATTATCTTTTTCTCATATTTTGTTAGGGTTTAATTGATGTTTTAATAGGTTTATTTTAAATTTTGCGTGTTATGTTTGCGTGTGTGTTACCGATCCATTTAAACATTTTCCAAGGTCGTTTGTGTTCTGGCCCAACAATTATAACCCCAACAGATTTATATAAAAAATATTGTAATGCTAGATTTTTTTTTATTATTATAAAAGAATTTTTATAATTAAAAATCCTTTTTCTCAACATAAATTCTCATGTAATGTCAGAAAAAGTGGTTTTTTCTCGTGTAATTTTTATCATTTACTATATGTAATAAGTTTACTGTTCGTGAAAACATTCATGATGTTACAAATTCTTATCAGTACACAAATTTCTGATTTTCTGAACGCAAGGGGTCTCACGCATGGTAGTTACACCTACAAGAGCCAGTGCTGTCTTTTTAATTTAACAATAATCATTTTTTGAATTGAATGTGAATATACTGATTAAAATGAAATTTTAACCTAATCATTGATATTTTTATAAATTTGTTAAATTCTAAATTTAAATGTTTTTATTCAAATAAATATAAACGTGACAAGAATTGATTTAAATCAATAGCTTTGGTAAACCAATTTTAATTAGGTCCATTTTTATTGGTTCAATTAACTAAACTAATAATTTCGGTATCTAAACCAACCAATGAAATCGCCAAACGTGTCAAAAATATATTTAGAATTTCAATTCTATGATTTAGGGTTTTCCATAGTTTGAATTGAAATAATAATTACTAAATTGTTACTAACATTTGATATTAATACACCAGCTGTCACTGAGATAAATTCCGTTATAATTCAAGTTGATACATAAATCAACTTGGCGGAATTTATTGATACTAATATATTTCTGATACATAATAAGCTTTAAAATAGTGGTTCACAAAGTAAGCAGATGCTAAAACTTTCTAGGGTGGTGGTAGCGGATTAATAGGTTATTTGGGATTTTCAAGCAGTCTCGGGCTATGTATATACACTCAGAAAAAATTATTAACAAACACTAAAATTAATAAGAATTACTATAAATTTAAATTCTGAATTATAATTCATCTTATTACATTTGCACAATTTCTTATACTAGACCAGTTGTTTTCAACCGGGCTCCCACTGCACACGGGTGTCGTAATGATGCCTCGAAATATTATGAGGAATAGCGCAGGCATAAATTTTCTTACGTTTTATTAGAGGACGAAATGCGTAATAACAAAAAATACCTTCGCTTAAACCCCCTAAACTTTTATATATCTTGAGAAATGCAAAGACTTTTTTCGAAAACAATATATTTAAACTAATTATAAACTATTTTCAGTTATATACAACAACACATTATACATGTTTGAAATTATATTAAGAAATAGGGGTGCCGCGAGAAAAAATTAGGGTGCCTCAGTAGTGTGGTTTTAAGATTTCGCAGCACAAAGGCTACCCGACTACTCCAGAACCCCACTAGTGGAGAAAAAAAACTCACTAGGTGAATTGCAAAATTAGTAAGCAGCCTTTGTGCTGGGAAATATTAAAACCACACTACTTGCCTTTATTAGAAACATTGAAAAACACTGCACTAGACCTTAATTTTTGGTTAAATTGCCTGTAACTTGTGGAATTTGGTGTTCACCAGGGCTCACCTAATACAAATTTAATTTTAATTCTAGATTTCTCAAATAGTTATTGTTACCATGACCACGACGCAAAAATTCAAATAAGGTAATATCTAACAGTTTATAATAAAACACCTATAAAGGATATAATACAAATAAAAACAAATCTGAAAACATAATATACACTTGGAGCCTCACCAGAAACAAATAAATCGCAGTAAAAATCAATCAATAAAAATTATTAATTTGCGATAAATTCATTATTAACAAACTATAATCATATTTACAAATTAAAATTAAGGTTTTGAAATGCCCAGTGTGTCGACAGCAATTTTTAGATAAATCGTATCGTTTTTACAATATAGAGAGTTGTTCATAATCAATGAAAGGAGAATGAATTTCGGTGACCCAGAAGCGATATTACACTCATCTACCGGTTTCTGATAACACGCTGAACGCGCGTCGGGTTTAAAGGTATCAGAATGATGTTTAGTGCCGGCTTCCTGGTCCATTATACTGAGTGTAACCTTTTGTTTGAATGGCCACGACAGTAAATCATCAAACTCCCCTTTCATAATGGCGAAAAAGACCGACAAATGAGTGCCCTTCCCAACGCCGTCACCAGCAGGATAGATACGAAGGCACATTTTGTATCCAAATTCACTGGTATAAAACGGATCGCTGGTTACAGAAACTTTACGACCACTTTCTGCATCTATTCGTTTAGATTCGAAATCAGTGAATTTCCATATAAAAGTTGCGTTTCGAAATATAACGGATTTGTTTTCGACTGCTTGAATCGGGGTTGGGAAGGATTTAGTTTTCAATTTCTCAATTGTTTCCTGGGTTTTTAAAACTGAAAGGCTCGATTTTTTGTTCATATCTAGCAATTCTTTAGTTAAAACCTTTTGATTTTCTAACTCATCTGTCAAGTTTTTGATAGTATTTTCCATGTCTTTTATTTTCGATATGAGATTTGACGTGTGGCTGACATATTCTTCATTCAAATGTTTCATTAGGTTTTCTTTTGTCATTTTATCTACATTACAGTTTAAAGAATGGAAAGGACATTCGAGTTTTTTTTTCGAACACAATTTTAAATGTTCTTTTAAACATACTTTTGTATGGACATCACAGTTATTGGGGCAAATTGCAGTATATTTAACACAGAAATCTTCCCTGTCAGAATTCAAATGAATTGATTTCAAATCTCTAAAACTCATTTCTTCTAAACAGTACTCACATTTTAATTTTCGCATTTCACATTTATTTTTATCGTGACTTTCCTTATCTTTAGCTTGCAATTTACTTTGACATTTATTACAACTAATCTCGCGGAATTCACAAGAATTAATGTGCTCAACCATATTTCTCAAGGGCATTTCCGATGAACATAGTTTAAAAGGGCATTTTACTTTTAAACTAGCGATTTCTTTGTTCGTGGCATTATCTGCATTAATATCTTCATCCATGTGCAACATGACATTTTCACAATCAATTTGCTTACTAGGACAAGGCTTCGGTCCATTTGCTAGATATGATTTTATGCAATTCTCACAAGCTTTACACCCACATGAAGTTTGTTTAGCATTTTTTAAAATCCTTTGGCATAGAACACATTTTAAGCGATCTGACAACGATGGAAAGTTAAATTCATATAATTCGAGAATTGTAGGAATTTGTGATAATGATTGAGACATTGATTTCTTAAAATATATAATTAATTCCAAAAGTTTATCATTTAATTATTTAAAAAATATATGATTTTAAAAAAATAATTCTAGTAATCAAAACAACATTAAATAAAGTATTTATAAATAGTTTTTTTAAAAATAAAACTAATTGTTAACACGTTGACGGACAGTAAAAGCTAGTGAAGTTCGAAAATTAACACTATGTTTTTGTAATTTTAAAATACTGAAGCTGCAAGTCGTGTAACAGGTGGAAAACGAAATTCAACCTAAAAAATGTTTCCAAAACATGACACTAGGCTTTTAGTTGTATACCGGTAAATGCAAATTTGTGTCGCTATAACCGTAACGTCTAAAAACGACCGTTTCGTTTTGGATGGCAATTGCCTACATGACACATAGTGAACTTCACTTTGACGACTATAGAAGCAAGTGTCCGTCAATGTGTTAAAAATAAATAAAAAGACTAGAACTAATATACTTATAGAGGTTAAAAGATACTCTAAGTTCAAAGATTTTAAAGTAATAACAATTCGATGAAGATTTTAAGCAATGGAAGACAATTAAGGTTTCCTAAAAAAGAAATCAGGTGTTATAATTGTATCAAATTACAGAGAAAGCTCACTCCTAATAATGAATTTCAGATAATACGCCTCTTGGTTAAGTACGCAAAAAAGATGTGGATGTAAAAATTTTTTTATAAAAATTAATTAATTCAATTTCAATTAAAAAGTTGTTTGAATATTGAGTACAATAAGCAAAATTTTAATTCTATTGGGGTTGAAAAATTAATAATATTTTAAAGAGTAGCAAAGTGGAATACAATTAAGTCAGTCAATGCAAAATATATATAATCAATAAATCATCAAACCTGAACGAGAAAAACGAGAGAGATAGATTGAGCGATGGTGAAGATCACAGTGATAATGAATTCTTTATGAAATGTTCAGAAAGGGTAAAAAAAACAGAGAAAAGCTAAGAAACATATAATCGTTAATTAATTATTTAAAGAAAACCCGAGTTTGATAAACAAAAAGAGTAAACAAGTGAAAATGGAAAAACCCATTATGATGATAGTGTTGGGCCAGCACACAAATAGCCTTGAGAATTGCTTAAATGCATCAGTAATACAGCACGAAAACCCAGCACCAAGATAACTTAAAATACAATATACAACACCAACTAAACATTTTAAAATCTGAGAGAATATAAATAAATATAAAATCTGTTGGGCTTAGAGCCAAAATTAAAACAAATTTACAAAACCAATTTAAACAAAAAGGTGAAAATTGTATAAGTTAGAACAAAATGATTAATGTAGTTTTGAAATTGTCAATATGGCTGCCGTAACATAAACACGCACCGCAAGAAGAGACCAAAAATAAAATAAAACATTAATTAAAACAAATTAAAAATATAACAAAAATTAAATAAAACAAATAATTAATTAAAATTCGGAAAAATGCCTACAGATGCAAAAAGAAACATATGAAAAATAAAATAAACTGCCAAAACCTTGCAAAATAAGGTTTAGAAAAAACACAGGCAGAAGAGGCGACCAGAAAAACAAAATATTGGGGTTTAAAAATAATATATTAAGAAAACAATAATAAAAATAAAATCCAACAATAAAATATTAATATATCAAAAAATAAAGAAAAATATATAAAAAATTACAAAAATATTTTGAAATTAATAAAATAATTAAAAAGCCCTAAAAATGGCGAAAAACCGCCCATTGGTCGCACACAGGCACAAAAACACTATATATACGGCAGTCATTTTCATAATTTCTAACCAAATTTAGACCGAATTTTAACAGACTTAGAAATTTTAGTCCGGCAGAAAATTTTTAGAAAATTTTTAGAAATTTTTAGACTAGCAATGAATCATTCTTAGACAAAATTTTGTATGCCAATTCATGTCAATTTTCCCAATCTGGTTGTAAGTATTGTTTTCTTGTATAAATATATATTTCGAAGTCTTGTTACTTTGATTTTATTCTGGATGGTCGTGGAATCTTTTGGTGCCACTGACAAATCCCCCTAAAATCTTATTTATACTAAGTATTTAAATAGATGGTTCATGGGACGGACCGTGTGCCGGCTAGTGGGTGAAAACCCTTAGTTGAGCTCGTGGGTCATGCCTCGTGAACCCCTCGGCAGTTCGCAGTCGGTTCTGGCTTTGTGCACAGGACCGCTACGCAGGGCGCCGTTGTATACTCGAGGCGGCTGCTGAAAATGTGGCCGGAGCGAGTCGGAATAAAATTCGGGAAGTGCGACTTTAGTTAAGCGGAATAAAGTTTTGTAGGGAAAATTTAAAACTTTGTCAGAAAATAAATCAGAAAATCAAATAGGAAAGGATAGGATAGGCTAGGAATGTAAATTTGAAAGTAGTTTTCCAAAAAGTTGAATGATCTAATCTGACAGAAGAGAGGAATGTTTATTGAAGTGATCGCAGAGGGTTATAATTTCTTAAAATCACAGGAAACGTACCGGGAAATTAAGGAATTGTTGATCAAATTTTAATATAGGGAAAGATAAATTAGGAAAAATGTAGTCGATTCCGTGATTGAACAAATGAAATAGGAAATTTACCGAAAATAAGGGAGGAACGCTGCCCAAATTTTTGAAGGATATTTTTATAAATAATGCGTAAAGATGACAAATAAGTATGGAAATTGTCGGAATAGACGAGTAAGGACCAGAATATAGAAAGACGTAAGACCTTCCATCGGCAGTCCAGAACCCGAAAGTGAAAATATCATGAGGAGTAGTTCTAGAAATGGAGCTCACCTGCTCATGAATTTTCAACCTCTATGTACATTACCAACATGGCAATCACCATGGGTACATAGGAGGGATAGAATAATAATCTTGCTGGCGTTTAGGGGTAGATACACGAAAACCCTAGAAAAAATAAATAAAAACCAACCCTATTCGCCAACAAATCAAAAACATAAAAGTAAAATAAAATAAATACAAAATGCATCAAGAACCGCACGAAATTTACATAAAAAATAACATAATAACAAGAAAATTTGACCGTAAAATGACCATTTATATAAAAGTAAAAATTAATGAATTAAATAAATAAAAATAAAATATTTTTAGCTGAATAAATTTATTTAAAAATGTTAAAATTAATTACCAATTTAAATTAAGAAATTAATAAAAATTTAATTTAGATAACACAAATAATTTCAAGGATGTTTAATCGCAGTAAAATTAACACGCAAGGTTAAGGCCAAATTATAGGTATATATACTGATGTGTTTTGACAAATTTTCATCTACTACTTTGTAGTATTAATTTCAGCCAAATTTAAGATGCATATTTTTTATAAATCTTACTTTGTTGTGTGATTTTTTTTTCAGATATTTTCAGATCATTAATCTACAGTTATCGATATTTTCAGTTATGTTTTGTAGCAATATTTTCAGGTTATTAATCTACAGTTATGTTTTGCAGCAATATTTTCAGATTGTTAATCTACAGTTATGTTATTTTGGTTTATGTACATCGATGCCAAATTTGTTTATATGAATGCTAAATATACAGTTTATGCGTCGAGATTTTTGCCTAACTCATTTGGTAATTTATTTTTTTTCTATTATTTTATTTTCCGGCCCACAGGCAAACCACATCACAAGTCAGTAAAATCAACATATTATTCAGATTCGTGTAAGTGCGTGGAATATCGCCGATGATCTGTGTCCGTGAAGACCCGGCGTGCGGAACGCAGGGATCGGAACGTCAATATTATCCCGTATAGCAGAAAGGAGAAATAAGGAAGTGGTCTTTTGGCTACTCCCTCGTTTCTCGTTTTCTTTAAATTCGACCTAAATTGTTTTACACACGGCTCAAAATCACCACACCGAGTAGTCCAGTGGGCACTCATTAAATATAATATGAACATAAATAGATCTTAAGGACAAAAAGAGGGAATGGGTAGCGGGGAAAATTGCGAAATCGTTGCAACAGTTAAAATGAATAGCCATCGGAAAAAGATTAATCCGAACGACCAAAATCATGAAAAATAATGTTTTTAAATAAGAATTAAATAAATTAATTTGAGTTGAGGCGGAAAATATGGGCGGGACGCTGCTCAGATTTTCCGAATTGATTCAAATACTTAACAAAAATAGTAACGTAAAAAGGGAACGCGTAAAATAAGGGTGGAACGCTGCTCAAATTTTCCGAGTCAATGAAAATACTTTGTCGAAAACTGTAGAATAGGGATGAACCGTAAAATAAGGGCGGAACGCTGCTAACATTTTCGAATTTACAAAAATACTTTATCGAAAACCGAAAAATACAGATGGACTACGGCTAATGTTGTATATCAATTGTTGGGCCAGAACACAAACGGCCTTGAGAAATGTTTAAATGGATCGGTAACACACATGCAAACATAACAAGCAAATTTAAAATAAACCTATTAAAACACCAATTAAACCCTACCAAATATGAGAAAAAAGAGAATTAAATATAAAATGATAAACATAAAAATAAATTAAAATAATAGCAAAACGCAACAAGATTCGCACGATACAAATACAAATATAACATGAAAACCCAACAAATTCGACCAAAAATTAATAAATCAATAAAAGTTCATGAAAATGAAACTTAAATCAAAAAATTTTGAATTAGAAATAATTCAATAAAAATTCTAAATGAAAAATTATTAAAATAAATTAAAAAATAATAAAAATAAAGAATAGAATACACTAGAAATAACAAGGTCGAATTTTGCTTTACTACATCAAAATTAACATGCGAGGTTAGGGACAGAAAATAGGTATAAATACCGATTCATTTTCACATAAAATTTAACCATAAAACCATTTTTGAATCAAAAATCATTTTGAATTTTGTTTGAAAAACCTATCGTGAAGCCTTTTATTTTTAGGTGAGAAGTAGTTTCATTTGGAACTCTCTCTCCACGTCACATCCTCGCAACCTCGATAGAGCTCTGCTTGGATGTCGGCGTGGGGGGAGATGCATTTTTTATGAATTTTATTTAAGGAATGGATTGTATGGTAACTTTATGTTTTACTTGTTATATGCATTAATAAATATTTATAATATTTAAAAATGGTTTTATACATTTAATAAAATTAATCTGTCGAAATTTTTCCGGCCCACAGCCAACACATATCGCAAGTCAGTAAAATCAACACATAATTCAGATTCGTGTAAGTGCGTGGAATATCGCCAATGATCTGTGTCCGTGAAGACCCAGCGTGAGGAACGCAGGGGTCGGAACGTCAATATTAGTCCGTATAGCAGAAAGGAGAAATAAGGAAGAGGTCTTTTGGCTACTTCCTCGTTTCTCGTTTTCTGTAAATTCGACATAAATCATTCTACACACGGCTCAAAATCACCACACCGAGTAGTCCAGTGGGCACTCATTAAATATAATATGAACATAAAATGCGTTTAAGGCTTATTAAAGGGAAAGGTTACGGGGAATAAATCAATATGAAATCGCTGCTATGAAAATCAAATTACTAACGAATTAACTTAACTTTGAGTTAACGAATTTTTTAATTTAAACAAATCAACTCAAACTTCTAGTAAAATAGAGAATTTAATTAGGTTCTAAGACAGAGTATAGACGCGCCTTTTTTTTTGAATGCCAATGTAATGAATGAAATCATTTAAAATGAATTGACTATAGTACGGTTTATAGGACTAATTCTAACCACCCGAATAATTGGTTTTATATAGAAAAATCCCTGAAGTAATCATCGTAAACTGTTAAGAGTCAATAAAAATTTTCACCATAACCATTATAAACATTATGAAAAGATTACTTTACTATTAAAAATTTTAAAGATAAAATTAAAGACGTATAAACTTTATTTTATTAAAAATGAAAAACACCCACTTACTAAAATAGGCATAAGATATCGTCAAGATTTCATTAAATTCTCATCGACATGTTAGAGTTAGAACTATAAGACAAAGCCCAGATGACGAGCGTAGCAATCCGATTTTGTCAGATTAGAGTTCCATCATACCCAGAATCAATTTTTCATTGTCGTGGTTGATATTGATACCAAATTGCAAGATAAAATCTGAATAGAGACTTCACTGAGTAAATCGCGACAACAGCCAGTGATATCCCAAAGGAGATAGATAGATCCGACAAACAACTTCTGTGAACACTATTAACGAGGATAATTCCCTGAAATTCACACCGAAATTAATTAATTAAATGTATACTATAAATTACCAAATGACCAGAGAGAGTTAATAAATCGACAAAAACTTTCTGATAAACCAACTGGGCGATCAGCAGCGAGAAGGAAAACCCAAAATGCAGTTACATGAAACTCCGCGAAATAACAGAGTGAACTGATTCCCTGAATTCACACGCATTATACGCTAAATAAGAAACTCATTATGGTAGAAGCTAGATAATAAAACTTACCCAATAATTCACAAATTCGCAATTCTAAAGTACAATTCGCCTAAACTGAATTTCATAAATTTACAATCTACGAAATAAACAATTTTACCTTAATAACACTCGCCGACATTTCCGCCGATCAACCAATGTAAACATCCACCTCATCGTGGTCACGCTGTAATTGACATTTTATGTCTACCTAACTCGATCATCCGGCACACAATACGCACACTCACCAAGATATCAACCGACGTCAGTAGAAAATACATCATTTTCACCTAGCGGAAAATTTATGAATTCACCAAACAACTCAGGAGAAAATCTAAAACCCAATTCTCTGGATGCCGCAGAAGCCCTTCCGACGAGTAAATTTTTGATTATTCTTATTAACGAGATTATAATTGTACTCGAGCCTTAGATAAAAATTCAGAATCAAGTCGGTATCGCTTTCCCCCGCCAAATGAAAACCCAAGAGTCAGCAAGTAAACCCTCTGGATTAAAATCGATGACCTAAATAATTCTATACCTACTAGTAAATTGTGGTCTCCCGCACAAGACAAATTCCAACGTGATAAAACCCTTTTCACTCCACTGTTAAGTACAATAATCAATTTTTTTTTGTTGTTAAATAAAAATATTCACCATCATCAATCTCATTGGTCTTCAGTGTTACAAGTGTTCGAGTTGATAATTACTACGTGAAGATTCCGGTTCTAACCACTTAAACAAACCTCTCGAAAATGGTTCGCTAGTAATTATTCTAGCCACATAACTTATTAATTTTAGAATTTCTTAGATATTTCATTTCAGTAATTCAGGTTAAAATTTAATCTCATAAAATAAAATATTGGCATTATGAGCTTTTCAGGTATTTTTTTGTCCATTTCAGTCGAATTAATAGATCGTTTTATTATTATCATCCCCACATTCGGTTCAGGTATTTTAATTGCTCAAGAAATTGAACAAGAAATTTCTTTCTCGAATGTAACTTCACGACATAAGAATGTGTAACCCTAGTAGTTTTGAAGTGCCGATTTCTCAAAAGATAATTCCAGCTATATGACCCATCATTTTTTCGCATATGAATAAGAGGGAGAAGGCGACCGAGTCGAGAATATATTGCCAACCATGTTAGTAACCCACGTCCGACTTCGAGTTCCGTGAGATTTAACGCATTTCAAAAATTGGTTAATTTAGTTTTCCTTGAGTTGTGTCCCGCCAAACGACGAGAAAATTTATATAATTGAGGAAACCCCAAGATAACCGATCAAATCTTAATTTACTAAGAGAAATATTGGGTTATAGTGCTAAACTCATCAAACTTTCTATTCAGGACAATCTGGAGTTATCGTTGGAACCCCTACTCATATCGTGGAGCAATGGCGACAGGCATGGAATCGAGTGTATCGAGAACGATGCCCTAACATGCCAGAAGACGACCGACGGGAAGATATCTCACCGGAAGACTTTATGCGACAGTTCAGAAAAACGTCCAGCTAACCAAATCCGTCCCAGGATATCCTAACTCAGGCCCAAGAACTCCTGGAAAGTCTCCTGCACCACCAGCGCCACGTCGAGGCTGCTGTAGAGCGGGCCACGAGATACTTGGCCAACGTCCAAGACGACCTAGCGGCGGGGCGTCTAGCAAGCAACTATCCACCTCCCCCGAGACCGACCCGAAATACCAAGAGGCCAGTATTTGTGATTCCGGGTTACTCCCGGAAGAAGGAATCAAGCGATTCTTCGAAGACGCATAATCCCCTAAAACAGTGACCATTAATGATCGGAAAATTTTTTTTTGTTTAATAAACTATTAGAAATCTAATTTTAAAAATTTTTTTTTGTTTGTTTTAAATTCAATTCGCAACCATGTTTAGTATTAATCACACTTGTTACTATAGAAATTATCACAGAAATTCAACCCTTGTTATTCTAGAAATGGACCCCGTGGAATTACTACAAACCGAATTAACTCATGCGAGACAGGCCAACAAAAAACTCCATGACCAGCTCGTCCAACTAGTCCGGGAAACTCAACAAATCAAGGCAACGTGGATAGAGCCGAAGAGAGTCAAACCGCTATATAAAAAACTTGCCGCGGCGCAAAAGGGATGGGCGGAAGAGAAGCAATTGGTCCGAGGCCTGAAGACTCAAATTAGGGGGCTAGAGGTAGCGTTGTCCGCCTGTCAAGAAGGGGCAGCGGTGACCTACCCCCTAGTCTTCGCCCCTGCTCAATTGGCCTATCGCGAAGCGAGTATTGGCCCATCAACAACCTTAACGTCAACTCCTACCACGACCACTACTCCAATCACAACAGTAACAACCAGTCGTCGACCTGGACGTAAGGAGCGGGCTAAGCGCCGAGCCGCTCGACTTTCAGATAAGCCTGGATTATTATAGATCATGTATTTAATCGACAAATAAAGCGTGATAGAGATTGTAGTTTCTATATATTGTAGTTTCTATATATATCTTGTTATGTTTATATCATCCTAGTGGGTTGAAACGACATTGTAAAAGGGCTTAAATAAGAAGTACCACCCATTTTGTTTCCAAACTAATGTCGTCAAAATAGTTAGATAAGCGATAGAAACTTAGACACAAGGGGACCAAATAATTTAAAGCGAGCACAAGTCTTCTAACGACGGCTCGTTGGACCCATGGATCGTTCGGTCAATTATAGCATTAGCAATAGCGCTCACTTTTTGCGGACGATCTACCCACTCGGACACAGTTCCAACGTTGCTTAGCAACGGGTGCCGGGTGGTAAGCGAAGGAAATATTTGTATGGGGTTGTCTGGGTAACAACCATATAGTCTCAAATATTAAAACCCAGAAACCCACCACAATAAAAATTTTTTAACGCTGAGGAATAAGGACGGATCCCTACAAAATCTTAATAATAATAACGATAATGATAAGGGTAATGGTGATTATAATAATAATATAATAATGTTGGGCCAGAACGTAAACGGCCTTGAAAAATGTTTAAATGGATCAGAAACACACACGCAGATACAACACGCAATTTAAAATAAACCTGAAAAACACCAATTAAACCATATAAAATCTGAGAAATAAAAGAATTAAATATAAATTAATAAACATAAAAATAAAATAAAATAATAACAAAATGCACCAAGATCCGCACGATAACTACACAAATATAACAAGAAAACACAACAAATTCGACGAAATTGAAAAAATTAATAAAAGTTCATTAAAATGAAATTTAAATCGAAAAATTTGAATTAGTAATAATTCAATAAAAATTCGAAATAAAAAATTATAAAAATAAATCGAAAAATAATAAAAATAAATAATAGAATTTGCTAGAAAATAACAAGGTCGAATTTTGTTTTACTGCATCAAATTTCACACGTCATACAAATAGGTATAAATACTGATCCATTTTCACATTTAACTTAACCATTTTTGAAAATTGCGAATCGTTTTTAAAACCATTTGTAAACCATTTTTAAAAATTGTGAACCATTTTTAGTAACCATTTTTCAAACCAGTTTAGAACTATTCGAGAATTTGTTTTAACTATTTTTGAAAATTGTTTGAAGCTATTTCGAATTTACAGTTATTATTCTAGGTGAGAAATATTTATGTTGGAGCCCTCTTTCCACATCACGTTCATAGCATCTCTGTAGAGCTCTGCTTGACGGCGATGTGGGGAGAGAGGTATTTATGTTTTCTATTATGATATTTATGCTTTTGTATGAAAATTTTGGAATGGTCATGAAGGGTAATTCTGTTATTTTGTCCTAATTAATAAATATTATTAATATATTTAAATTGTTCTACATATATCTAACGTATTTTATATGCTTTTATAAATTTTAATGTCGAAATTTTTCCGGCCCACAGCCGACACATAACGCAAGTAATTAAAATCTACATAGTACAGAGGCATGTAAGTGCGTGGAAAATCGCCAATGATATGTACCCGTGAAGACTCAGCGTGCGCAACGTAGCGGTCGGAACGTCAATATTATCCCTATAGCTGAAGCGAGAAATAAGGAAGAAGTCTCTGGCTGCTTCCTCGTTTCTCAATTCTGTAAAATCGACCTAAAATTATGTTACATACGGCTTAAAATCATCACACCGAGTAGTCCAGTGGGCACTCAATAAATATAATATGAACACAATATGCGTCTAAGGCCTATTAAAGGGAAAGGACACGGGGATAAAACAAATCAAATCGTTGATATACCTAAAACTATTGATATACGAAATAAAATGGATTAAATATTTATTATTTAAAAATAAAGAAATCATTTGATTAAATACTGAAAACTATCGATTAAAATAAAATAATCCGTTGATTAAAAATCCAAAGTTTCATTGATTAAATAAAGAGAAAAATTATTAAAACAAAGTAACCATTTGATTAAATACTGAAAACTATTGATTAAAATAAATAAATTGTTGATTAAAGATCCAAATTTTCATTGATTAAAGCAAAGGAAAAGTATTAAAACAAAGTAATCATTTGGTTAAATGTTGAAAACTATTGATAAAAATAAAATAATCTGTTGATTAATAATCCAAAACTTCATCGATTGAATAAAAGGAAAAACGTTAGGAATTAAAGATTTATTATAAAGTAATCGTTTAGTTAATTGCTAAAAATTATTCATTGATTAAATAAAAGGGAAAATTACGAATTAAAAATCAAGTACTCATTTGGTTAAATGTCGAAAACGATCGATAAAAACAAAATAACAGTTGATCAATAGTTCAAACTCATTGCGTAATAAACGGAACTTTTATTTAATTTGTTAATATTAGATGGATTACAATAAATAAATTCCTTACTTAGAAATTTAGTAATTCAGAATAAAATTGGGTATAAAATATTATTCACTAACCAAAATAAAAATAAAGTCTGATTAAAATAAAGAAATCGTGATTAAAAGAACTAAAATAAATGAACCAACAAATAAATACCAATCCGTTATTGAATAAAAATTGACAGTTTATTATCGTTACAAAAATCCAAATTAATATCATTGTCGAAATACAGGGATAAAATCGAAACTGATCCGAATTAGAAACGCGAACCGATTAATTTATTATGGAACGAAATAGTATTAGACTTAACTTGATGATAGCCATTTAGCGTAGAAAGATTTTCTTGATATCTGACGAATATCCTGACACCGTTTTAGACCCGAGTATAATCCAATAATTTTCCCGTAGAAACCAAACGTACGACTATAAAGTTAATAAATAAACCAACAAAATCACAAGAAATTAACTTACGACGCGCTTAAAATCCGTTATAGTCCAACTTAGACGAGTAAATATATCAAATGATGAATATCGAAGTGATGTTTGATAAGGAGTTCCATCATTAGAAAGTCTACGCGCACTCCACAACCGAAAATTGCACTAAGTCGATAATAGAAGTAGCCGATCGATAACTAAATTAACTTGAGAGAATCAACCGGAAACCGGAAACCTACCTTGAATGAATTTAACATCCGCTTGATCGGAGGGATTGACGTTTCCGCCAACATCGTTCTGACAGGATGTGACTAAATTGAATATCGTCAAATTAAGTACAACCTGTAAATTTTAACTCTGTTTCGAATAAACATTAGCATCATAGACTAGCGGAATTTAGAATTAGTTTAATCAATACCGATGTTATATATTAGTAAATTGTAACTTTATGTAGTTAATATAACTTTTATATATTTAATAAATTTCAGAATTAATCTCAAACAGCAGTAGGTAGTTGGTAAACCTTAAATCAACCTCAATATCTGATAACATCGCGGATCCTTCGAGTTTTGAAACCGATTTTTAACAGATAGTATCACTAAGTACTTAGTAAATTTTGAATGAATCTTAATTAGTAGTAATCCCATCCACTAGACAAATCCTAACTTAACAAACGTTAATGCCTGATAGATCGGGGGTTTTCGACTTACCCGTTTGCATAACACTAAAATATTATCTAACATGTTCTAATTATTACCATCATTAACAAGAGTTATATGGGATTGCCGTGAGGAGCTAGCCAACAGAATACATCACGCCAGGAACGCACAGATAAATAACCCTAGTCGTTTCGTAGAAAGTTGCAATAATAATCAAACTAGTAGAGTTTAATCGGGCTGAGAGCGATAATATAATCAACGTTTAGTCTAGTATTATTATAAGCAGACGACTTAATCGAATTTGATAACGATAACAATCTAGATATGCCTATCGACCAAATTACCATTCAAGTAGCAGAGGAACCACACCCAGGAGAGGTACCAAAAGTTGCCGCGACTACCGAACAACTTCCACCCCGGTGGTCACACCCGACTACTTGGCGATTGTTGGGTCTCGAATCCGATCCCTGTGGACTCGCCGGACAACAATACCCGGCCGAAGAAATATATGATCACGCCAGAAATCTCCTCACCTTCTGGGAAAGGGTACAAGAGCAAGTGGACCTCAATGTGGTCAAAGCCCGGATGTACCTCACGAACGTGGAGGAGGACATCCGCGCCGGGTTCATCGCGGAGGCATACCCACCTCACCCAGTCCGCGATACCCGACGGCCCTATACGGTGGCGGCTCTGAAGAGGAGTTTAGAGAGAGAATCCCCTGAAGAAGAACTATAGTAATGACGAAGTGTTGTAGAAATTGATTTAAATATTAAGTGTTTTTTCCTTTTTCGTTCGTTATTTGATCTCATAGATAAATTAGCTTCATACAATTTGTTTAACTAAATAATAAAACTTTGATTTAATGAAGGCAATAAAGAATTTAAATGCTCTCTTCTATTATAGTAATGTCATCCCTACAACTTCTACAAGCGGAACTGGAACGGGCAAGACAATCGAACGCAGAGTTACTCGCCCAAATCCTTCAATTAACTCGAGAGACTCAACAGTTAAAAGCAACCTGGGTTAATCCAACAAAAATGAGAGCTGTATACCACCGACTCACGGCGGCACAGAAAGGATGGATAGAGGAGCGGCAGCTAAATCAGAGCCTGCACACTCAAATTCGGGGACTCGAAGTCGCCCTAGCGGTGTGCCGGGAAGGTGAAGCGGTCACTTATCCGCTCATCTTCGCCCCATCCCAGATACCGCAGAAGAGCACCCAAGTGACAGAACAACCCATCAACAATCGCCGACCGGGACGCAAGGAACGTGCCCGACGTCGAGCAACGCAACTTCAAGACATCAAACAGTAGATATTCCCCATGTGATTGATTCAAATAGAGTAGTTTTAGCCTTAGTTGAGTCGTTTTCTTTTGAAATTGCATGTCAGTATTGTCACAAGTAACCTTATTACGTCTCAGTTTTCCACAGTCAATTAAGAACTAATCCTGAATAGTTACGAGGGACAGAGCAAAGCGAGCACAGGTCTTCTATCGACAGCTCGTGAACCCGAGGTTTGTCCGAGCAACTATAGTACTAGCACATGGTACTCAATTTTTGCGGGCAATCCACCACTTGAACACATTACCAACGTTGCCTAGCAACGGGTGCCAAGTGGCGATCAGTATCATTTTGTATGGCGTTACGAGGGCAACGAGAAGGATAAGCAAGATTTGAAACCCTGTAACCCACCAATAATAATAATAATAATAATAATAATAATAATAATAATAATAATAATAATAATAATAATAATGATAATGATAATGATAATGATAATAGTAATAATAATGATAATAATAATAATAATCATGGTATTTGCAGTAATGATGATAATAATTATGATTATAATAATAGTGCTAATAATCATAGTAGTAATAACAATAAATATAATGGTAGTTATAGTAATAAAAATAATAATAAAGGTAATAGTAGTAACAATTAATAAAAGTAATACATATAATAGCAACAATGATAATGCTAGTAATAATAATAGGGAACATTGTAGTTATAATAGGGATAAGAGTAAGAGAGATAATGTGAGAATATTTAACATAACACAAGTGCAACCCCAAATAAATGGTATTAAAATAATAAATCTGATTCATATTGAAACATGGACAAAAAATCTAAATAGCTATGTTTCCATAGAACCAATGCTGAATGGAATCAATATATATTGGGAGCCCCTAAATTCCCAACAAGTGAAAATCATTTTTCAGAATTTTATAATCGATACGTTGAATGTTAGAAAGTCTTTCGTGCATTATGCGAATCTAAAACTGTATCATACCTATGATATCGCAATTCACTACTACGAAAAAGTATTGCAAGATAATGGTACAGAGAGTAATGACCGGTGGGTCAAGATCTATATTAGTCGGAAATCAATATCGTTGCAAAACGAAACAAATCGAGTTCATTTACAGCTAGTTAACCAAAAACTAAACATTTCACTGCAAGCAGGTATGAATGAAAAAGTTGTGATTTATTATTGTGGGAAAATCCAAGCCACGTTAACAAGTAACTTTACCTTTAAAATGTTAAAATTTCATCAAATACGATCTAAATCAATTTCAAAAATTGTGATGATAAAAATCAAGTATTACAAACGAATATCAAATTTCAATCCATGGGAAATTATTTTTGTCGAAACAAGATTCATTCGAGTTGTATATAATTCAACGTAACTCATAAAGAACACCAATTATTCTCATATCTCTAATGTAAATATTCGAAAACAAAAAACAATATTATCTTCGTTCAATGACTATATGGCTAATGTGCAAATTCTTGAGAACAATACTACATCATCTTTATCTGATAACAATGAAATCATATGTGTAATTTTATCGATCAGTACAATCAGTGTGATATCATTTTCTATCATTTTTCTTCTCGCATTGCTAGCATATCTTCGAAAACTAAAGCATCAACTTGAACGTCAATTCACTGCCCAAAAACCTTGGATTGTCTATGAGGAGACAATCGTGTAGTGAGATACATTTATTTTGCATGCAATTATGATAATGCAGTAGTACAGTATAAGTATTAACTTTTTATCTTGAATAATGCAAAGGTTTGCACCTTTCAATCATAGATGAGTTTGATTGGCTGTTGAGAGCAAAGAAGGGAAAGCAAAATTTGCGCAGGTAGAAAATTTTGGGGGCAAAGGAAATTTATTAAGGGGTATATAAGGGATAAAAAAGTAAATAAAATTAATATAAAGTTCAAATTAAAATAGGTAATTAATTTTTATTAATATTATTATTTATACCGCTACCAGTTAAGGCAGTATCTCTTGGGTACTCCACCTTGACTCTAGCGTCAACTTTTAAATTCAAAAATAATTAACTAACTTTATTTTAGTATTGGAACAAATTCAATGGTCAAGGACAATTTATGATAGCTACTTAAGCTACACAGAAACAATGTTGGACGGAACCCATGCATCATCCAGGAAAATTCGCAGATCCCAAATTACGTGAGAGTGGATGACAGAAAAATGAAGATACAAATATTCAGAGTGAAAAAACAATCTAGAATTAAATTAGCTGAGGAAATAAATGCAACGAAAAAGGAAGAGTTCATGCTGAAATGATCGACGACAATCAGAAGATATGGTGGGAAATGCATCAAGGGTCGTCAAGGAAAATGCAGAAAGAAGCGATGACCAAAAGGTTGAGAGCAGCAAATGAAAATACACTGATTGTGTTCGAAACCAGAATTAAAAACGAAGCTCAAGAAATACCGCAGATGATATCGACACTACCTGTGGATGAAAAATTGTTAGCAATCACTGAACAGATGCTAAAAAAAAGAATGTCATTTTTAAGAAAAGAAATGGATCAAGAGGATATAAGAAGCAAGATCTTGTTTATCGATGCGGAATATGGGACATCAGAAACCAAACAGATAGTACCGCTATCTATTGCGATAATGAATTATTATGGCAAGACAATAAAGTATGTGTACATAACTCCAAGAGGAAATGGCGGCATTTTAATTCGCAAATTCATGGAATAACGGAAGTTGCAAGTAGGAATCAATATGACCAGTATGCAATTATGAAGGAAGTTCAAGAATTGGTCGTTGTGAAAATATTAATTGGCCACGACCTTCATGCGGAGATACAATATTTAAAACTTTGGATAGACCAGTTGCATGGCATTCGAGATTTGGCTACAGTGCAAGCATTGGAAAAGGTTGGAATGTCCAGAAGAGGAGAATTTTTCAAACTGAAAACTGTTGTCCAGGAGATGTTTGGAGATCAAATGCAGGTGGGCATCCACTCAGCCCTCGAAGATGTAAAGAACATAAGAAGAGTATATTTGCAAATTGAGAAACTGTGGATCGATGATATCGAAATACCAAAAAAGCAACCGTCAAGGAAATATTCATTGGAAGAATATCGAAAGCTTCATAACACCGCTTCAACATCAATGACCCGAATTACGGAAAAAATTGACCTCACAGCAGCAGAGGATATGGAAACGGATGGTGAAATTCAAACTGTTCAATTGAAATGGGCAACAGAAGGAAGCATTGAAATAATTGAGGAGAGTTTGGGTCTAATAATCAATGAACCGATTCATCGAATCCAACCAATATTCGAGCATGGGTCAAGTATCTCACGAAGGAACAGAAAAAGGAAAGCTTCATTGGATTCATTGGAGGTTGACAGTGAAGAAACTATTACAATAAACCAGCTTACATACAGAAAGAAGAAAACTGTTATTCATTTTAAATGTAAGTAAGACGAAGATTCTAAAAATCAGGCAAAATTGTATACTTATTATCACTATTAGTATATTGGTGATATTGCCATTATTATTATTGAGATTATTATTTTAATATTATTATCAGTTCTTGAGAGTTTCAGATCTCGAATTTCGGGATTTGAGACGCACAAGAAGAACCATTCCCCATGCCTGCAGCCTGACGTAACCAGCAGGAGGAGTGGAACGTTTTAATATTTAACTTATATAAACTTATATAATTCTTATAACTATCAAAAAAAAAATAAAATCAACTCATATTTCACATATTTCATTAAAATAATTATTTTTATAATTTTTTTTGATTTTATTTAATGATTTTTATTTTTTTCCAGTCATTAATTATTTGGAATTGTGTTTCAATTCTATAATAAAGTTAATTTTAGCATTCAATATCGATAATTCAATTGCACCGAAATCGTGACAAAATATCTATAGAAAACAGAGATTGTGTTACAGCCTATGATTAATTATTAGACAAGCAAATTAATTTTAAATTCAAAAAAATTTTTTGAGAAAATATTTTCTATAGAAATAAAAAAAACTAAATCTTTTCTTTAATTTATCCTCGTAATACAATGCTCTTACTTTATCAAAAAGTGACTTCATATCATTTAACATTTCCACAATGCCGTTTTCTGAATCAGTGTAAATTTGTAATAATAGTCTGCAGTTGTTTAAATCGAAACCCCAATGAAATGTGTTTAATACTTCATCTAATTTGTGAGTATGACCAACGAATTCAAATGTTTTGAAAAAGTTCTCATACGTTGGACATTTGATACATTTTGCATCAGAAGAATTATTTTGCACATTTGATACATTTTGCACCAGAGAAATTATATAACACTGGATATAATACACCTCTTTGTTCTCCAAAACACATGTGAACAACCTGAATCGATTCTTGTTGGTTAAGCTTTTGGGTTAGTGTGCTATATTTTTGATTTGGTTGAAAAAGATATTTGCACAAACACTCAGTAGCACTTTTACGAATAAGTTCACATCGAACCAAGTGTTCTTGAAAAATTTCATTATCATGCAACATTTTGATTTGTTGATTATTGCATTGAAAGAAATTCATTCTCGGGTCCGTAATAGCTTGATCTGGTGCATTGATGTTGAGAGCGAGTCTTGGTGGTTTAGATGGACAGATTCTTCTTTCGCCCATACATTAAACCCAGCTATAAGTTCATTTTCAATCATATCGTAGTCTAATGTTTTGCGGTTTTTCAATAAATGCAAATTGAACTACCAAGTATAAATTAGAGCTAACATGTAGGTATTTTTCAAGTGACCAATGAAGATTGTTATGACAATCTGTGTGGTGCGGCTAGTGAAGTTGAACATCGGTGGTTGTTCTTCCTCTGTGTATGTGTGTGTTAAATAAATATCGATGTACAAAAGTTATACATGCAGTCTCACAGACATTCTCTTACCCGGTTGGTGATTTCTCTCAGATTGGTTTTGTGTGTGCATGCAGTTTGTCTGAGGGGTCATTTTTTCATTTATCTCATTTTAACTTGGCTATAATTAAATTTGAAATGTCGTTTGGAGCTTGCTGAATCAATTAAACCAATACAAATGGCTCTATTATTACCAAAAAAGGGCGTCATTAGCATTAGTATATTATTACTAATATTATTTTATTATTATTATAAATTATTTATTATTATTAAATTAGCCTCTGGCTAACATTATTATTATAATTGTTATGATTATTATTATTAGTATTATTATTATTATTATTATTATGATTTATTATTAGCAGAATTATTATTATTATCATAAGGCTTATTTATTATTATTGAATAATTATATCGCAAGCAGAAAAAAATACGTAAAATGACATTAATTCGAAAATTTTCAAAACTAAATCGCAATCTTATCTTGTGTTATTTCTTTTACCTAATAAATATAAATTAAATAATTTTGACCATATAAATAAAAAAATAAAATAATCTCTAATCATATTATACACGAAAGAAATAAAAACATTAATATAAAATGAAAACCAAAATTTTTAAATTTTGATTTTTTTTTGAAGATATTATTCATTTTATTATTATTATTATGATGTTGATGATGATGATGGTTATTATTGTTATTGTAATCAAATGAATAGATTCGAGGGCGAATTTTTATTAAAGGGGAGATATGTTGGGGTATTACGGAAAAGCACAGTAAAATCAATAAAACACCAAAATGATAAAAGTGCAATATTAATTAAAAAATTTATAAAAATTCGAAAGTAGTATTGATCGGGGGAAATTAGTATGGTTGAATTGAGAGACAACTCTAGAAATAATAATAAAAATTTAGTGAGGGGTCCCTAGAAAATAATATAAGACAAAAAAAGAAATTAATTAAAAAAATTAATTACTAATGGTAGGTCCAAGTCAATCTGAAGCCCGAGGCAATGGAAACCCGAGAGATGAGGAAAAGCCGGCGTGTAGACGGAATAATATAACAGGATAAATTGGCCTAAACAATATTAAATAGGCGCCACTGAGCTACGGAGAGGTAATTATTTTGTAATTTGTAATTTAGTAATGAAGCAAACGTTGTTGACAAATGTCGGCTAAGGTGGTCTGTGGAAAGTAATTATTATTAATAATTTAATAATGTGGCAAATGTTATTGACAATCGTCGGAAAACAGTCTGAGCAGGAGTATAAAAGGAAAAGTGAAAAACACGAAAGGACCAGTGGATCGACGTAAACGAGCAGTGTAACTAGGTCAGTAGAGGAATCTGAACCCAAGTAAAGTCAAAGTTATCTATCAGAAAGGGTGGTTCTCCATTGGATAACCTACCCTAAGATAATCAAAGTCATACGGTGGTTAAAAGGTGCAAATAAATTAGTGAAATTGTGATTACAAAACATTGAAATAAATCGAATTGAGTTGTAACTGTGATAAAGTGCAAATAAAATTATTCTGTGTTTGGTTTGCTTATTTGATTCGAAAAGGATACGAGGAGTCAGAGGGAACCGACTTTCAATAATAATAACCCAACATAACCTTAAAAAATCTTGACCTAATTATTTGATTTTAAAATGTCCTTAAAACGACCCTGACTTTAAAGCGGTGTTAACCTACTTATTCGACATTAGAATGATATTAAAAAGACCTTTACCTACTTATTTGACCTTAAAATGACATTAAACGATGTTGAGCTACTTATTAGACCTTAATAACACGTTAAATCGACAATGACCTACTTATTTGATTTTAAACTCACCCTGAAAAGTCTTTGACCCATTTAGTTGACCTTAATATCACCATAAAACAATTTTGACTTACTTATTTGACCTAAATACCACATTAAAACGACCTTGACCTAGTTATTTGACCTTAAAATGCCTTTGACCCAATTTTTGACCTAAAATGATTTTGAACTACTATTTTGACCTTGACCTAATTTCACCTACTTTTAAAAAATTCTAGCTTAATATTTTTTTTGGGGGGGTTGACATGTATTTGAAGGGCTCACATCCTACTACCAGAATTTGTCCTAAAATCCTAACAATTTTAAATTTCACCTGAATTTTATTTTAAAGAAATCACGGCTGAATAATTTCTAAATGTTGAAGCTCCTGTGATTTCTGTAAATGAAATAAATAAAGCTGTGAAATGTCTGGTTTCAGTAAGGAGAAATCTAAGTGAAAGAAGTGAAAAATCTAAACTTGTAAATCGTAACGAAAAAGAATTTGACTAAAATTAAATAATAAAAAACCTTGCAAAACCTGCGCGGTAACGCAAAGCTAAGAAAATGCAATAAAATCAAGTAACTAAGAAATATGCTGAACTAAGGTATTTAAAAAAAATAATATTAAGAAAACAGAGAATTAAATAATGAACAAAATCATGAAATGAAATTTAATAAAACCGCATTAAAGTAAAAATAAGAAACAACATATTAGATAAAAAAATAAAAATTTAAATGTTTAAAATTAAAAATAAATTTAACTTTTAGTAATGGTGGGTTACAAGGTTTCGTCATTTGTTTCATCCTTATGGTTGCCCCAGTAACGCCATACAAAATGTTACTCTGACTACCACTTGACACCCGTTGCTAGGCAACGTTGGAAATGTGCTCGAGCGGGTGGATTGTCCGCAAAAAGTGAGTGCTATTGCTAATACTATAATTGCTCGGACAACCCTCGGGTTCAACGAGCCGTCGTTAGAAGACACATGCTCGATTTTTTGTAATTGGTCCCTTTATGTCATGTATTTATCATTAGAGTCTAATAAATTACAGGAATTCTATCATGATTTTCTGGACTACCTACACATGAGTCAACAAAATCAAGCTACGAAATATATATTATCCATGAGTTACAATGTTTGCAAATTTGATTTGGATTGGGTTAGCAATTCAGCGGCACGACGCCTAGCTCTTTCCTTGCGTCCTGGACAAGAGGGGGTATTTACGGTTGTTGCAGGGTTCGAGACCGAGGTTGGAGCAGCTGCCGACTCCCGATAGGCTAGCTGAGCCGGTGCGAATACGAGCGGATATGTAACAGCCGCTCCCTCTTGACTGGCCGACAGGGCAACCTCCAGTCCTCGTATTTGCGTACGTAAGCTCTGGTTTATTTGCTTTTCTTCCGCCAATCCTTTCTGAGCAGCCGTGAGTCTCTGATATAGGGGTTTGATTTTTGCTGGATCTACCCAGGTGGCCTTGATTTGTTGCACTTCTCGAGTCATTTGGATTATCTGGGTGAGTAGATTTGCATTCAAATCTCTTGAGCGATCCAATTCGTTTTGCAGAAATTGGGTGGTTGCCATTACTGTAACAACAAAATCTTTTAATTTCTTTACGGACTTAATTAAATCGAAATCATTATTATTTCAAACATAGTTTATAAAATAAATTTATTCGAGAAAAGGAATTAAGACGAGCAACAATTAAGAGAAAATTTCTTGTTAATCACACACAACATGTCATTCATCCGAGAAATCAGGACTCTTCGGTGAAATGTCTTTTTAGGCCTTTCCTCTGAGTAGATGCCGGATATGGCCGTCGGGTATCGCGGGCCGGTCGAGGTGGGTAAGCCTCCGCAATACGCCCGACGCGGATGTCCTCTTCTACGTTCGCGAGGTACATCCTCGCCTTGACCACATTCAGGTCCACTTGCTCCTGCACCCTTTCCCATTGAGTGAGGAGGTTCCGCGCGTGCTCGCGGGTTTCTTCGGCAGGATACCGCTGTCCGTTGGGCCGACAAGGGTCCTTTGCCAGGCCCAATATCTGCCAAGTGGCGGGGGATGGCCACTTTGGTGGGAGCTCCTTGATCATTGCCGTGGTCTGTGGTATCTTCTTCAGATGCTGTTCATCGGCTACTTGGGTAGAAATCCAATCGAGTGTCATGATTTCTTCTGAAATGACATTGTGGATAAATAGTTGGGTATGAAGGAATGAAAGTTAATTTATCCAAACCGTCTGCATGATTTGATGTTCAGTTACTTCGGAAAAATAAAGGGTTGATTATTATTTCGTTATACGAGCAACGTTGGTTGTTTTTAGAGACGTTATAGTGAAATAATTCTTAATGTAAAGACAGCTAAGGGGAGATACTTATAGCATTCGTGGAGTGGGATAGTTGTTGTTAATTATTCAAGAAGAAAAGAAATCCTTACAATCGCGAATCAAGCATCTTTATCCAGCAGCATTAAATTCCCCTATGCTAATTTGCGCCCTGAAATTTTCTTCGATATTAATATTTGGGTTAATGGATTACATAATGAATATAATGTTACAATTTGAATTACCCAAATCTAAATTCTATTAAATTCCGTTAAATCGCGTTTGTTAAGCGACGCAAATGCGACGATTGTTTAGGAAATGTATCATGCAAAGGTATCTATGTAATAGTTCGAGCTCCTAGAATATAGTTTCCTCGTATTTCTTTCATGGTCGTTATGATAGTTTTCAGAATAATACAATACATCCTTATTACAGTTAGTTGATTCCTGAAAGTTAAGGTTCCTAATACGCCTTTATTTATAATTTAGCAATTTTTCTCTTGAAATGACGTTAGTAAAGCGCATTCGACTAGTATTTCGGTAAATTTAATCGACAAAAGTAAAAGAAATGATGACAGCTCTTAAGACATATATCGTCCACGCTTTCGATATTCCTGGATATCTCTGCTTAACTACCTGGGGAATTCATGGGGGGCAAAACTACTTTGTATTTTGGCGTGTTGGAAAATCGGATACCTGAATATCAATGCCATAGTAAATTACCGTTATTAATTAGTGGATTTTACTTAACTTACGAAGGACAGTTAGCATGGTGATTTATTAAGATTTTACGACCTTATTTATTCAAGAGTAATTTTGCAAAAATTTACTTTTAGTCGGTGAGTTTGATTTTTTCGATAAAATTTTTGCTACGGTTTGATTCATAATCCACAAAGTTTTAAAGGAGAAATCGATAATTAACTAGACTGAAAATTCAATAAATGATGGTGGGTGCACTGTTGTTATGTTGTTGATAGTCTAGCACACTCGTATTCATGCAAATCGAATCTCGAAGATCAACCCGTTTTGGAATTCACTATTTCCGGTTGGTCAAAGTTGATTTATAGTTCAAGTTGATTTTAACTGTGATTTTGTTTATCTCTATTTTCTTAGTGCAATATCCGGTTTATTCCAGGTTTACTTATGTGTAGCTCGAATGTCGATGATAAATTCAAGTAGGTTAATTTTGTTTAATTATGTTATCATCAATTTAATTCAAAGGGTTTTAAGGTTGGTTCAGTCGTAGTTTGGACATATTGTGGATTCATAGGCGGCGGTGATGGTTTGGAAGGCTGGCGAATCCGGACTCTATTTGGAGGGCGTATTTTCGATCGGATTCCGTGGCTATATTTTTTTTGGGATTTCATCAAGTTTCACCTAGCTCTCTATTAGGTTAGTGATTTATTTTCGTTATGTAATTTCGTCATGGTTTTTAGATATACTTTATGGTTATCGATATTGAAGGACTGAATCTTATCTACTCGATGGATTTTTGTAAATTTTTTGGATCTAATTCTCGGATTATCGTTTCGCTTTCCGCCGATTATTTTGGTGATGATTTCAACTATCAATAGAGTTGTCTCCTAAACTTAGCTTATCCAGCACACTGCTCATACTCGCGGTGCGTTCCAATCTATTACCTATTCAAAACTCTCCACCGGCACTGATTTATAAGAAATCGATTTGACCCTATGATCGTGTATTCAAGTGTTCTCTTCTGAATTTCGCGTTAATGTACAAATTTATAAGGAGAGTAGTTGTACCGCGTTTTGAATTTGAAGTTAATTTCTATAGTTTACACTGAAATAATTAAAGCGAAAATATTATAATTAAGTTAAATTTTTCATTTAGTATTATGAATGTACCGTTAAATAAAAGATTTACAATTACGAATATGAGTTTACCATTGCAAAAATGATTTATAATTAATAATATGAATCTAAAGTTAATAATATGAATTTATCATTAATAAAAAGGTTTACCGTTAATAATATGAATAAATACTATGAATTTAATAAAAAAAAGATTTACAATAGATAATGAATTTACAATATAAATTTAGGATGCATAGCGTAGATTGATATCATGAGCAAATAACAACGATTTCATTTTGATTTAATTTCCCGTCACCTTCCCTTAATTGGCCTTAGACGCATATTGTGTTCATATTACATTTAGTGAGTGCCCACTGGACTACTCGGTGTGATCATTTTGAGCCGTGTGTAAAATAATTTAGGTCGATTTTACAGAAATGAGAAACGAGGGAGTAGCCAAAAGACTTCTTCCTTATTTCTCCTTTCTTCTATATGGGATAATATTGACGTTACGACCCCTGCGTTCCGCACGCTAGGTCTTCACGGGTACAGATTATCGGCGATATTCCACGCACTTACACAATTCTGCACTGTATAATGATTTTATTAACTTGCGATGTGTGTTGGCTGTGGGCCGGAAAAATTTCGACAAAAATGATTTTATTAAATATATAAAACAATTTTAAATATTATAAATATTTATTAACATATTAAAGAACCAAAATACAAAATTACTTGACCAACAATAATTCACAAAGGCATAAAAAATGCATCTCTCCCCACGCCGACATCCAAGCAGAGCTCTACCGAGGTTGCGAGGATGTGACGTGGAGAGAGAGCTCCAAAATAAAACTATTTCTCACCTAAAATTAATTCACAACGAAAGTTTTAAAGTTTTTAAAACAGTTTCAAAAATAATTTTTCGGTTTGAAAAACGGTGTTTTTTAATGTGAAAATGAATCGGTATTTATACCTATTTTCTGTCCCTAACCTTGCGTGTTAAATTTGATGTAGTAAAACAAAATTCGACCTTGTTATTTTCTAGTGTATTCTATTCTTTATTTTTATTATTTTTTGATTTATTTCTATAATTTTTTATTTAGAATTTTTATTGAATTATTTCTAATTCAAATTTTTTGATTTAAGTTTCATTTTCATGAACTTTTATTAATTTATCAAATTTTGTCGAATTTGTTGGGTTTTCATGTTATATTTGTGTTTGTATCTTGCGAATCTTGTTGCATTTTGTTATTATTTTAATTTATTTTTATGTTTATCATTTTATATTTAATTCTCTTTTTTCTCATATTTGGTAGGGTTTAATTGGTGTTTTAATAGGTTTTATTTTAAATTTGCTTGTTATGTTTGCATGTGTGTTACCGATCCATTTAAACATTTTCCAAGGCCATATGTGTTCTGGCCCAACAGTAAAAATAAACAACGAAAGTAAAATATTAAAAATAAAAGTTTGTTTTATTGAACCAACAAATGATGCACCAAAAACATACTACATAAAGCCTCTCTGGAGAAACAAAAAAATACTCTTAACTTTTGAAATTTTGAGTTTTACAAATACCTCGTTTCCTCTAGCATGAAGCATCACAATATATCAAAATTACTTTGGCTTACCAAGTACGGTTTATCGGTTGGGTAGCAATGGCGACGGTTGTCGTAACTCTCTATTTCTATTTTTTTATAGGAATTTCACATCAAATATTTTGTTTAAATTGATTATCATTTTCATCATTTTTTGTTATATTGTCAGGATTTTTATATTATAATACTAGGCAACGGAACTATTTCAAACCACACCATATCAGTTCCAGTACTAGCTATTGCTGCACCTCCAACTGCACCAACAACTTCGAAATTCTATCCAATTCTCAATTTGGAAAAATGAATGAATAAAGTCGCCCAAGATGAGTTATGGAAGTTAGCGATTTAAGGTAATTGCAAAAATTCATGAGGTTTGTTAAAAAGAAACATAAGTACAAACATTTATTTCACGACAAATATTCAACACACTCTTCTTTTCATTGCGTAACATCTAGAAAAGAGTTTATTGGTTTCCTTAGTATTGATACAGAATACACAAACAAACCAACATTCAAACACAATAATCAAACATCATAACCGACCTCTGATCTTGAATCTACAATTTGACATATTAATACATAATGGGTTAATTTAATTAATTAAAAAATATTCTTTAATTATCTTTCCTTACAAGGTTATAGTGCTGGTGGGTTGAGATTTTGAAACTGCATGGTTGTACCCAGACAACCCCATACACATATTTTTCGCTTACCACTCGGCACCCGTTGCTAAGCAACGTTGGAAATGTGCTCGAGTGGGTAGATCGTCCGCAAAAAGTGAGCGCTATTGCTAATGCTATAATTGACCGAACGATCCATGGGTCCAACGAGCTGCCGATAGAAGGCTTGTGCTCGCTTTCGATTTTTAGGTCCCATTATTCTCCTATCTCTTTCAAATGTTAACCTATGCTCTCATATCCTTTATCTTTATGTTCATTTGCCTGGTCCTTCTTATCGTTGTCCGTGTTGTTGATTATTCTATGGCCTGTACACCCTTTGTTATGTAATATATCCTCACAATATCTCTCTTACCATTATCCTTATTATAACTACAATGTTCTCTATTATTATTACTAGCATCATCATTGTTACTATTATATGTATTACCTTTATTACATTATTATCATTATTATTATAAGTACCATGATCATTATTATTATTATTATTATTTTTACTATAATAATTATTGTTATTTTATAATTATAATTATCCTTACTATCATCATTGTTATTATCAACTTTTTAGTAGGGATCCTTCCTTATTTCTCAGCTTTGTGAAAATGCTTTGCTTATATAAAAATTTATCCGTAATTCATCCTTATTTTACAATTTTCGACAAAGTATTTTCCTTGGGTCTGAAAATTTTAGCAGCGTTCCGCCCTTATTTTACAGTTTTATAAGAATATTCTACTAACAATTGAACAACATTCTACTTTTATTTTACTATTTTCGATAAGTATTTTAATGGATTCGGGAAATTTGGGCAGCGTCCCACCCTTATTTTACAGTTTTATGATAAAAGTTTCAATTATTTCCGAAAATTTGCGCAGCGTTCCGCCCATATTTTCCGTCTCAATTCAACATAATTTATTTAATTCTTACATATCATTTAAAACATTATTTTTCATGATTTTAGTCGTTCGGATTAATCTTTCTCTGATGGCCATTCATTTTAACTGTTGCAACGATTTCGCAATTTTACCCACTACCCTTTCCCTTTCTTTGTCCTTAAGATCTATGTATGATCATGTTAGATTTAATCAGTGCCCACTGGACTACTCAGTGTTAGTGATTTTTAGCCGATTGTTGTTACAGATTTTATCTCGATTTTATCGAAAATTGAGTGCAAGAAGGATAAGTCAAAAGACACACCCTCGAGCTACTCCCTTTCGCTATTTAGGTTCAATGATTTGACGTTTGGGTTCCTGCGTTCTCACGCCGGAACCTTCACGAGCACGACTGTTGGTGGACTTACACAGCACTAACACAGTTCGGTAGTGTGTTTTATTTTACTGCCTTGCAATGTGTTTTTGGCTGTGGGCCAAAAAATAAATAAATAAATTTTACCATAGTAGTTGAAATAAAAGCTTCGATGCACAAAGGTGGTTGTTTGAAAATATTTACTCAGCATATTACATCGTCCACGTTAAATTCGTTCGGCCAAATACGACAATTGGAAATTCATGAAAGCATTATGAATATTTCATAAATTCAAGTCGTAAAATCGAATCAATAATCATACACTAGCCGAGAGTGGTCGTGTTCAGGCAAAACACTTACCAGTGTTAATTGCCTGAATGCACGGCTCTAATTTTCTGAAAAACTAAGACTGCTAAATAAGAATGAAATTTTTTCTCCTAAATAAGACTGAACATTTGTCAAAACACATCAGTATATATACCTATAATTTGGCCTTAACCTTGCGTGTTAATTTTACTGCGATTAAACAAAATTCGACCTTGAAATTATTTGTGTTATCTAAATTAAATTTTTATTAATTTCTTAATTTAAATTGGTAATTAATTTTAACATTTTTAAATAAATTTATTCAGCTAAAAATATTTTATTTTTATTTATTTAATTCATTAATTTTTACTTTTATATAAATGGTCATTTTACGGTCAAATTTTCTTGTTATTATGTTATTTTTTATGTAAATTTCGTGCGGTTCTTGATGCATTTTGTATTTATTTTATTTTACTTTTATGTTTTTTGATTTTATATTTATTTATATTCTCTCAGATTTTAAAGTGTTTAGTTTGTGTTGTGTATTGTATTTTAAGTTATCTTGGTGCTGGATTTTTGTGCTGTATTACTGATGCATTAAAACAATTTGCAAGGCCGTTTGTGTTCTGGCCCAACAGTGCAAATGTGAACAAAATTAATTTTGTTATTTTGTGTTTGTTTTTTTTATATTTTAAAAATATTTTACTAAAAATTAAAATCGTGCTTTTATAAATGACAAAGATTATTATGACAGACTGAAGATAAGGATAATTTCCTCGAAATGTATTTCGTTTATTTGGCTTTATCGAGTTTTTATTAATAATGGGCCACCTTTTTTCGATATTTAAATTTTTAAAAAAATAATTTTTTCCAAATTTTCCTAAACCGAGACTTTAACAAAATTTTTAAATATAATTCTCAACAAAATATTTAAAAACTTTGAAAAAAACTATTTTACACAAAATTGCGTTTTCCAATTTCAACCAATTCGCTAAGTCGACTGTGATCGAGAACTTGAGAGTGGAAATGAAGGTCAATTATTTCAATGTATGTGGTATTACACCCATGACATATAAATTGATAACCAAGATCCGAACAATCTAAGTAGGACTTGAAATTCACTTATAAACACAAAATTCAGACAACAAGTTTATTCACTGATAATAATCAATTCTTTCAGTCGACAGTTATCAAGAACTTCAGAACGGAGATAACGGGCAGTCATTCCAATGTATGCGGCATTGCACCCATAACATAAATATTCATAACCATGATCTGAATACCATTTAAGACTTGAACTCTATCAAGAAACACGATGAAGATCTTATAATGCGAAATACAATCCCAAAAACAAACCTCACTATTTTTATCAAACAAAGCTAATTCAATCATTGATAATTTTTCATTCATTGAATTTTTACATCTCCTCCTCAATTCCAAAATTCTTCTTTTGAACACTGGAACAAACAAAGTGTTATTTTCAAATTGATTAAAACAATCACAAAATATTGACATTGAATTAATCAATAAAATAAAGCACCAATCCAAAATATACATTATATACTACTATATATTTACATAAAATTCATGGAAATTATTCCATGCAGTAAAAATGGTTTGATAAAAATTCTCATATAATGATTATTAATAAAAATTCCAAATTTCAGTTCTAAATGTTCCAAGAATTGTAAACTCATGAGCATTCAGCAAAGAGCTAGGAATAAATCCGGATAAAAAACTTTAGAAGATTTGTAAAAGATAAATGATTTTTTGAAAATTAAAACTGTAAAAGTTATTTACCATTATTATTGTTATTCTAATAATTTTATTATTATTATTATTGTTATTATTATTGCTATTATTGTTATTGTTATTATTATTATAATTATAATTATTTGTATTATTATTATTATTGTTTTTATTATTATTGTTATTATTATTATTATTATTATTATTATTATTATTTTTATTGTTTTTATTATTATTATTATTTTTATTATTATTATTATTATTATTATTATTATTATTATTATTATTATTATTATTATTATTATTATTATTATTCTCACTTGTATTTCAGTTTGAATTCACAAAAATCCATTTTTAAATGTCTGATATTGCTTTATCCTTCATTATTTGTTTTATTGAATTGACGAAATGTCAAATGACTGAAACAGTTAACATTTATATTATATTCTCAACAAAAAATTGCCTAGTTACAATTTAACAAAATGTCCAAAGAAAAATTTTATTACAAATATAACTTATTGCGAGGCGCAAGATATAATATGAAAAAAATTAAAAATTTCCCTTCAGTTATGTTTATTTTAACACGAAGCAGTTGCATACAGTCGGGTGATTTCCTTGCCGCTATTACCAATACATAGCAGTTCCCAATAGCAAGTCAATAGCAATTCTCTTTCTATAGTTCAATATAAAGTTTGTTATTATTATTATTATTAATTTTAAACCGGGCAAAAATAACTATTGTTTTCATTTATTATTTATTTTTATATATTCTAGTGGTAAAGAAAATAACACAACTAAATCTCTTATATCAAACTATTACTATTATTATTATTTATTAATATTATTTATTAATATTATTATTATTATTATTATTATTATTATTATTATTATTATTATTATTATTATTATTATTATTTATTATTATTATTTATTATTATTATTATTATTATTATTATTTATTATTATTATTATTATTATTTATTATTATTATTATTATTATTATTATTATTATTATTATTATTATTATTATTATTATTATTATTATTATTATTATTATTATTATTATTATTATTATTATTATTATTATTATTATTATTATTATTATTATTATTATTATTATTCTCACTTGTATTTCAGTTTGAATTCACAAAAATCCATTTTTAAATGCCTGATATTGTTTTATCCTTCAATTATTTGTTTTATTGAATTGACGAAATGTCAAATGACTGAAACAGTTAACATTTATATTATATTCTCAACAAAAAATTGCCTAGTTACAATTTAACAAAATGTCCAAAGAAAAATTTTATTACAAATATAAGTTATTGCGAAGCTCTAGATATAATATGAAAAAAATTAAAAATTTCCCTTCAGTTATGTTTATTTTAACAGGAAGCAGTTGCATACAGTCGGTTAAGACATTTACTAAATAAATAAACTTTTTAATATTAATAAAATAGATAAAATATTAATAGCAAAATAGATTAAAATTCGAAATCAATATAAATTTTTGAAATTAGAAATAGAACTTCACATATTCAAACAAATAAGCTTTCTCGAATGACATTGTCTTTATTTTTCTTTCTTTTTACTTTTGTTCGTGAGTTTTCATTTTATTTTCTTTTTACCATTCTATGATTGGTCCTTACAATTTCAAACAAAATCTCTCTTTTTGACTCATTTTATTTCTTCTGTCTGGCTTCTACTCATTATATTTTTCTTTTGTGTAATATTAAGATCTTCCTCGGAGCCAGAATCAATCTACGGAAAATTATTTACAAGTCATTTTTAGAATATAAAATTTAATATGAATTATAGAAGTGATGAGATTTCGAACATGGTCTTACTAAATTTGATGCACAAAAGACTAAAAACAATATTAATAATTTCATATTGTGTTTTCATAGTTTGTTTGGGCCAAGACTAAGCGACCTTGAATCTTGTTTAAATGAATCTGAAATAACAGGCAAACACAACATTACAGATTTAAAATCAAACCTATAAATATCGATTAAACACCCTAAAATCCGAGAAGGATATAATTAAATACAAAACTAAAATACACAAAAGTAAAATAAAATATATACAAAGCGCATCAAGAACCGCACGAAATTTATATAAAAATAACATTAACAAGAAAATTTTACCGAAATTGATAGATTTTGGAAAAAACTAGAAAATCAACGAATAAAATGATTTTAGATAAAATAATTTTAGTCAGAATAATTAGATTAAAAATAAAAGAAATAATTCGTCGATAAAATCAAAAAGATAATAAAAAATTAAAAATCAGATAGTACAAATAACCCAAGGTCAAATTTTGTTTTACCACATTAAAAATAATATGCAAAGTTAGGGTCACAGAATAGGTATATATACCGATTTATTTTTACATAACAAAATCACTATTTTCATTGTGAAAACCACTTTTCCATAAGAGAAACCAATTTTGTCTAAGAACACTATTTCGGTGTAAAACGCTCAAGAAATTTTTGGAGGAATAAACTTTCTACTACACTCATTCAAGTAAACTTTGAGTAAGTCCCTACTTGAACGTGCCCTCTAGAAGTATGATGAGTTATGTAGAGTCAATTGTATCGAATGTGTTATGAAACTTAATTATATATTATGGATGAATTCTCTTTATTTGTCGAAATTTTTCTGGGTCACAGCCGAAACACACCGAAAGATAATAAAATCACAAATACTATCAGCTTGTGTAAGAGCGGTTTCTCCGCTTATAATCTGTACCCGTGAAGGTCTGGTTGTGAGTAACGACTGGCCCAAACGTCAATTGAAAAAATCGATAGGGAGATGGGAAGATAGATAACCAGTCTTTTGGGTAATTCTCTTTCACTCCTCGCCCGAAAAATAACCCTAAAATCAACTTTGACATGTCGGGTAAAATTTATTACACCGAGTAGTTCAGTGGGCACTCATAAAATTTTAATATCGACATATTTCTTTTTCCTAAGAATCAAATTACCAAAGGGGTGAGTGGGAAAATCTTGCGAAATCTTTGCAACGGTCATATATGAAATGATTAAAATTGATAGCTTTAAATCATGAGTTGATAGCGTAAAATCATGCATAAAATGATTTAAATTGATAGCTTAAAATCATGTATAAAATAACTTAAAATTATAGTGGAAAATTATTTATGAAATAAAAACTTAAAGAAATTAATTCGCTTTAAAAAGAGAGAGCAGTGCGCATCAATACAAACCCATACATTATTTGGCTTAATCTTGCTGATGGTTTTGACAGCATCACCAACGACCTTATATGGCACATGCTAATTAAGATATGAATTGTTGCTTTATAATTTATAAGCCGGTCAGTCTCTGACTCCTAAATCAAATAACCAAAACCGAACACAAAATAAGTTAATTGATTTCTTACAAAAATTCTCAAATTGTCACACGATTTGCACTTTTCTATCAGATATCAATTCAACAGATCAATTCCTGACATTTTCTGGTTTTTCAAATCACAAATCTCTTTCTGTAGTTTTTTCGACAAACTGGCAATTTATTTCATCTCAAGATCTCTTTATAGTGTTTCTTTGAAAACATTTTAATTTTTGGTACACAATCTTTCCCGAAATTCGAAGTTAATTGTTTTCAAACGTCCAATTTGCTCAGTCGGCTCTTGTGGTACTTTATCTGAATCACATTAATGATTTTTTGCTCCCTTGACTCTCTGCACTGATCGGGTCTCTGCATGCCTCGGGTTTTCCTCATCGCCTGGGTTTATGATTAGCTCGGGTTTTCCATTTAGAGATTAATTAATTTTAATAGTTTGTGTTTTGCCTATAACTTTCCTGGGGACCACTCACTAAATTTGTATTATTATATGTGAGTTTGTCTTTTGATTGGCGTTCAACCTCACTCCTGATCAAAATTATTTTTCAAAATTTATAAACTTTTAATTAATTTTTGCACTTTAATTATTTTTGATGTTTTTTGTTAATTTTTGATTTTCCGTGCACTCATTTTCTTTCCATAATTTTATAACAACCAAAACAGAATTAATAAAAATACATTTCAACTTTTCAAATACATGTTCAATGAATGCCAATAGGGCATATAAAATTTTCGAAATTTGGTTTTACCAGTAAATTTTTTGGATTGAATGTATTTCAGTGACCACTGGTCACTGGTCGTTAATAACAAAGTAATAAAAAATAAAGATGCAATTCATTAACAAAACAAAACAAGAAAGTATAAATATATTATTTCATTAAATGAAAAGTTTAATATTTGAAGTAAATTTCCTGTGTATTAAAATATGCTCGATATAGGCTGGTCCTAATTTTTGTGCAACTTAAACTCGCTGCAGAAAAATCTCTCTCTGCGTCCGCACTCGTCGGCTTTACTGTTTGAACGCATTTTTATCGTTATTGCAGATTTCGGCACTATGTGGCCTTTAGCGGTTAAAAGAGTTCTTAAATCGAAGGACGTGCAAAAGTTTTGGAATGGCAAGCTGTCTCTCCCATAATTATTCATGCTCATTTTAATTATGGGACCCTCTGTCGCTAATGTTATTGAAATAATATCGATCATTCAATCACTTTATTTTATTTTAAAAGTGCTATTTATCGAATAATTTAAGTTATTGTAAAATGAACATCGATTCAAAACCCAAAACATTTTATTATTTAATTTACAAAATTATCTGGGGTTATCAGAAGATGTGGGTCCAAATTTCTTTATCTGACCCAGTAAACAAGCAGTCTTCAATCTGCGCCTTCTTTCTCTCTCCGGTTTACTGGGGTGACATCTTTTGTGATTCGGTTTAGGTTGTGGACCGATACTGTTTTGGGCATTGATTGGAGTGCGGGTTTGATATGGGCCATGTGATACTTGGATTGATGCTCGAGAACGTGTTGGGGTGGAGCCCGATTTCTGCCCTTATCGTCTCTCTTAACTTTAGTTGATAATTTCTTTCTTTAATTCGTCTATTTCGGCTACCATCTCGGCGTGTTGGGTTTTTAATAGTTCATTCTGTTGATTCAATCTCTTTGCCTGTTCTGGTCGAGTCCAGATTTCCTCCATCTGACGTCATCTTCGTATCATCGATTCAGTTCGCTGGCTCTGTTTCAGGGCCTCATTGTGGTAATAGGCGACATCTCGTCGGAATCTTTTCACGTCTAGAGTTTTGTTATTATTTTGTTGCACTAAAATAATTGAGCAAATTTTTTTGATTGAATCGAAAATCGTGTTTGAAATAATTTTATAGCAATGAAGTTGATGAAAATTTACTCAAGGTAAATGTATATATTAAGACAAATTATAATGGTTTGTGAAACGATGTAAGCATTACGTAGAACTCCGTCAATTTTGAGGAGTTTTTGGTTTAATTTATTTCAGGAGTGTTCGGTCGAGTGACGTATGTATAATGTTCTAATAACATGCTTTTAATCAAAAATGTGATCGAAATTTGGAAATTCACATCCATTTCCCCTTAAAATCCCAGAATTCAAACTCTAAAAATTATCGATTTAAACAAGAAATTCAGTTCTATTTTTAGAACGGAATTTCATAATTCCGCATGCAAACTCGGGTGAGCTACACCAAGCCACATTAAGATAAATTCCGCTATAATTCAAGTTGATACATAAATCAACTTGTCGGAATTTATTTTGTGAAAAAATAAATGCATTTCAGCCATTTTTTAAATAGCTGCTAAGTAAGTTATTTTTTATAGCTATAAAACTTAAAGTTAAAAAATTTTAAGAGTTGAATTATGATTTCATAAGGAAATATGATCATAATTCAAGCTCTTAAATATAACTTTGATCAACTATTTCATATATATTAATATAAATAATATTTAGGAAATCAAGTAAGTAACAATAACTATTCTCCAAAAATATGTATTTTTTTCGGATATTATTCAAAAAAAGTGAGTTAAATTATTTTTGAAGTTATAAAAATTATTAATTGCATTAAATAATTATATTTTTATACATATTTTGAAAAAAATCTTCGATTATGTACACAAAATAATTTGGTTTATGATTATTTTTTAAAACTTACCAATATAATTTATAAATTTATGCTTTTTTTCGGATTTCAGGTTTTGTTTTTTTTCGACAGAAATATCTGAAAAATTAAATTAATTTTAGTTTTAAGGGTAAATCTTATAAAGATAGATCCTCATTTACTCGAAATTTCCTAGTGTTGGGCCAGTACACAAACGGCCTTGTAATTGTTTAAATGAATCGGTAACACACATGCAAAAATAACATGCAGATTTAAATTCAAACCTATTAAATCACCAATTAACCCTATCAAAATGCAAGGAAGAAAACAATTAAATATAAAATTATAAACACAAAAATAAATTAAAATAATAACAAAATGCAACAAGATCTGCACGAAATAAATATAAACATAACACGAAAACCCAACGATTTTGACCGAAATTTGACAATTTATAATAAATGCGAGATTTCATGAAAATGAAATAAAAATCAAATAATTTGAACTAGAAATAATTCAATTAAAAATCTAAAGAAAAAATTGTCAAATAAAATCTTAAAATAATAAAATTAAAGATTAGAATATACCAGAAAATTTCAAGGTCAAAATTTGTTTTACTAAATCAAAGAGAACACGCAAGGTTAGGGTCGTACAATAGGTATATATACCGATTCATTTTTACACAATTTTAATAAGTTTTTCAAACTTGAAATCATTTTTCAACGCTATTTTCACGATGTAAGTGAGAGTTTTTCTTTAAACAACTCTCTCCACGTCGCATCCTCGCAACCTAAATGGAGCTCTGCTTGGGTGTTGGCGTGGGGAGAGCGGTATATTTATGATATTTTGTTGATGTTGAATGGAGCGGTAAATTATATGTTTATTTTAATAAATATTTAAATGATATCAAACTTTGTTTTATATTGTCGAAATTTTTCCGGCCCACAGCCAAAGACACACTACAAGTTATTAAAATCTAACATACTATTCGAATTTGTGTAAGTGCGTGGAATATCGCCAATGATTCGTGCCCGTGAAGACTCCGGCGTGCGGAACGCAGGGGTCGGAACGTCAATACTATTCCTTATAAGAGAAGAGAGGGGTAAGGAAGTGGTCTTTTGGCTATTTCCTCGTCTCTAATTTCTGTAAACTCGACTTAAAATGATATTCACACACGGCTCAAAATCACCACACGAGTAGTCCAGTGGACACTCATTAACTATAATATGAACACAATGCGCCTAAGGTCAACCAAGGGAAAGGTGACGGGGAAATATAAAATAAAATCGTTGTTATGAATTAAAATCAACTATAGATCCAAACTATTACTATGAATTTAATATATCCATAAATTTCAAGCTATTGATATGAATTTAAAGTAATCATAAATATTGAGCGGTTGCCATGAACTTTTAATAATTAATAAATTTAAGTTAGGGTCACGGATTTAAATAAATTATAGATTCAAGTAGTCGTGATGAACTCAACAGGCATATTCTTAAGTAAAATGAAATATAAAATTTTAAGTTGTTGCTTCATACTAACATCAATAAAATAACCATTAGGAACCTTTGAAATTGTAAGATTTTAATTCGGTATAGATAGTCAAAATTGCTCAAATTAATTCCCGGAACAGTTATAAATTACTAATGTCGTATTGAGAGTCAACCTTTCCATTTAATTAAATAAAGGTTGCGGCGAGTAATTTAACAATTTAATGTTCTAGTAGGATTCGACAAAAATTATTTGGGAATAAGAAAAATTAACGTAATTACTGTAACCCAAGAGCGAATAGGGTGACTCAATAAAAATCTAGATTAGAAAAATTTAGAATAGGTAAAGTTAAAACTTGCCTAATTAATTTTTATTTAATGGCTTTTCGAATGTAAATTAGAATCAACTTACAAAAACCCACGATTTTCCAATCCGAACTCCGAATAACATTGATAAACTGATGTATGAGGAAATGCGACTCCTGAACATTCTGAATTCAAAAGAAAATTTCCCAATAATTTAAATAATTATAAAATGAGGAAAAAGAAAACATCCAAATTGATTTACCATAATCATAACAAACGAATGCTACATAAGGAAGCATAATTAGGTAATCACAAGAAATACCCTAAAATATCGCAATCGGTATGAGCAAATAAATCCATAAGCCAGATTAGTGAAAACCATTAAATAATTCCAATCAGGAAGCAGCGGCATCATCCGGTTGAATCTGATGGTCGAGCCGACAGAGTGAGCATTAGGTCCCTAATAAATGAATGATTGAATTTTCCAACTATATTTTCCGGTAAAACCTGTCCATATAACAACGACTTACTGAAAGTTAAAATATAAATCTAATTAATTAGAAACGAACAAAAACCTTACTGTCTGGAATATTGAATCCATGGCAAAACTGAAATGTGTCTGTAAAGAATAGCTAATATTAAGCATCAACACACAGGGCAGGAATCCAATTAGTCAACCGCAGCTAGCGCATGCCGTCTTATCACGCACCTAAGAATAGTGCAGACCATGACACTTTGGGAAAAATCAATCAGTCATTCCACGCACACAATACCAGTGCTGCATCGGGGGATAGTAATAAATGTGAACGGCGCATCGCACACATACACAGCATACGCCCACCAACCGCCAGATTCCATAAAGTAATGCCAACGATTCCGATCGATCATAGAATTTTGGACAATTTTCGAGGAATGAACCAACAACAGGGCTTCAATAATGGGAACGCCACGACCAGGACGTCAAGCGAGGGAACGACGCGGAATCCAAATCCACAGATTGGGGGTAAAATTTTATTACGTGAAACTTTGATTTTTTTTTATCGTAAACTCCGAATAACAATATTCTAATAATTATATGAAGAGCTATAAATTTTAACAATTAATTTTAATAATTTCGATTTCCCAAGAGATGTAAATTTTTAATAATTAATTTTTAACGATGAATTTCGATTATCTAAAAAATAACTATATTAGAAAATTTTAATTCTTGGAAATTAATTTTAATAATGACAGGGATGAATTTTCCAACTACGACGGAAAATATTCCAATTCACCTTAGGTAGGCCTAGACAATACCGAATTATACCGAAACCAACTTTAAAATGGATGAAGTACGGCAATTTGAAAAAATTAGTCTTTGTCCAACAGGTTTAGATATTGAAAATGGGAAAAGTTTAATCAACATTAAAAATACCAATCTAAAATATGCAAATTGAAAGCCGTTTTTCATTTTTCTTACATTTTCTTCAGTGATTGTTCGCATAGACACCCATTTTCCTTTGGAATTTTTTAACTCTCTTGCATTTGTATTTGGGCACCGTGGAGATATTTCGATGTTATACAGGATATCTGGGGTTAATATTCACCGTCAATATTTTATTCATACCTTATTTTAAGGCGTTTAAAAATTAGGATAATAATTTGTTCCCGTTAGGTTATTTTATAATGATTTTATATTCATTTCATAATTAATTAACATTATTTTAAAGTTTTAGAATTTTTGCTATTTATGGTTGCTAGGTGACCGGATGTGTTTAAATTTATTAACAGTAAATTAAAATTATTTTTTTTATTTAACAAAACATTGAAAGTGAAAGTTTGTTTATTTTTATTTATTAATATCTCGTAGGAAATTTTTATTAGATAATTGTCGGCCAATATAACAAAACAAATGTAATTTATGGGGTATGGTTTTGTCACACGTAGGTAATCTAAATCATACCATTATGAGGTTCTATTTGCGTCTACGTATAAATACTGTTATTAATAGGAAGTCGGACCTACGCTATGAGTTTAAAATTTTTCTTAAGAAGAACGACAATGATTTTCGATACCATTTATAAGAACTATAATAGGAATTTTAATGTTTCTTTGTAATTAATTTCCTAAGAATAATGACAAACCTTTTGATCACGATCTTGTTCGGGAGGATCCGGAGCCATTGTTCGTGTCTCCACGCAGGTTGCTGACCAATGGCGACAAGCTTGGCGGAACAAGTACAACACTGTGCCCCAACCGAGAGAGCCCGGATGGAAGGCCTTTCAACCAGTAGAAGATAATGAGATACCATTCGTGTCGGGCAGACAAAAATGTGGTCAGAGTCCGGCCCAGGAAATACACGATCAGGCACGATTTCTCCTCTCTCGACTCGAGGATCACCAGTGCCAAGTCAATCTCCAAATAGCCAGGGCCAGGCGATATCTTTCAAATGTGAAAGAGGACATAGCGGCTGGTAGAATTGCGGACACCGATGAATACTCATCGCCGCACAGCCCCACTCGTGATCATGCTGATGAGCAAACGGAAGCTAATGTCATCGCTCCTCCAATGATCCGTGCCAGCCGTACCCGGAACACAAAACGACCGGTTTTTGTGTATCGTGAGCGCTCTCTCGCTCAGCCGGTCCCTGATAAATATGTTGATAGACACCATCCAGGTCCTCAATTCAGTGAATGATTCAACCACGGGCTTACAATAACATGAGTGTGATTAGATTTAAAGTTAAATAAATAATTAGTTACTTTCCACGAGTTTTTTTTGTTTGTTTGGTTAACACTATAAAAATTTATATGATTAATTAAATAACTCAAGACTAGTAGACCAAAATTGATAGCATTAATTACAGAGATGGAACCCCTAAAGATTCTACAGAAGAAATTGGAGCACGCGAGGACAATCAACAAAAACTTTTACGAACAAATTATCCAGCTGTCCAGAGAAGTTCAGCAGACAAAAGCCACATGGGTGGACCCAAAGAAAGCCAAGCTGCTTTATCAAAGGCTCACGGCAGCACAAAAGGGCTGGATGGAAGAGAGACAATTGAACCAAAACCTGAGGACCCAGATAAAGGGGTTAGAAGTGGCACTGTCAGCCTGCCAAGAGGGAGCGGCAGTGACATATCCCCTCGTCTATGCCCCATGCCCAACTGGCCTACCGAGAGACGGAAACGACTCCAAAAACTACACCAACGGCAAGCGGCTATCGACCCGGACGAAAAGAGCGAGCCAAGTGCAGAGCCGCTCGAATATTGAATAATACGCAGCCGAATCATTAAAAATGTATCGTTTCTTTCACAAAATATGTAGTTGCACGTATCAAATGAGTTGTTTTCTTTTTAAAATATATATTTGTCGTTATTTAAACGTTATTTAAAGAATTCGATGGACTCGAATGATGAAATTTACGACATAAGGGGACCAGATAATCAAAAAGCGAGCACAAGTCTTCTATCGACAGCTCGTTGAACCCAGAGATCGTTCGGGCAATTACAGCATTAGCAATAGCGCTCACTTTTTGCGGACGATCCACCCACTCGAACACAGTTCCAACGTTGCTTAGCGACGGGTGCCGAGTGGTAAGTGAAAGGATATTTATATGGAGTTACCTGGGTAACCACAACATAATTAAAACAAACATCAACACCCAATAACCCACCACTAGCAAAAACCTCAAAATTTAAATTAAAATCTCAAAAATGTCTATAAAATTTTTTATTATAAGGGTTTTTTCAACTTCGGATGGCTACATGTTAAATGTTTACATGCATGTTTTATTATGGGTTGTGTTAATGTGCATTATTTTATTCTCAGTGACTTTTTTACAAGCAACTTTAAGGTGAGTTGGTGTGTTTATATGCTATAAATTTATTGATTTTTGTTTTATATTATATGTTGGGCCAGAACACATATGGCCTTGGAAAATGTTTAAATGAATCAGTAACACACACGCAAATATAACATGCAAGTTTAAATAAACCTATTGAAACATCAATTAAACCCTATCAAATATGAGGAAAAGAGAATTAAATATAAAATAATAAACAAAAAAATAAATTAAAATAATAACAAAACGCACCAAGATTCGCACGATACCAACACAAACATAACAAGAAAACACAACAAATTCGACAAAATTGAAAAATTAATAAAAGTTCATGAAAATGAAACTTAAATCAAAAAAAGATTTGAATTAGTAATAATTCGATAAAAATTCTAAATGAAAAATTATTAAAATAAATTGAAAAATAATAAAATTAAAGAATAGAATACACTAGAAAATAACAAGGTCGAATTTTGTTTTACTGCATCAAATTTAACATGCGAGGTTAGGGACAGAAAATAGGTATAAATACTGATCCATTTTCACATTAAACTTAACCGGTTTCAAACCATAAAACCATTTTAAAAACCATTTTTCAAATTACCTTTGAATCTTGTTTAAAATCTTATTTTTAGGTGAGAAATGTTTATTTTGGAGCCCTCTCTCCACGTCACATCCTTGCAACCTCGGCAGAGCTCTGCTTGGATGTCGGCGTGGGGGAAGAGGTATTTTTATTTTATGCAATATTATGAAATTTTTATTTTATGGATTGAAATGGAGGGTAATTTATGTTTATTTGTTTATTCTTAATAAATATTATTAATATTGATAAACTGTTTTTATATGTTTAATAAATAAATAATTCTGTCGAAATTTTTCCGGCCCACAGCCAACACATATTGCAAGATAGTAAAATCTACATAGTACAGATTTGTGTAAGAGCGTGGAAAATCGCCAATGATATGTACCCGTGAAGACCCAGCGTGCGGAACGCAGGGGTCGTAACGTCAATATTATCCCTATAGATGAAACGAGAAATAAGGAAGAGGTCTTTTGGCAGCTTCCTCGTTTCTCATTTCTGTAAAATCGACCAAAATCATATTACACACGGCTCAAAATTATCACACCGAGTAGTCCAGTTGGCACTCAGTAAATATAATATAAACACAATATGCGCTTAAGGTCTATTTAAGGGAAAGGGTACGGGAATACATTAAATTGAAATCGTTGATATAGCTAATTTGGAGTAATACTTTGAGTGAAATTAGATAAAATTTATGAATATAATTAAATTAAATTCAAATCTCGAAATAAATTAGTAGAAATCATTAAATTCATTAATTCGATCAAATTAAGATATTTGATTAAAAGTAAAGTAGTTATTGATTAAAGAATAAAGTAAAAATTGACGTAATTCATGAAATTATTATAATCAAAAATTAAAGTATTTATTGAGTAAAAATAAGTAATTCATTCTCTTTGGATTAATTTGATGTAAATTCATTGATTAATCGTAGAGTAATTCGTTGGGTAAAGTTGTAAGATAACCCAAGTAATCCCTCAATTAAATTAATTTGAATAAAGATAAAATGATACTTTGATAAAACATAAAGTGAATCATTTAGTAAAATGAAATAAAGTATTGATTTCATTAATAAAACAACTGATCGATTAAGAACATACGAGTGAAGACAAAGTAATTCATTAACTTAATGATTAAGTAGGAACCCTTCGATTAAGAATTCATAAAGTAAATCACTGATTCAATTATTATAATTTATCGACAAGTAACTCATTGATCAAATTAGTGTAAGTCATTTTAATAACATTAAAGTAATGTCTGGAAGACGAGGAGTACTTAGTAGATTGCGGTCTGATACCAGGCTGGAAAAATAAAGTAAAAGTTGTTAATGCTGTTAATACTTTGAATTCAGACAGACAAAATTGGGAAAAGATTCTAGCAGATTTACAGGATACCCTGTATGCAGGGAATAGAGATAAAATTAATGCGAGTATCGACTTCATAATGAGCATCGAAATGGATCGAGACATGAAAGAAGGGTTGTTTGAATGCATCGTACCGTATACGAATAAACCGACGAGTTATCAGGCAAAGTTAAAAGAGGTAATTCGAAAACTAGGACATGATTATGAGGCGGCAGACGATAGTGCGAAGCCTTTGATAATAGCGTTAAAGATTGCGGATCAAAGGATTGAATATTATCAGGAACATTGGAGTGTAAAAGCAAAGAAAATACGACAAAAAGCAGCGGAGATATTAGGTAATGACGGAATTATCGTGTTGACGTTCAAAGGACGAGAATTGGATGATGACGAATATTTGTTAAACTACGGATGTAACCCAAATTGTATTAATAATGTGTACGCAACAAAACAAAGTGGTGAAATGGAAGAAGATGCAGTAATAGTACCGTTTTGGCCTCTGTATGAGGAAGTGGACAATGATAATGTAGAGATTAAAACTGAAGTTGTAGATGACCCAGGAGAAATTGATCAAGAAATTAATGAATTGCAGAGATTAGAAACAATGGAAAATGAGGAAATGAGATCAGAAAATGAAGTTACAAGGGATGTTGAGGAAAGGAGCACCGATAATAGGATACTACCGAGCATAGATGAGATGAAAAGTGAAGAGAACTTTGTTGAGACGAAAAATGACATTGCGATATGTGGGATAAAACAGAATGATGCGGAAATTGAATCTTTGAGTTTAGAGGAATCAAGCGAAACTGAGCGTTTAGATGAATCAAGCGAAACTGAGCGAATATTAAAAAGTTTAGTAACGGAATTGTATTTGTTAGATGAAACTGAAACAGAAGATGATATTTCGGAGGGGGAGAAAAGAGTTGTAAAAAGATTGGCAACGGAATTAAAGAGGAGATTACCGTCGATAATTAAAAGAAATTATGAAGAAAAGGAATTTTGTGAGGAAGCAGTAATTGAGGACTTAACACGAATTGAGTTAGATCGAGATGTAATATTGACAGTGCTAGCCTATATAATATTGGAGATTGGTACTTATGGTTATCTGGAAAGTGACAATTCAAAATCATTGATAAAGAAAGCTACTGAAATGACGAATAAATATTTGATGAAGTGGATCGCAAACAATGGCGGATGGGAAGAGTTAATACAAAAGGCTGAGAGCCCAAAAACAGAGACAGTGAGGAAAAAGGGAAAACTTGCATTTCCATGGTTGATGATTTCTATTATTATGTTATTGGGAATAATAAATACGACGAATTCATTGGTGGCATATGACTGCTCCCAAACCGAAATGGGAAGAGTATACTCGTTGGTAAACGTAGCAGAGTGTTCGGATGCATATCCAGTAAAATTTAAAGTGACAAATCCAGTAAAATATCATGTATATCAAGAATCGGGGTTTCGAAGATCAAAGGTGAGAGAGTGTACAGTGAAACGAACTACTTTTGTATTTTATTGTGGAAAATGGAGCCACTCATCGATGGTGAAAATGCAATCGATACCTAGACCGATAGAAATAATTCCGGAGAATTGTTTGGCAGCCTTTCAAACAGGACAGTTGAAAATTAATGCAGATATCAAACTACAAGCAAAGCTTAACCACAAAATCCGTGAGACTGTAACCGTGCGAGGGATAATAAAGTCGAATGGTGATTGCCAAGGAGAGCCATACAAAGTAGACGATGCTATAATTGACAAAGCCGTGGTTGTAGAAGAGTACATGTCAGAATTAAGAGAATTTGATGGATCATTTGATGATGATACTGGTAAACTACAAACACATCCATTCTGCAACATGAAACAATCTAGCTGTCAGACAGGAGAATCAATTTTGGTGTACGATGTCGATACCAAAAAGTGCAATTTAGTGCAATTGAAGTCAATGAGTTTTAAAGAAATAACGGGAGAACAGATCAGGGAAAAGCCCGAGAAAATAAGAATGGATCCAGCAACGAGTACAACAACAAGAATCACACCTCTACGGATGAAAGATACTCCAACAGTGTTAATGTCAACCTCAGAGGAAGACGGGATGCGATTCCTGAGAAAAGAAACTAAAACAAAGTGTGGACAAAATGTCTATGAGACAAATTATAAAGGTATATATGTATCTCAGAAAATGATTATAGAGGCCCAAACAAACATACATGCCGGAGATATCAAGTTGACAAATTACTTTAATAACAAAATAGATTATTTATTTCACTTTGGTCAAAATACTGTTGAAAATGTGTACCGAGAAGTTATTATAAATGATTGTAATCTCAACAAAGAAATACTCCGAAATCGGATGGCAATGGCTATAACCAATCCTAATTTGGTAGCACCAATGTTAATTGCAGAAAATGGGGTGTTTGCCAGAATTTTCGGTGAAGCACTATATAGCTATAAATGTAAAGCGGTACCAGTTAAACTGACAAAGTATGACCAATGCACCAACGAGTTACCAGTGAATTTAAATGGAAAGTTGCGATTTATGGAGCCTGTAACACGAATCTTACTGGAAGAGGACGTGAAACCGAAAGTATTACAGTGTAATAGATTGTTGGCACCACTATACAGACTAACACCAGAATCTTGGATTGCATTACCAGATCATCGAGAAGTAAAGACACCGGAAAACTTAGAATTGACAGAATTACAATATCTGGTAAATTTTACGTCATTAGAGAAATTATCGCAAAGTGGAATTTACTCGAACGAAGACATTGAGGAAGCCCGCAGAAACTTGTTATTTCCATCAAAGAAAGAAAGAGTAATAATGGAGATGGTAGATACAATTCTCCCAAGCGGAAGTGGGAAGGTAAATTACGAGTATTTGTTAACTCCAGATCATTACAAGAAAGCGACGTATAATACAATGAAAAAGATCTGGGGAAAGTTTATGTTCATTGGACAAGCGTGTGCCGGATTGATTGGAATTTATGTAATATGTGTTGTAATCAAAGTAATAATATCGCAGGTCCTATCAACACACAGATTATACGCGATCACAGGTTGGTCGTGGAAATTAGTAATTGGTTGCATACCATTATTGGCTAGATTCTTCATTACTCATCATCAATATCAGGAGTTGGAGATACTCAAAGCGCGAATATTAAAGAAGAAAAAGTTGAGCTACGCTAGTACAACCCCTTCAAGGGACGAGAATAATGACAATGACAACGAGGGTGATAGTGCACCGTTATATGTTGACAATCAAGAACTAAGTGGAATGAATAAAGAAGCGTTGAGAACCTATCAAATCTTAAAAGAGCCACTGTTAAATGCGAGTAGCGTAGACACGTTTACAAAATTGTGTATACCAAAATCGTTTATGCAACCAGCACCAGTATATCCAGTTGATCGATTACGAGAGATGAAACCAGTAGAAAATATCGCATTACAATGTGAAGGAATGGTAGGAGAGAGAATCGAGCCTTCTAGCGCAGAGATCGAGAGAAAGAATATGTTAGGCTTACCATGCAACTACTCAATGATGACATTAACAAAAAGAGGAAAGCAACCCCGAATATTTATACAAATGAACAAACATAAAGTAGAAGCTTTGGTTGATTCGGGATCTAGTCACACAATAATATCGGAAAATGTATTAAACGTGAAGGAGAAAATGCAAATAAAGCCTACCGACGAAATAGTGAGGTCATTATCAAAAAATGAATTAAACATAATTGGACAACTTAACGTCATATTCCATATTGGAGACCGAATAATAGCGCACAATGCGCTCATAATGAAGGGAAGCCCAGTACGATGTCTGATCGGTATGGATATATTAGAGCAGCTGGACGGAGTCTCACTTGATTTAAAGACAGGTAATTTGATAGCAGGAGAAACAGGAAAAATAATTCACAGGGCAGGTGAAGTGTTTGTGAATCAGACACTGACAATACCACCACAATCGGAGATGGTATATTGTGCAAATACCATGAGTGTGGATAATGGTGATTTTATATTCGAACCAAATCAAACGCTAGTCGAAAAATATGATTTACCGATATGTGACGAAGTTGTCAAAGTGGAAAATCAGATAGTACCAGTCCATATAACGAATAGCAGTAAGAAACCGGTTCAGCTACACCCAAAAACAAAATTGGGAAAATTATCGAAAATGTCTGTTGAAACAAATTGTAAAATACCAAGAAACGTCAAGGTGTACAAGGAGCCTGAAGTGGTAAGCAATGATTTAAATGAGATGCAGAAAAAGGAATTCACAAAACTGCTGAGAAAATACCGAGATATCTTTGCCAAACACGAATATGATTTAGGTCTAATCAATGTAATTGAGCATGAAATACCGTTATTAGACGAAACTCCAATAAAAATAAAGCCATACAGAATCCCCTACGTTCATCAAGATGAAAGTGATAGACAGATTACAGCAATGAAGGAATTTGGAATAATTCGAGATAGTGCGTCACCATTCTCCTCATCAATAGTGATAGTTAAGAAAAAAGATGGAGACTTACGATTTTGCGTAGATTATCGGAAGCTAAATCAAGTTACGAGGAAAGACACTTATCCAATTCCAGTACCCCAAGAAATGTTCGATCAAATGGGAGAGGCACGATATTTCACAGTTATTGATTTAAACAAAGGGTACAATCAATTTAGGGTAAAAGAGGAAGATAGAGGAAAGACGGCGTTCTCGGATGGCAAAGGACTGTATGAGTTCAATGTGTTACCATTTGGATTAACAGGAGCCCCAGCTACATTCCAACGAGGAATGAATTATGTGTTACGAGGTATTCGACATGCATTGGTATATATCGACGATATAATAATATTTTCAAATGATTTCGAAGAACACTTGAAAGATGTAGAAACTGTATTTAAACGGCTCAAAAGTGCAAAATTAAAAATCAAACCATCGAAATGTGAATGGGGCAACGCAGAAGTGATTTATGTAGGACATATAATATCACGGCGAGGGTTACAAACTAATCCAGATAACATCAAAAAAGTGGAAGAGTACCCAGTACCAAAAGATGCCGATGAGGTTAGACAATTTTTAGGTTTGGCGAGCTATTACAGAAAATTTATAAAAGATTTCTCTCACATCGCACAACCATTGAATACGTTACTAAAGAAAAACAATAAATTTATTTGGGGACAAATGCAACAAAACGCTTTCAATACATTAAAAGAGAAATTAGTAACAACTCCTATATTAAGATGTCCAGATTTTACAAAACAATTTATCTTGATGACGGATGCAAGCAACGTTGCATTGGGTGCGGTGTTAGGACAAAAATTTGAAGGTGAAAAGGACCACGTAATAGCCTATGCAAGCCGATCACTGAGGCCTCACGAGAAAAACTACTCAACGATTGAAAAGGAAACGTTAGCGTTAGTGTATGGAATTACTACTTTTAGACAATATTTATTGGGCAGAAAATTTACTGTTTATACAGATCATAATCCATTACAGTGGTTAATGAAACACAGAGATTCAGCCAGTAAATTAATACGATGGTCGATTGCCCTCCAAGAATACGACTTTGAGATTAAATATCGGACAGGTAAAGCTAACGCGAACGCAGATGCAATGTCAAGAATCCCAGAAAATAATAGTGAGGGGACACCTGAAAAAGTGGAAGGTACTATATTCGCTGCAATCAAAGCTGTTAATAATATGTCTGAACTTCAAAATGATCAGGAAAACGATAGTGAATTAAAACAATTTATGGAACAAGCGGTCAAAATAAGAAAAGAACAAGACTGGAAACGACTTACAGATGCAAACAGCAAATATGTAATTCATAATGGAATACTTAAATTTTGGAAAAATGGGGAAGCATTAATTATTATACCAGCCAAGCACAGAGACGCATTACTGATGCAGTATCATGATGGAGCGTTGGGAGGTCATTTGTCAACGCGCAAGACGCTATCGAGATTAAAATTGAAATACTTTTGGCCAACAATGGAACAAGACGTGAAAAATTGGTGTAACAGTTGCAAAGTATGCATCACCCGCAGAAATACTGGTAAAAAGATTAAAGTACCATTAAAACCGATGCCAGTACCCGCAGCACCAATGGAGATGACGGCAATGGATATTCTGGGACCATTACCGGAAACAACAAAAGGAAACAAATACATTGTTGTTTTTGTGACTATTTTACCAAATGGCCAGAAGCATACGCTATTCCAAACCAAAAAGCAGACACGATTGCTAGAATATTTGTGGAAAACATAATATTTCGCTATGGTACTCCAAAGAAATTGTTAACTGATCAAGGAAAGAACTTTCAAAGCGAAATGTTCAAATCAATCACAGACCTATTTGGAATTTGGAAATTGAATACGTCACCATATCATCCACAAACTGATGGATTAGTGGAACGATTTAATGGGACACTGATAAATATGATCTCGTCATATGTGAATCGAAAACAGAAAGATTGGGACGACTTCATAAAGCCGTGTCTATTTGCCTACAGAAATGCAGTAAATCAAAGTACAGGAGAGACCCCTTTTTACTTGATGTATTTAAGGAAAAATAATATGCCGATTGATCTCAAATTCCAACCACCAATTTCTCAATATATGGAGATACCCGATTATAAAGCATTGATGCAAGAAAAAATGCAGTCAGTATGGACTAAAGCCGGTTTGACAATAAAGCATAACCAAGAGAAATATAAAGAAACCTACGATAAAAAAGCACATGCGCATGGCATAAAGATTGGAGATCTAGTGTATCTGAACAGGCCGGAACCTCTCAAAGGTTTATCGCCTAAATTGCAAAGACCATTTAAAGGACCCTACAAAGTGTGCGACACCACCGAAACCAATTTGAAGTTATTACCATTCAGGAGTAAAAAGGCTAACCCGATGATTGTGCATGCAAATCGATGTAAACTAGTGCCAGAGGAAGATGAATCTAGATACCCTTAAGGTCCAAGCAGAATAAAGTAACGGGTCAAACAAAATTGAAACAGAAATTCACGAAAAATCCAACACCAGTCAGCTACATCAATAAGATATTATATGTAGCAATAATGCTGATGTTAGTAACAGTTGCGAGCGGCAAAAAGATTGACTTACCATATGCGGTAAGCAAAATCCGAGGAATGGAGAAAATACATATATATTCCACTCTAACAAATATAGTATGGAGCTGTAAATGCGAGATCGCAGACCAAATAGAAATTATTGATTTACTAGACAATACGGCACCAGTGGTAGAACTGAATTATGATAAAGATATATTTGCGGTACGAAAGTTAAAGCCAAATTTCAAATACCAATGGCTGTTGAGACAGAACATGTCAAAGTGGTACACGCAAATTCCGATAGAAGTGCACACAAAAGAGATGCGAAACTTGATCGAAATAGAACCAGAGATAAATGGAATCAATATATATTGGAAGCCAGTGGACTTGGTGAAAGTGCGAATCACATTTCAAGGGTTAAATGTCGACACCCTTAACTCGCGAAAATCAGTTATCCGCTACGAGAAATTGAAAATGAATCAAAATTATTCAGTTAATGCAAACTACTACGAGAACATATGCCTCGAAAATGGAACGGTAGTGAGAAACCAATGGTCACGATTTAAGAGTGAGACCCAGTCTATCTATCTCAGAGACGAGTCAAATCGTATAACCCTGAGTGTTGGAAATGGACCGGTAACGATATATAGAAAATCAGGAAATGATGAAAGAGTTGTTATTATCTACAAACAAAAAACCCTGACTATATTAGATGCCGGTAATCATTTTTTTACACTTTACACTTCTGATTTAGAGACGGCATGGGAATTAACAGTTAAATATCAGCGATGGATAACCGAACCAGGCGGATGGCAAACAGTTTTCGTGGAAGTCAAGACAATCAATGAATCGAAACGAAAATCAGATACAACCACATCACCTTTCCAATTACCGACCCAAGAGACGACAAAACCTAACTCAAATAAACTAATGATGATAAATTCGGATTTGACAGTCAACTATTGTGAATATCTCATTTACATTTTAATAACAGGTTTTCTCATCTTATCAATAACATTCATAATCATCACCATTTTGATATGTGTAAAGGAGAGACAACTAACTATCCTTCAACCACCATCATATTCATATTATGAGACAAGACTATAAATTGTGATCTGCATGAATAGAGTATAAAAATATATTACATTTATATTAACAATGTGCATGTTTTATAAGTACCATAGGATGAACGGTGTAATTTGTTTGAGATACGAAGCGAGGTGTTGATGCTTTGCGAATAAGGAGTGATACAAAAGAAAAATTACTATCATTTAATTTCAGAGAATACAAGAAGCCTCGGAGATGTCATGCAAAGAGTGTAAGACAAGTACGCAAGAACTAAAGCAAAAGTTTCGTAGCATGCAGGGCAGAATAACAGATTTGGAGGAAGAAAACTTCCGTCTGAAAAGGCGGTTGGACCGTTTGGAAATCTTATTGTTTCAACACGAGGCCGATTTCGCGATGTTTCGAATGAGAGTAGAAGAAATAGAGGAATCGGAAGACGATGTGAAACAAAAATAAAATAAAAACAATTGCGCAAATAAGAATTGGACCGTGGATCCATTTCAGAGTGACGTTTTGGCTACGGGAATATCAACAAATGCAAATGGGAAATTAATAGGTCTTTTGGAAAATGAATTTTGAAAGTCGATTATTGCAATTTATTTGATTTACTATAAATTACCTGAAGATATTGGGGAAATATTTGTTTGGGGAATATTTTTGAAGTAATAATTCGGATAAATAGTAATAATAATAATAAGGGTAATATTAATAATAATAATAATACATAATCACAGCAAAACATAGATTTCGAGGACGAAAAAATTTTTTAAGGGGGAGATATGTTGAGGTCTGTAAATTAAAATTAAAAATTTAAATAAAATTTAGGATAATAATTCAAATGGAAAGTAAGCGAAGAAAAAAGGCAAATAAAAGCGGGATCGTGCACAGAATTAATAGTAAAGGAAAGTGCGATGGAAACAGTATTAGAAAATGCAAAAATCAATTACGAAAGGCGAGAATCCGGAAATCCGAGAAAAATCAATAAATGGAAAAATCATCGAAATCGAATGGGAAAAACGGGACAGTTATAGATTAGCTAATGGTCAACAAGATGACGGTTAGGGATTTATCAGAAAAGGGTTAGAAAGGGTTGAAAAACATTCAAATGTATGAAAACAGAAAACGTTAATTAATTAATTAATTGGCTAATGGAAAACCCGAGCTAATGGGAAACCCGAGCCAATGGAGAACCCGAGAGATAAAGGAAACCCGAGCTGGGTAAACAAGAAGAAAGGCAAACAAAAGGAAGATTTGGGCCCATTAGCTTGACACAATGATTAATGGGAAAAGAGTAAGGAGAAGATAGCGCGCGTAGGAAGACCGGTAGGGCCATTAATTATCTGGATTCGTTGGACCATTATGGATGACAGCCGAAGCAAACACGTAGGAGAAAATGTCAAACGAAAGATTGGCTCGGCAATAACCATTTGTCATCCTGATTTCGAGGAGTATATAAGCAAAGGGAAAATCAGAGAAAATCGGCATTCTGCCTCAGCTAGGGTTCGAAGAATCAGACTGTAGGAAAAGTGGTAAACGAATTAGGGAAGTAGGGAAAAGAAGAAATAGAATTAAGAATACGGAAAGGCGAAAAGGGATCAAACCAAACAGAAACCGAGGAAAACGAGAGTCAACAGAACTAAAGGATCAAAAGGTGAATATTGTTTGTTTGCAAAGCATCAACGCCGAGCAGAGAATCGTATAAACTTTGATTGGTCATTGTAGCGTGATAATAAATTGTGAACCTGTTGTTTCAATATACGTTGGGTCGTTCATTGTTTTAATTTAAAGAACAACAGGAGTCAGAGAGAACCGACTTGAAATAATCCAAAACCCAACATGTTCATATTACAGTTAATGAGTGCCCACTGGACTACTCGGTGTGGTGATTTTGAGCCGTGTGTAGAATAATTTAGGTCGAATTTAAAGAAACTGAGAGACGAGGAAGTAGCCAAAAGACCGCTTCCTTATCTCTCCCTTCTTTTATACGGGATACTATTGACGTTCCAGCTCCTGCGTTCCGCACGCCGGACCTTCACTGACACGAATCATTGGCGATATTCCACGCACTTACACGAATTCGAATAATATGTTGATTTTACTAACTTGTGATGTGTCTTTGACTGTGGGCCGGAAAAATTTCGACAATAACAAAAACAATTTATGAATTATGAATAATTTATTAAAATAATATTAAAATTTTACCAATCTAAGCATCCATAAAAATATCATAAAAATATCACTCTCCCCACGCCGACACCCAAGCAGAGCTCTATCGAGGTTGCGAGGATGCGAAGTGGAGAGGGTTTTCAAATAAAACTCTCACTTACATAGATTTTTAAAAATTGCTTAATGACTTTCAAAAACGATTAAAAATTATGTGAAAATGCATCGGTATATATACCTATTTTTTGGCCCTAACCTTGCGTGTTCTTTTTGATGTAGTAAAACAAAATTTGACCTTTGGATTTTCTAGTGTATTCTAATCTTAATTTTTATTATTTGACAATTTTATTTGATAATTTTTCTTTTGAAATTTTTATTGAATTATTTCTAATTCAAATTCTTTGAATTTTATTTCATTTTCATGAAATTTCACATTTTTGTCAAATTATCAAATTTCGGTCAAATTTGTTAGGTTTTCGTGTTATGTTTATATTTTTATCGTGCGGCTCTTGTTGCTTTTTGTTATTAATTTAATTTATTTTTGTGTTTATTATTTTATATGTAATTGTCTTCTTCCTCATATTTTGATAGGGTTTAATTAATGTTTTAATAGGTTTGAGTTTAAATCTGCATGTTGTGTTTGCATGTGTGTTACCGATTCATTTAAACATTTACAAGGCCGTTTATGTTCTGGCCCAACACTCATAAATGTTACTAGCTCTATTCTGATTCGCGAGGTTGGTATTGGAGTCAGTTATCTCTGGGTTTCCGTCTAGGGATTATTTGGTTAAAAGCTGGATTAACACATAGAAATTAATTTACTTGAAGCGTGGGATCGGGGCTCCAGAATTATGGCTTCCTCTGGGGTCATAGCTGGAGTGTTCATATCTATTCGATTCGGTTGATAGGACATTCTTAGTCTTCTGAAAAATAACTGTCGGCCTCGATTTGTCGTCGACTTTTATTCTATCCGGTGTGTTGTCGTTATGAATGATCAGCGGTGTTAATAACTGGACACGCCGATTTGGTATTAGGAAACGAGTGTGTGTGTCGGGTACCTGATTCTACATGCGTCGCTGAATTCCCACTGGACTACTCGGTGTGGTAATTTTGAGCCGTTTGTTGTCGGTGATTCTAGGTCGAGTTTATGGGAAATGGGTGTCGACGAAAAAAAAGACTATTTCCCTTTCACCCTTTTCCCCTACGTTCTCACGCCGGAGCCTTCACGGGCACGAGTTATTGACGATTATACACGCACTTACACAACTCGGTTGTATGGTTGATTTTAATGACTTGTGAGATGTTTCGGCTGTGGGCCGGAAAAATTTCGACTGAAAAAGTCTATTTATTTAGATAAATATATATTCTTCCATATCATTTACATCATAGTTACCATTGAAAATCATGTGGGTCATACTTCATAACTCTCTCCCCCCACGCCGACATCCAAGCAGAGCGACGTGGAGAGAGTTTCGAATATTCTCTCACTCACATTAAAGCCTCTAGATTTCCAAACTGATTAAAACTGATTAGACGATGGTTTCGATTCAAAAATTTGATTAGAATTCGACTAAAATTATGTGAAAATGAATCGGTATATATACCTATTGTACGATCCTAACCTTGCGTGTTATTTTTGATTTAGTAAAACAAAATTTGACCTTGTGATTTTCTAGTATATTGTTGGGCCAGAACACAAACGGCCTTGTGAATGTTTAAATGAATCGGTAACACACACGCAAATATAACATGCAAATTTAAATTCAAACCCCATTAAAACATCAATTAAACCCTATCAAATATGAGAAAGAAGATTATTACATATAAAATAATAAACACAAAAATAAATTAAAATAATAACAAAAAAGCAACAAGATCCACACGATATAAATATAAACATAACACAAAAACCCAAAAATTCGACCAAAATTTGATAATTTAACAAAAAATGAAAAATCTCATGAAAATGAAATTAAAATCAAAGAATTTGAATTAGAAATAATTCAATAAAAATTTCAAATAAAAAATTATCAAAGTAAATTAAAAAATAATAAAAATTAAGATTAGAATACACTAGAAAATACCAAGGTCGAATTTTGTTTTACTAAATCAAAAAGAACACGCAGGGTTAGGGACAAAAAATAGGTATATATACCGATTCATTTTTACACAATTTTAATCGTTTTTTAAATCGTTTTATATCGTTTTACTACTAAAACAGCTTTTTAAAAATCTATTTTTAGGTGAGTGAGAGTTTTATTTGGAAACTCTCTCCACGTCGCGTCCTCGCAATCTCGATAGAGCTCTGCTTGGATGTCGGCGTGGGGAGAGTAGTATTTTTGTATGATTTTCGTTATGGACAAGTAATTGTTATTTTGTTTTTAATATTAATAAAATATTTATAATGCATAAAATCATTTTGTTTTCATTAATCATTCGTTATTTGTCGAAATTTTTCCTGCCCACAGCCAAAAACACATCACAAGTCAGTAAAATCATACACACTATTCAGATTCGTGTAAGTACGTGGAATATCGCCGATGATCTGTGCCCGTGAAGACCCGGCGTGTGGAACGCAGGGATCGGAACGTCAATATTACTCCGTATAAAAGAAGGGAGAGATAAGGAAGCGGTCTTTTGGCTACTTCCTCGTCTCTCAGTTTCTTTAAATTCGACCTAAATTGTTTTACACACGGCTCAAAATCACCACACCGAGTAGTCCAGTGGGCACTCATTAATTGTAATATGAACATAATGCGACTTAGGTCAATTAAGGGAAGGTGACGGGTAATTAAAGAAAAATGAAATTGTTGTTATAAACCAAAATTAATTATGAATTCGAATTAGTAATTACAAATTTCAATGTATTAATATAAATTAAATAACCCTAAATTATCACGCAATAGCCACGAACCTATGGTAATTAAATCATATTAAACCGGTTTGCGATAAATTATAAATGCCCGTAGTCATTAGAAATTCGATAAGGGTGCTTTTAGGAAAATGGAGTGAAATATTTGTTGCCTTATACTCACATCAATACAATATTCGTTTACGAACCTTTATTAATGCCGCCCGAATAGTTCAAATCGTTTGAGGTAACCGAAATTTTTAAACCATTATAAATTCCTAACTACACATCTGGGAGCAACATTAATCCTTAGCAAAGATAATTAATTGAACCCGCGAATACCCTAGTAACATTCAATTGGTATCAGTCAAAGGCAAAATAGATTGGCATAAGTAAATTAATGCAATAAAAACTCAAACCAGGAAAATTTAGGAGTAAGAATCCAGACTCGTCCAAAGTTCTTTAATCACCTTATAGCAACCCGACCCCCAACACAACTATCAATTCCACTGAAAGACGGAATATTGAGGATAATTATGAACGTTCTAAATAAAAATTCCCATAATAAGTATAAGGAGAAGAAGAACCCATATTAAATTACCCAAAATCGTAACATACAAATTATCAAAATACCAAAAAACAAAACATGAAAAATAAAATTGTAAACCCAAAAGTAAGACATCAAAAATAAAATGGTAAACCCAAAACTAAAACATCAAAAAATAAAATTGTAAATCCAAAAATAATAAAATACAAAAAATCAAGAGATCCGGAGATCCGGAGAGTCATAAAAACTTAATTTCCAGTTCCCTCAAATGAATAGCAATCCATACGTCCCGAAGATGGCAAGACCTCAACCCTGTCCACTTTTGTCCTAGACCCACGACTCACCTAAACTGTAATGATTAATTCGAAAAATCCAATATCGGAATCATAATAACACCAGATAATAGTAACCACCTGAATAAACATAAATTAACCTACTAACACCAATCTCAAAGAGACTAACCAACCACCCCATTAACATACAATCGCTCATGGATGGAGAAATAGAGGGGGGTTTCCAATATAGTCTCCCGTCTAATCGATGCCCACTACGAGTCTAATCTGTAAGAGAAATTTTATAAAATTACCCAAAACTTTTCAACGATACCCATAATATGTTTCTACCAAAATAAGTAACTGACTTCAGTTGAGCGGGTATGAATCTAAAAATGAATACAGGAAAATGAAATTGGAGACAATACAGATATAAACCCATTAATGATTAAGCCATGAACTATTAACTTAACGAATCAATAAATTAAATATAACTAAAATAAACAAATCTGACTAGTAACCACTCGATCGCACCACTATCAATATTAGACTTTGGCACATCAGGTAGATCTCCAAATAAGCTGGCACACCCAATAGCGATTTCATTTCCTGCTGGACCATTTCATGATTAAGAGAGTAGAAAAAAAAATCAATTACTTGCACGCCATCATGGTATTGAAAATTCTCATAGAAGTGGCAGATATCGCACACACCATCAGGCAAAGTGTGATTACACTGGTGGACAAGCACCGGACACACCCACCCACAGTGAGTTGAATATAAACATACCGATCAGCATTCTTGGAATAGTGTATTAAATATGATTCCACATCAAGTTTTACATAATGGGAATGCCTCATCCAGAACATCTAGCGAGGGAATGGTACCGGATCCCGATTCACAGATTGCATGTAAAAAATTCATACGATTTTTTTTGGATATTAGTAACTTCGCAGTTTTATAATCAATTGTTATCAATTTAATTATTCATAAGTCAATACATGGTTACATTTTGAAAACGTATGAGCATTTACATTTAGCTTTAATTGCAAATTTCTAATTAAACTTTTGAGTTTCTATTAACCCTTTAAAGAATGTGGCAAATAGTTATGCCACCAAAATCTAAATCCTTTTCATCGTCAACTAACACGTTTTCCTAAACATTAGGCAGAATTATGATTGACCACCCATGGTAGACTAAAATATTTTTCTCAACTCTACAAACTGAATCAAATTATGTGTTTCTTAAAAATTTAAAAATATAATGCCTTATAAAGAGTTATGTCAAATGTAAAAAGTAGGAGTTATAACAGCGTGAGGTTCATTTCACCAACATTAATCGGTGCGATGAGATTTTGGATGATCAATCCAACAAGTTACTTTTATTGACCAAAATTATAATTATAATTATAATTAAAATTACGCAATAACAATAATGTAAAAAGAAAAAAAACCTTTGTTATTACAAACGTCTAATAATTCGGCACTAAAAAGTAGTGATTAGAGATGGAAATCCGGTAACCTGTTTATTATTTTTTGTAAATTCGGTATCTGAAATGGAGTGAATGAACCAATGTTATCGAAATAAAATCAAACCAGGTATCTTGTACCTCGTGAGTCCGAATAATTGATAAGAGATTATTATTTTGCAAAAATCACAACAAGCAGCATAACTAGAAAAAATTACTTTTACAATTCTTATTAAATAAATATCAGAAATATTGTATGAAGTATGCTTTATTAAACTTTATCAAACTAGGTACAGAAATTCAACAATAAAGAATTGTAATATCAAAATAGCTAAATCCGCTGAGTCAGTTAGACAAGGGTTATCTATATACATGTGTTGAAAAAAAATGTTTTCCTTTATCATTTTTTTTTACTAGTTTGTAATTATTTCCATAATAAATGAACTCTTCTAATCACAATCTTATTCAGAAAAATCCGGACCGATGGTCTATGTCCCTACCCACGTTGCCGATGGATGGAGGCAAGCGTGGAGACAATTCAGTCAAGACAGATGCCCCGAGCTTTCCCGACCGGAATCCCGACAGCTCAGCTGGCAATCAGGGGAAAGTAACCACAATCCATGGCTGTCTGACCAACAATGGGAGGAGTGGAGCCAGGCTTAGGAGATCCGCGAACATGCCCGCCATCTCCTCGGTCGTCTCGAAAGCCACCAACGACAAGTAGACGTGCAGGTGATCAGGGCCCTCCCAGATACGGGGGTTGGAGGTCGCCTTGTCCGCCAGTCAGGAAGGAGTGGCCGTGACTTACCCTCTCGTTTTTGCACCGGCTCAGTTAGCTTACCGTGAGTCGGTGACCAATCCAACATTGGCCTCCACCCCAGCTACAGCCATAGCTGCTAGCTATCGTCCAGGACGCAAAGAACGAGCTAAACGCCGTGCCGCTCGATTGTTGAGTAAGCCTAAATAACATTCAAATGCGTTGTAGTCTGTGAATGATACATGTTTTGTTGTACAATTACATCAGTCTTTGTGTGCTTTAGTCTACAGTCATGGTAGAATCCCTGTTATTGAATATTAAACTCCAACATTAAAATTCACGACCTAAGGGGGACCAATCATCAAAAAATTGAGCATACGTCTTCTAACGACAGGTCGTTGAACCCAGGGATTGTCCGAGCAATTACAGCATTAGTAATAGCTTTCACTTTTTGCGGGCAAATCCACCCACTCGAACACATTTCCAACGTTGCCTAGCAACGGGTGCCAAGTGGTAGCTAGGAACATTTATATGGCGTTACTGGGGTAGCCATAGGAGGATTTAAACAAACATCGACACCCAGTAACCCACCATATAAATTTGGGGGCTCAGCCGGGATCAACATGATTGTTTTTGTAAAGAACCCAAGGAAATAAAAGCCAATGTTTAATTGTCAAATAAAAATGTCGGGACGACATTTTGTCGAACCGCTGAGAGATGAAAAATGTGGAGACAGCACAAACGATGAAATAAACGATGAAAAACGACCAAACTGACTACAAATTAAGAGAATACGTAATGAAATAAACGATTGTTTTTGCAAAAAACCCAATGGAATAAATTGACATGAAATTGTTTTATCAATAATGTTGTATATAAATCAACGCCATGCTACCTAAGACATTCAATCAAAACCATTTATCAATATCTAACAATACAACATCCAGTTAAGATACCAACAACACTCACGCGATGCATAAGTAAACAACACATAATTAAAAGGGCAAAATTTGGGATAAACTAAAATGGGGTAAGTAAGGGGACGAACGCTAAACAACGAGAGAAAGCAATAAAACCTTGAGAGTAAGTAAACATAGAATAAACTCCAACGAGTAACCATAACTACTAAGTGAGTATTCCAAAATAGAAATAAACCATAACGAATAATAATAACTAGTAAACTAATATTGTAAACAGTAACCGGATAAATTTCAACGAATAACTATTTAAATGAGCAACTACGAGTATTTAAATTAACATTTTATAGATGAAACCAGCCAAAATAATAGCAAAGCTGAGGGGTATCCTGGATATCGAAAACGACAATCTAGAGGAATTAATTTACAAACAAAAACTAATTAAACAAGTCAAAGATGACATAGCAACGATTTCAAACCTATACTCTGACGAACTCTGCATATTAATAAAATTGATCGATGTCTATAAAGATGTGACAACTGAAAGAATATACGAAATTTTATCAATGAGATTGGAAATGGCCGAATTCGGCAAAGATTGGAACACGCTAATGAAAAAGGTTGAAAATATTGTACAAGAGATAACAGTAACGATGAAAGAGCAGACCAAAGCTTACCAGGAATGCTATGTGTGCAAAACAGAGGAAGCACGAGTAATGGTGATACCTTGCGGACACCTAAGCTACTGTCACGGATGCGCACAAGAGTCGCACTGCATGCTATGTCAACGGAAAATAAAGGAGAGACTAACTATCTATTTTCCATGAACTGAAATTGTTGTTATGATACAAAATAAAAATGTATTGTTCAGTATTTGAATTAAAAATTGTTACTAGACCGTGAGGTAAATTAACATCATGGTTATGCGTGAAATAATATATATTGTTTAAAATGAGTATGCAGTGTTCGAGAGTAACTAAACTTAAATAAAAACCCAACAACGATAAATCATAAAAACAAATTAAATATATGAAAGCCGAATCAAGGAAAAATTAAAGCACATGCACAGAGACACAAAGTATTGGACGGAAAAATTTCGACAACCGAGTTTCCTAGTGTATGATTTTTGTTGTTTTATTTATATTATATTGAGATAAGACGAGGAAAAACGATAACCTGAGCTATCAACTGATAGTACGCTCACCCGAGGGAAACCCTGATCAACCCTACTGAGGAAGGAAATGGTAGGCCAAGTCGCGTATATCAGCAAGCAACCGGCGAGAGATTGATCACCTCTTTTGGGAAGTTTGCTGATGCGATTACCACAAATTTTGATGGGGGAAGTGATGAGATGGACCGAGGTGAGAGAAAGTCCACATGATTTAAAGAATTAAAAGTTTTTGTAAAGGTACCTAGTGATAAATATTTTCCCCTAGCTGGTGGTGAGGCACCAGAGGACAGCTACGGACTGTCGTGTTCAGGTTGTTATCAGCCAAGGGACTGGTAGCGCTGAGCCGTTCGATACAACAACCCGGATCCCACACCGAGTACCAAATATCCGAATGGCGGTGAGGAAGGCGTAACCGGTAAAATGCGCTAGACAAAAGACGCCATGGATTGAGAATCAGTGTGAGGCCTCAAACTCACAAAAAAGTCCGATATTAAAGATGAGATATGATTAAGATTAAAAGATAATAGGAAAATGATAATTAGGATTAAGGATAATGTGACTATGATCAAAGATGAAAATAGATATTAAAGATAGAATACGACTATGATTAGATTAGATATTAGAGATAAAAGACGATTACAAAACAAGATACGATCATGAGAGTAAAGATAAGATATGATCACGATGAGACATTACAGATGAAATACGATGATGTTCTAAAAGATACGATTAGGTATTAAAGATGATATGATTGTGATTAGAAACATGATTAGGAATAGATATTAAAGGCCACAGAGGGCCAGTTAAAAATAAAATGCCGAAGGCCGAAGAGCCAACGGAAACTATAGAGGGTATAGAGCGCCAGCGACTGAGGATTAAGTAAATGATTTTTACCAATGAGACATAGGAAAAATAATTAACGGAATGAATGAGATTATGAGTGTGATGATTTTATATTATTATTATTATGATATAGATAATTGATACGACTATATAGATGATTAATAAGACCATATAGATAATTGATACGAGGTCAATAGATAATTATTACGAGATATAGATAATTCAAAATTCTTTTGGTAGATTAGCTTCGCCTTTCCCCGTTCGATCCAGGTCGCCTTGATCCGTTGTATCTCACTATTCACTTGTGTGAGTTGTCGATGCAATTCTCGGTTGGTAACACGGGCCTTGTCTAATTTATCTAGTAAACCGAGAGGCGGATGCATATCTGTAATAATAATCATTCATTAAATTTATATCTTCTTATTACTATATAAGATGTACTCATGTTAAAATCTACAGACGGTAGGTGCTCTACATCTTTAGTTATTCCTTTTAAGGTTATTGATAGGAAAAAGGAAAAATTAAGACCTTTAAAATATTTATTTCATTACATTCGTCAATTTAAGCATTCAAAGCGTTTAGAATTATCTCGTCGACTTGGGCGTTCGCGGGCGTACGAATGATCGCAGTGCTCGTTTGCTGGTTAGTTGGCTTCTCCCCATCCTCTGATTAGAGCCTCGCGCGGAACTACTACATTCATGGCGGAAGAATTCCTATTCAACCTGGGATCATCCAGGTTGAATGAAGTGTTGTAGGGCGGGGCATACCCGTCCGTACTCGGGATTAATCCGGCTGTGATGTCCCGATTTATCTCCTCCAAGTGTCGCCTTGCCTTATCGACCTGGCGATCCGTCTGTTTCTGGTGCTCCTCCAACCTAGCGAGTAAATACGGGCCGAATTACGGCTGGGCTCTCACTTGATTACGATGAATGGGAGATCTACGTCATCCGTATTAGATCGGTTTCCCATCCGGGATTCTCGGACCGGTGAAATCGAGAATCTCGAGTCCCACATGGCTTGTCGACATCGAACCGCCTAATATGCCAGAAAGTGTAATGTGACCCGGGACGCGTCGATCCAAGAATTTTCTAAAAAATAAGACATTTATTAACATAACTCGTTTATCCCGCCTCTAGCACTAAAGTCGATGGGACTGTGTCCTATGGAAAATGGTTCGTCGCGCTCAGAGATGAAAATTTGCTGACCTGGTCTTGGTTAGTGGTAAGGACGTGGATAGTGAATTTATCTTGCTCAAACTAATCTGTTGGATTTCAAATACGAATTACATTCAACTAGATTTACATCTCGTGATCCTCTTAGTTATCGTAGGGTCATTTTGATCCTTCGGCTGCGTTCTAGGGGTCACGTGACCCGCTGATAATTCTCAACTCGTTCCATCTGGCTCCACACTACTACCCTTAACCAAAATGATCGTGGATTTCTATTACTTTACTGAGCGGAATGTTAAACGAAGATAATCATCCTAATGGGTTATGTGTTCACCGAAAAAATTCTTATAAACCTTTGTCATCGTAGTAGATGTGATATCTACTAGAAATAATCATCATAAAGTAAAATCATCGTGGTGAATAAATGCTATAAGATAACACGCATAAGCATTTATTATTATAAAATTAGCCATCAACGCGAAAATAGTTATCACAAGGAGTTCGACATTCTGGGACTGTACTTATGAACCTTTATCCCTACAATGAAGCAAATTCTACCAAACTACTCTCATTATAATCGATTAAGTAATTTTCCACAACTGCTCGTCCGAATGAACACGTAGATGAAATGACTTATAAACTTCGTCCTTCTAGTAAGTTGAATGGGTTAGAAAACGATCTATAAATTTGTGTCAACGAAATGAATTGAACCAGCTGGTAAATTGAGTGGTAAAACTTTTTAACACGAATTGGATATACTAATAAAATGAATTCTTATGAGTTTCTGTCGTGAACTAAATATTATAAATTTTTATCATGCAAAAATAAAATATTGATTTATAAACTTTTATCGTGAAATAAATATGCTATTCAAATGAATTATAAGACTTCAGCGTGAAATAAACATGTAACTAAATTAATCATAAACCCTTATCCTGGTATAAATATACTAATAAAAATAAATATACTAATAAAATGAATTATAAAGTTTTGCCATGAAATAAATATATTTATAAAATGATTTGATACCTTTCATCATGGGATGGAAGAAATGAATTATAAACTTATAACATGAAATAGATATGTTAATAAATGATTCATAAATTTTTATCATGGAATGGAAAATGAATTATAAACTTTCATCATGAAATGGAAAATACTAATAAGAATGAAGATAAAACTCTTATCATGAGATGAAAATACTAATGAAAAATGAATATTAAACTCGTGTCGTGAAATAAAATACTAATATAATGAATTATAAACCTTTACCATTACCACTATTTGGAAGCTATATCAAACCCAATTTAAGCCATTTTCGTCGCAATAAATGATATATTTGAAACAAAACAATTGCCGATTCTCATCATCTTACGAACCAGTTAATCATTCGTGGTGAAAAATCGTTATTACTTTTATCTCATTGAAGGCTTAATCGACACTGTTATGAAAACTATTTCCGGAGTGGATTACGGACATGCTAGAAATTTGGAAAATGGATATCTTTACAATTGGTTTTGACGATGCCATGAAATTTCTAATATTTTTAGCATATAAATTTTGTTTCACTCTTATTACGCATCTCTGTCCTCGTTGTCAGTTGGTGCTAGGTCATCGTCAGGGGTCGGGTGCGATTTCTTGTATCTTTTTATGGGACTATGACTCAAAACAGAGTTGATTAAATTTATGCCAAATGCTTGTAATAATTACCTTCTCGTTCTTTCATTTTTGCCTCTATAGCGATGCTTTCGGTTTCCTCTTTTCGTGGATCGTCATTCGTAACGTCTCTTTGGTATTGCGATCTGTGTGACATGATAACGATTTGAATGAAATTTTTGACGGGTAATCTACTTATTTATAACTGGTTATGTATGTTTGGACAGGCAGAAGTCGGTGTGCAAATTAGAATTGTTGGGCCAGCACACAAATAGCCTTGAGAATTGTTTAAATGCATCAGTAATACAGCACAAAAACCCAGCACCAAGATAACTTAAAATACAATAGACAACACCAACTAAACACTTTAAAATCTGAGAGAATATAAATAAATGTAAAATCAAAAAACATAAAAAGTAAAATAAAATAATTACAAAATGCATCAAGAACCGCACGAAATTTACATAAAAAATAACATAATAACAAGAAAATTCGACCGTAAAATGACCATTTATATAAAATTAAAAAATTAATGAATTAAATGAATAAAAATAAAATATTTTTGGATGAATAAATTTAATTAAAAATGTTAAAAATAAATTACCAATTTAAATTAAGAAATAAATAAAAATTTAATGTAGATAACACAAATAATTTCAAAGTCGAATTTTGTTTAATCGCAGTAAAACTAACACGCAAGGTTAAGGCCAAATTATAGGTATAAATACCGATGTGTTTTCACAAATTTTCAGTCTTATTTTTCGGAGAAAAAATTTCATTACAGAACTGTATAACTGGTTGAGAGCCTTGCATTCAGGCAATTAACACGGGTAAGTGTTTTGCCTGAACACGATCACTCTCAACTGGTGCAATATTATTAATTGATTTTTTCGAAGGGAATTGATGGGTAATTTTTCAATTGAATTTATGGATGACTTTTCAGATCGAATTTATGGATGATTTTTGTTTTTCAAATTGAATTTATGGATGATTTTTGTTTTTCCAATTGAATTTATGGATGATTTTTCGAATCGAATTTGTGGGTAATTTTTCAATTGAATTTATGGATGATTTTTCAGATCAAATTTATGGATGATTTTTGTTTTTCAAATTGAATTTATGGATGATTTTTGTTTTTCGAATCGAATTTATGGATGATTTTTCGAATCGAATTTGTGGGTAATTTTTCAATTGAATTTATGGATGACTTTTCAGATCGAATTTATGGATGATTTTTGTTTTTCAAATTGAATTTATGGATGATTTTTGTTTTTCCAATCGAATTTATGGATGATTTATCGAATTAAATTTATGGGATTTTCGAAGTAAATTTTATGGAATGGATACAATGAATTTCAAATGTATGTGGCCGATGTAATATGCTGAATAAATATTTTCTATCTATAGCCTTAGTGCATCGAAACTTATATTCCAAATGCTATGGTAAAATATTATTTGTTATTCCTTTTCCGGCCCACAGCCAAAGACACATCACAAGTTAATAAAATCATATACAGTATTCGAACTGTGTAAGTGCGTGTAAAATCGCCAATAGTTCGTGCCCGTGAAGGCTCCGGCGTGCGGAACGCAGGAGTTGGAACGTCAATATTATCCGTACATAGGGGAAATTGGAGGGTAAATGAGTAGTCCATTGGCTGCTCCTTCATCATCCGTTTCCTGTAAAATTGACATAAATTTTTAACAACAATCGGCTCAAAATCTCTAACACCGAGTAGTCCAGTGGGCACTCATTAACTATGAAATGAACATACATAGATCTTAAGGACTAAAAGAGGGAATGGGTAGCGGGGAAAATTGCAAAATCGTTGCAACAGTTAAAATGAATAGCCATTGGAAAAAGATTAATCCGAACGACCAAAATCATGAAAAATAATGTTTTTAAATAAGAATTAAATAAATTAATTTGAGTTGAGGCGGAAAATATGGGCGGGACGCTGCTCAGATTTTCCGAATTGATTCAAATACTTAACAAAAATAGTAACGTAAAAATGGAACGTGTAAAATAAGTGGGGAACGCTGCAAACATTTTCGAATTTACAAAAATACTTTATCGAAAACCGAAAAATATAGATGGACTACGGCTAATGTTGTATATCAATAAAAAAATTTTAACGCTGAGGAATAAGGACGGATCCCTACAAAATCTTAATAATAATAATAATAATAATAATATTAATAATAATAATAATAATAATAATAATAATAATAATAATAATAATAATAATAATAATAATAATAATAATAATAATAATAATAATAATAATAATAATAATAATAATAATAATAATAATAATAATAATAATAATAATAATAATAATGGTAATAATAATAATAATCCTGGTATTAGTAGTAATGATGATAATAATTATGATAATAATAATAGTAGTAATAATCATAGTAGTAATAACAATAAATATAATGGCAGTTATAGTAATAAAAATAATAATAAAGGTAATAGTAGTAACAATTAATAAAGGTAATATATATAATAGCAACAATGATAATGCTAGTAATAATAATGGGAAACATTGTAGTTATGATAGGGATAAGAGTAAGAGAACTAGTGTGTGTTTACTTAACATAACCAAGGGTTTACAGACCATAAAAAAATCATCAACAAGGACAATAATAAGAAGGACCAAGCGAATGGACATAAAGATAGATGATATGAGAGTATAGGTTAACATTTGAAAGAGATAGGAGAATAATGGGACCTAAGAATCAAAAGCGAGCACAGGTCTTCTATCGACAGCTCGTTGGACCCAGAGATCGTTCGATCAATTATAGCATTAGCAATAACGCTCACTTTTTGCGGACGATCTACCCACTCGAACACAGTTCCAACGTTGCTTAGCAACGGGTGCCGAGTGGTAAGCAAAGGAAATATTTGTATGGGGTTGTCTGGGTAACAACCATATAGTTTCAAAATATCAAAACCCAGAAACCCACCAGAATCGAATTTTCTATTGGCATACATACTGCTGCCAAAGATCGTATGCAGATGTATTTTCATTCCTAATTGTGCGGGTGTGATTTTTCTCCTGCTTTCAGTTTATTTTTGATCGATCATTTCTCAGGAAATGTCAAATCGAATATTATAAATCGGATGCTTATCCTATTAATTCAGATTAATTTTCGTCGCTATTGAATTTATGGTGGCTGATTTCATGTGTTGATAGTTCATTCATCGATTGGCCATTTTTGGGACCATTAGCTTAGTATTCGTGTGGGTAGCGTTATTGCTCACCAGTGATTCTGTTCTCGTGAATCGGCATCCGAGGCTGAAATATTTGCTATTCCTATCGATTTGTTTCAGGTGTAGGTATTCACTATTATCTTTACTATGATAAACTATTACCTTTTTTAAATTTTTATATTTCCGACCTACCGGCGCACGCCGTTCGTAATTATCATTTCATGCTTCGCGTCGGCGACCTACGTTAATCAGCGTCGGATGATACTTTCTACAGCGACTATTGGGCTCAAGATGGAATATATTATCATGTCGTCAATGACCAGTGCGCGGTGAAATTTTGGGAAAGTTACTCATGGTGACATTCTACCTATTTATGATTTTATTTATTACCTTTTATCGATGAACGTTGCTAGATAAATTCCTTTGAAATCTTTCGTTTATTTTATTTTTATTTATTGCCAGTTATTCGGAATTGGTACTTGGGTAATTCGTTTAATTTTGACCTGGGAGGCTTGTATCCCTATATCGTCTATCATTATAATTGTTTGTAACCTCTTTAATATTAATCTTACCCCTCAATACATGTTAAGCTTATCCATTACGTTTACCTATTTCCTAATAATTTAAGATACTATTCTATTATCATATTAAATTTTGTAGTCGCTCATGACTATCATGTCGCTCCTCTAATCCATGCAAGGATTTTAGTCAATGTAAATACTCTAATCTCGTCGCAAGATTTACATGTTTATTTAATATTAGGGATCTTGACGAAGGATTTACCTTTTTCCTCCTAATTAGTTATAATTTCGGCATTTATTTGTCAATTTACCATTACAGTTGTGAGGATGTGCTACTGGGAATTTGTTATTTTAATATAAAAAAACGTTAGAAATCGAAAACTGGATTTCAACTGGGTTTAATTCAACTCACGAATTTTTAGGTTTTTACTTTCACAAATTTTGACATAACAACGATTTTCAGCGTTAATTTCCCCGTAACCTCCCTTTTAGTTTGACCTCAGGAAAATTATGTCGATATTAAGAATTTAGGTGTGCCCACTGGACTACTCAGTGTTATGATTTTAAGCCGTTTTGTAAATATGAATTTAGGTCGATTTTATAGGAATTGAGTGATGACGAAACAGCCAAAAGACTATTCCCCCTTCACCCATTTCCCTTATACGGAATGATATTGACGTTCCAGCTCCTGCGTTCTCACGCCGGAGCCTTCACGGGCACGAACTATTAGCGATTATACACGCACTTACACAGTTCGATAGAGTATATAATATTTTAATGACTTATGGCGTTGTAGCAGCTGTGGTTCGGAAAAATTTCGACATGAGTAAAAACTTATTTAACATTTTCTGTTGAAATATAATTAGCATAATATCATAATCGGTATAAACGTCATAAATGGCATAAACATCATAACTGGCATAACATTCAAACCTTTCCCCACACCGACACCTCAAGCAAGAGCTCACATGAGGTTGTCTGGGTGCAACGTGGAGTAGGTTTTCTAAACACTTCTGCACTCACATTGAAAATATTGCTACTGAGTTTCTTAAGACCGCTTCCAGAAAAACTGATTTTTCAGATTAAAAACTGATTAAAATTATGTGAAAATGAATCGGTATATATACCTATTGTTCGACCCTAACCTTGCTTGTTAAATTTGATTTAGTAAAACAAAATTTTGTGGGGTTAGTGGTGTGGATGACCTTCACCCCAGACATACAAAATAGTTTTGCTCCCGCCAATGGTTACCCGTTGCCAGGCAACGTTGGTACTGTAACCACTGGTCACAGGACGTCCAAAGTTCCGATATCAGAACTGCTAAGGGTTAGTCCTATGTCGGGTTCAGCGGACTGCCATTAGAAGGCCTATGTCCGTCTTCTATTTCAGGTCCCTTTATTTCTTTCTCTTTAATACTTTTCCTTTCTATATTTACTTACAAATAGTGACATAATAAACTAAACAATTTTTATTTAATATCAAACAAATCAAATTATCATCAGACATGAGATTATTTCATTTGGCCACTCCTTGGGCGCATCGTCGCAACCGTTCGGTTCGGCCCGGTCGGGCGTGTGATCGGGGTTTCTTGTTAGTTGATTGGGCTTTTTCTTGGTCGCGATAGGCTAATTGTGCCGGAGCGAATACCAGGGGGTAAGTCACTGCACTTCCCTCCTGGAACGCCGACAGGGCGACCTCCAGTCCTTTGATTTGTGTTTGCTGCGCCTGGTTTAACACTCTTTCCTCTTTCTAGCCCTGCTGTGCGGCAGTGAGGCGCTGGTACAACGCTTTCATCTTTGCTGGTTCGGCCCAAGTGGCTTTCAACTGTTGCATCTCTCGACCCTGTTGTAGGAGTTATCGGTGTAGATGCTGATTTTCTCGTCTAAGTTCTTTCAACTCTTGATGTAATATTTTCATGGCCTCCATTTCTAAAATTACAAATATTTAAATGATTGATAGTCTACAACGTTAATTTAATCCTATCGATCCTCTCTCTTAATTATTTTTACGATGTATTAGCGGCTGCGTCTCACGCGTCTCAGTTAGTTTGGGTTAATTCTCTGGTTGATCAAGGTTTAATAAAAGAAAAACGTTCTACATTTTTATATCATTTATTGTCTATAAAGCATTTAGAAATTGATTGCAAAGGGTCAGAAAGTTTATATCCTTTAGTTATATTAGTATCAAAGTAGTCTATTTATAAGAGTAAAAATTGAACAACCCGTGAAACATAAACATTTATTGTTATCAAAAACTAATCAATATATCGGTTCAATTCATTTATGGTCATTGAAACGTTCGTTTCTTCGATTTTTTTATTGGAGTTCCACTGGGGATGCCTGCTCGCATACGTATGATCGCCCGTTTGACGGGATCCGAGTCGATTTCGGAGTGTTGACTGAACGAGTTTTTCCGAGTTTAGTCGGTCTGCATCAGCTTCGGGTCGTCTAACTCGTAGGACACTCCATATTCTGGCGGGAATCCATCGGTGCTCGGGATAGCTCCACTTGCTATGTCCATGTTCACTTGAGCTAGCCGTGTCTGGCTAACACCGCTTTTCGGTGGTATTTTCTTTCTAACTCCTCCATCTTCATGGCTGTGAATCCGGCTCGCTGGCGGGCTTCTCGCGCTGGATTGTGGCCCGGCTCACGTTTGATCGCAACACTCGGTAGTTCGATCTCCTCGGCTTGGTATTCTGATCTTCTCGGCCAACTGGAGTCTCCATAGGTGGATAACAAGTATCCGTTATCCCACAACACTTGGCGGTATCGAGCGGCGGAAGCGCTCGGAATCTGGAGAGTCACTCGGGAATTGTCGTGCCAACTGCCATTTGGGTCTCTGCGATCTAAACGTATAAAAGATTTAATTACAAATCATTTTTTCGACGTGCCTATGCATGCAAATTATGGATATTAGTAATTTATTCTACTTCCATAGAGTATTGGTATGGGTGAATTTTAGTTAAGATGAAATTTGAAATGTAGCGTGCGAAATTACCTGATTGTCTCTCTCCACTAGGCATTCGGGCATCGTTCCTCGAGATCCGATCTTGTAAATGGTCTCGGGTTTGAACGCGTCCACGATCGGTATTAGTTGATTGGTGATTCATCGAAGTTTATGCGGTATGAGATGTGAGTTTCTACTATTTTTCTTTTATATTCATAAGTTTATTTGCGAGGGCGTGGTGGAGTGAGTGAACGGACATTTAATTTATTCTTTCTCGCGGTTGAACGTTATTATAATTTCTATAAGTTATTTGCAATTTGTTATTGATGTCGATTATTATTTATTATTCGTTCAGGTTGGCGGTGAAAGTCCATTGTTATTGATCACCTTATCGCCTTTGTTGTTACGATCTTGTGTGATTAACGTCATTGACCTATCATTCGCGTCGGACTGTAGTTGGTTTATTCTGCTGTAAACTCAGACTATGACCTGTCTGTAGTTTATTTAGTATAATTACGATCGGATTGTTCTTCATTGATTCTATGGATTAATATGTGACTAATCTCATTGTTAACTCGATGAATGGAATTTTAGGACGCGCTCTATATGAATTGTTGCTCTTATCCGACGTCGGTGAACTAAACATGCATTCTATTGCAATTTACTCCGGAATACTGATTTTTCTGAAAATGTTCAATTGTACGTGCTGGTCAGGGAGAAAACTGCGGGGTGGAATATTCGACGACAGCTATTCGATGAAGAGAATACCGAGGTTGGGGAAGGGTCTAGATCTCTACTCTGATGTTTCGTTGGGTTGTGATATTGAACTATATGGTTTGCTAATTTGGTCGGAACTCCTGATTTTATGACTTCCATCAATTTCAGGGTGTCTCTCAGGTTTTATTCGGATCTAAAGATTCAATATTATTCGTGGGAAATTTATCGCATTCGAATTATCACGGATTCTCTCATGAAAGCTGAGCTCCTTTATTTTCATTTATGACTATAGTGTGATATTTCATTGTTATTGATCTACTATCCTTGTGTGGATTATTAATTTATTTATTCATGTCAGGTGCGGGTAATCTGATTATTTTGGTCGCTTTTTATCTGTTATTGGTGGTATAATTTTATTATTTAACTCATTGAATTATCCTTGGATTCATTAATTACATATTCACCTTTCAATTAGTTAGAGGGATTCAAATCTAATCATTAATTTGGTTTACGATTCATCAATGCCTAATGCCTTAATTACTATTACTTCTATGAAATGTTAGTGGATCTATATCCTGTCGTAACTTTTCTCGGAATCGGTTATTTCTACTCTATCGTTTGCAGTTTCGTTCCTTTACTCCATTTTCTCTGGCTTCTTACTCATAATTTATTGGTTAAATTAGATTAAATCCGAGGATAATTCAAATCATTAACGCTTGTGAAATTTTACTTGATTTTCATTACATGAGTATTTTAATTATGGATCATTTCATTTAATTAATCTATCCGTTGATTACGTTATAAAAGTATTCTCTTTATAGCATATTTTAGTCACAAATTTAGTTACAATTCCATCATTTGATTAATTTATTTGCGTCGCGACGAGTTTAAGTTATGGATTTAATTACTCTAAATCAAATTAATTACCATTTAGTTATTAAATTTATCTGCGTCGCATCGGTTTCAAGTCCCCACTACCCAAGCCTTAATTTTAGTCCTAAGGTTCTTGTGTTCATATTAGATTTTACGAGTGCCCACTGGACTACTCGGTGTTATCATTTTAGCCGATTTGTAATTCGATATTTTAGGTCGATTTTACGGGAGATGGGTGAAAGAGAGCCAGCCAAAAGACTAGTTCTCAATCTTCCCACCGCCCCTATAATGGGTAGAATATTTACGTTCAAGATCCGTCGTTAAGCACGACAGAGCTCTCACGGGCACACACTATAGGCGGAGAAACCGCACTTACACAGTGTGACTAGTTATGCTTTGATTTTACTTTCTTGTGTGATGTGTGGCTGTGGGCCAGAAAAATTTCGACATAAAACTGAAGATTCGTTTTTCATAATACATATATTTGTTGAAACAATTGCATCATAGTTCATTCATAAGTCGGTTCATACATATCAACATACGACAAGAGGTCCTCATACATACGAGCAAGTAGAGCTTACATTAAGTTACTTGATTTCGCAGTATGAAAACAGTTATCGAGAGTTGCTCCTTTGAATAAAATTGCTCTGGCAAAAAGTAATTTATTCACTGAGTGAAAAAGCATTAAAACTTTGTGAAAATGGATTGGTATTTATACCTGTTCTGTGACCCTAACCTTGCGTGTTATTTTTTATGCGTTTATTGGGCTCAGAGCCACAATTCAAACAAAAAATAAAAATTAAAGTTAGAGAATGAGAGTGAAAGTAGTGGAAGGAATCACTGCACATAAACATGCACCGCACCAAGATATTAAAAATTAACGAAAAACATATTAATTAAAACAAAATAAAAATATAACAAAAATTAAATAAAAACAAATAATTAATAAAAATCACGAAAAAGCAAGACAGCTGCAGAAAGAAACATATTAAAAATAAAATAAACTGCCAAAACCTTGCAAAATAAGGTTTAGAAAAAACATAGGCAGAAGTGGCGACCAGAAAACAAATAAAAAGGGCTAAAAATAATATTATCAGAAAACAATAATAAAAGTAAAATTCAAAGATAAACTAAGTTATATATCAAAAAATAAAGAAAATTATATAAAAAATAATAAAAATAATTTTAAAGTAATAAAATAATTAAAAAGCCCTAAAAATGGCGGAAAATCGCCTATTGGTCGCACACATGCATAAAAATAGTATAAATACAGTGATGAATTTCATTATTTTTAACACTTTATGCCAATTTTGAAAATCTTGTTTTTACGACAATTTAACAAACTTCTATAGTAAGGAATTTATTTGTAATTTTTGTGTATTTTATTTATACGTTTACATTGTAAAATCATTTCATAAAATTTAATGTCTCATTCTCTTCTATGTTAATTATATTCATATTTATAGTCCGACCCTTCTAATTTCATATATAGTATGGTATTGAAATAGATGGTCCATGGGACGGATCTCCGGCCGGCTAGTGGGTGAAAACCCTTAGTTGAGCTCGTGGGTCATGCCTCGTGGACCCCTCGGCAGTCCGCAGTCGGGTCTGGCGATAATGCACAGGACCACTACGCAGGGCGCCGTTGTATACTCGGGGCGGCTACTGAAAAGTGGCCGGAACGAGTCGAAATTAAAATCAGGGAAGATGCGGCAGCAGAGTTAAGGGGAATTTAAGAAGGTTCATGAACGAATCAAACAGATTTTTGTTTATTGTCGGACAAGAAAATTAAGGAATGGGTAGCAGGGATAGGGTATGATCATAGTCAAAATCGGTAAAGTCTTACGAATAGAACGCAAAGGTAGGGAAACCCAATAAACTATTGAAATAGTAGTAACGCGTAAAGATGCTCGGAACGTAGATCTACCACTGAACAGGAGTGCCGGCACATAAATACCTTGAATCACTGGCTCATAGAATTTTACTAGGCCCCCGTTTAGTCAGAAATCCACCCCAAAAAGAGAAATGTCTTTTTCTTATGCATACATAGTGAATTAAAGTTCATCATAATCAATCGATACTACACAAAACAAATCACCACTAATAGCTTTAAATAAATGATAGCCGTCACGCACCGGCAGATAACAATTACTTAAATATTGATCGATTACAATTCATTTCAACCAAGAAAACAACTTTCACGGATATACTTTGACCTACCTAAATAAGACGGCTATTACTACCCAATTCTTAGCTAAACTATACCATAAAATAATAAATTTGGTTTCATTTAAGTAAATATAAATAATTTAACTAGCTTAATTCCTTCTGAGTAAATAGGAACCTTTCCTAAAGATTAAATATAGATACTAAAAGCTAGCTACACCTTTTCATAGAATACCCATCACCTAAAAGATTTACGAATGAATTATATTCAAAACATTTTTTTTTGTTTTGCCCCCAAGACGACGAATATTTAACTAATCAGGTTAGTAATATAAATATAAACATTTCTAATTTCGGGTAATAATAGAGGAGGTATGTAAATTAATACTAATTCCACAACATATGTGCGATTGGCTACGATAATCGGAAAGTAAAATTTTTCCAACATTAATGATGCACGACCCTGTCAGAGAACGCCATACCTGTAGATGTACCAAGGGGTATGAATGAAATAAGGTCGATAACAGCAAATACATCGAAGAAACCAAAATTTCTGAGCAAGGTTACCACTGCGATTAATATTTTCCCGACATACACTTCATTAACTGTGTCGACTATTATCCGATATAAGCCAACTCGGTACCAATAGTTCTAGTAAGCCTGGCCATACGCGCATACTTAACAATGATAAGAACAAAATTGTAAAATCTCCTTCGAGAATCCCTCCCCGATATGTTTGTACTAATTGTCATCACCGCACCTCTCAGAGAATCTCATTTTTGAATTTCTTTTCTTTTTCTCCAGGATGAACACTAATAATCAGAACAAGTCCAATGATCTACCAAGGATTCCCCGTCATCCCCCTTCCATCATAGCTATTCGCCATCAATACGAGGAGCTCAAACAGGAACACAGTGAGCTCAAGGCAAAATACGAACGTGTAAAAGGCACTTGGGCCCCGCCCGATGCCATCAAAGTACTGAGGCGGAAGATAGTACGGCTCACTCGGGCGCGAGATGAGCTGATCTTGGAATCCCGCGCTCAGCGGCTACTTATCAAAGAGCAGTCGACCGCATTACGACGTGCGTTTACGGACGTGGAGCTCCAGACTCACGTCCCGGGGAGCGTCAGGGCCAGTCAACTGGGGATAATTCCGGCTCACCATCTCCCTGTTACTGACGTTCTCCCGTCGCTTCCTGTCTCTAAGTCGCTAGTTCCAGAAATCCGAGCTCCTACAGAATTGCCAGTACCTTCTCAACAGCCAACCGAGGTCGGGGAGATCCCTAGACCAACTGCCACTCGTAGGCGACCGAACCGAAATCGGCGACGCCGCGATCGACGACGTCGAGAGGAAGAGTTCTCCAGAGGAGCCAAAAACACCACCATCTCGTGTCAAATCGAGGATCTACCACCCCCCTATGAGGAATTTGAACTTCCGGAACTCGACCCGGACATATGCTACGCCCCGAACGTCGTTTTCCGATCACCTGCCCCGTCCATCCACATCAATATGGTGGATGAGGATCCGAACCCCTTCCCAGCTTCTCAAATCCTCGATAGACTAGGGCTCGGAACTGAGGACATAGTCATCCTCCCGGGCGAGATGCCTCACAATATCCCTTCGCAAGAAATAGCGGGCCCCTCGACTCGGAGAGAGGACATCTGCCGCCAGGCAAGTCCCCCGCCTTATAGACCGGCGAAGAGGAAGTATCTTCCAACGGACATCGACGAGGAAGACTAACGAGAAGACGAGACTGTCCCTGGTGAAATGGAAAGATTCGTGTGGATTTTCATTCTCTATGACTTGCTATTAACAATTGTGAATAATTTCCTTTTATCTCGTTAATTAATATTTCCGTAATACAATGTTTTTCTTTTTGTTTTGCTTTCATATTAAAACTAAACCAAATAAATTGGTCCATGAGAGAGGTGGTGTGAATGAAAAGTACAACACTCGGTAAATCGATATGGAAATCTAGATAGTGTCCATGAATTTCCCTCCGGGATTAAAGGTAGGATGAACTAATGGATGAGAGCGTAAGTCCTTCTAACGGCAGCTAACAACCCGGGAAAGACGAAGGTCCTTCGGGGGAGTAGTGCTAGTAATGGCGCTCACCTGCTCGAATGGCATTTGGCCATTGTGTACAGTACCAACGTGATTTCGGTCACGGGTACATAATGGTTACTAAAATCGTGCGGCGCATCAGGTGATTCTCCCTAGCCATTAATAGTGAAGGTCCCATCAGTATGACGAGTAAATTTTCGAAATTTGATAACTCCTGTGCGTCCAACACGTTAAAACAAAATTTGACCTTGCCATTATGTATCTAATTTATTTCTAATTTATTATTATTTTTCGATTTCTTTTACAATTTACTCATTTGTTTTTAATTTCAATCATTTCTGATTAAAATTTTTTTATTTTTGTTCGCTTTATTCATGAACTCTTTTAATTTTTCGTAAATTGTCACTTTTTCGGTCAAATCTTTTGTTATCGTGTTATTTCTATGTCAATTCGTGCGTATCTTGGTGCGTTTGTTATTATTTTAATTTAATTTTTATGTTTTCTATTTTATATGTTAAATTATGTGTTTTCTCGCATTTGTAGGTGTTTATTAGATGTTTATGGGTCTGATTTTAAAATGTGCGTGTTATGTTTGCGTGCTGTTTCCAATCCATTTAAACAAAAGCTTGTACTGGCCCAACAATTTGACCTTGTGATTTTCTAGTATATTCTATTCTTAATTTTATTATTTTTATATTGTTGGGCAAAAACTGATAAAAACCCTTTTTCTTTTACTTTTGTTTAGCCAGCACGATAACGCCTGTGTGGTTTTGAGCAGAAAATTTAAAATTACTTAAAAACGGAAATTTAAGGAAAAATAAAATAAATAAAAATTTAATAAAAAATTCTGAGATATAAAAATGTAAAAATTTAAATTTAAATCCAAAAGAATAAAAATTTCATTAATTTTGGAATATTCGAGAATTCCTTGTTTTACTGCATCAAAACACACACACAAACAATCATGGTATAAAAGGCGATGCTGGCTAAGCAAAATTTAATGCATTTTAGTCCTTTACTCATTTTACCAAACATTATTTTTAATTATTGCAACGAAGTAATTTTATTTTATTTTATTTATTTGTATATATGATATGACAATACTAAATGATTTTTATGATTTTTATTCTTCATTTATTTCATCTAAGCTTTAAAGAAAGAATTTTTTTTGATCGAAGAATTCGACATAATCGTTGAACTTCCATCATAAAAGAATTAAATCTTAAACAGCATATCGAAACCGAATTTAATCGACATAATAGATTTACATGCAACAAGATAGTAAAATGAAAGTGTTTTATTTTCGTTACCCCGGATCGAACCGGTCGTTAGTGGGGGAAGCCGCGGTGCCGGTAGTAACCAGGCCTGCCCAGTATTCTCCTCTTCCTAAATCCTATCGCCCGACCCTCGAAAAAGTAGTGTCGAGGTCCTGGGAAAGGCTAAATATAAAGTTATAACACAGCAAAGGAAAGATACACCGACTAGCTTATAGAAGAGTCAGAAAGAATACATTTTATTTTTATGAACAACAAATGTTATTTTAGCATAAATATATGACACAGCTCACTAAAATTCGCGACTAACCACATTAGGAAGTTAAATCGGCCATAGCTCACATTTTCGCATCAAATCTACATGCTAAATCGATTTTTGAATGTTACCCAAAGACTTTACGTTATCTTAGTACTTAGATTTCAACTTTTCGTTCAGTTCATAGAATTAAATCCACGACTCCATAACCCCTAAAACAACTATGGAAGTGACTATTATACTTGTAAATTTATTATTAATACTAAACATTTCATTATTAATTTTATCTTTTTCATTTGGATATTATTACTGTTAAAATTATTATCTTTCTGATATTATTATTGTCATCAATATTCATATTGTGAATTTTCGTTAATTATTTCGATTATTATTACAAAGTTTTTCATTAATTTCACCCTAGTACTCCTAATGCTACCATCGAACATTATTAATATTGACCCTAAACGATTATTAATATTATTAACATTATTATAAACATTATGAGCACCATACTATTATTACCGAAAAATCCATATAGTACCATTAATATTACTTTATTCATAATTCTGATGTTGTTAATATCAATGTTATTGCTGTTATTATTATTTTCACACTAATAGTATTACTAATATCATTATTAATTATTATTAAAATATTATTATTATTATTATTATTAAAATATTATTATTATTATTATTAATATTATTAGTATAGTATTGTTATAACTATATAGTATCATTAATATCGATACACAATATCATTGAGGATAAACCAGTATCCCTAGAACGAATCTGATATCATTATTATTATTATTATTATTATTATTACTATTATTATGATTATTATTATTATTATTATCATTAGTATTATTAATTTAATATTATTATTAATACTATCAAAATATTATAATTATTATTATTATTATTATTATTAATATCATTAATACATTATCATTATTGTTGGGCCACAACATAAACGGCCTTGAAAAATGTTTAAATGGATCAAAAACACACACGCAAAAATAACACGCAATTTAAATAAACCCACTGAAACATCAAGTAAACCACATAAAATCTGAGAAATAAAAGAATTAAATATAAATTAACAAACATAAAAATAAATTAAAATATTAACAAAATGCACCAAGATCCGCACGATATCTACACAAATACAACAAGAAAACACAACAAATTCGACGAAATTGAAAAAATCAATTAAAGTTCATTAAAGTGAAATTTAAATCGAAAAATTGAATTAGCAATAATTCAATAAAAAATTCTAAATAAAAAATTATAAAAATAAATCGAAAAATAATAAAAATAAATAATAGAATTTGCTAGAAAATAACAAGGTCGAATTTTGTTTTACTGCATCAAATTTCACACACCATAAAATTAGGTATATATACTGATCCATTTTCACATTTAACTTAACCATTTTTTCAAACTGATTGAAACCATTTTGAAAATTGTCAACCATTTTTCAACTATTTTGAACTAGTTTAAATACTTCAAATCTATTTCAAACAGAATTTTTAGGTGAGAATCATTTATGGTGGAACCCTCTTTCCACGTCACGTTCCCTGCATCTCAAATGGAGCTCTGCTCGGCGTCGGCGTGGGGGGAGTGGTATTGATGTTATTTTATGATTATTTTTATGAATTATGGAATGGTCAAAATGGGTAACTATGTTGTTTTATTATTAATAAATATTACTAATATATATAATTTATTTTATATGCTTTTATAAATGAAAAATGTCGAAATTTTACCGGCCCACAGCCGACACATCACGCAAGATAGTAAAATCTACATAGTACAGATGCATGTAAGTGTGTGGAAAACCGCCAATGATATGTACCCGTGAAGACTCAGCGTGCGCAACGCAGCGGTCGTAACGTCAATATTTATCCCTATAGCTTAAGCGAGAAATAAGGAAGAAGTCTCTGGCTGCTTCCTCGTTTCTCAATTCTGTAAAATCGACCTAAAATCATACTACAAACGGCTTAAAATCATCACACCGAGTAGTCCAGTGGGCACTCAGTAAATATAATATGAACACAAAATGCGCCTAAGGTCTATTAAAGGGAAAGGGTACGGGGGTAAAACAAATTAAAATCGTTGATATAACTAATTGAAATCTATAACGTGTAATAAACTAATCATTGGTATACTAAATTAAATGGGAAAATTATTCAATAACTAATTTATTAACTCGATCAGATTAAATGATTGGTTAATAATTAGAGACAAATAACTTCTGAATTAAACTGAATTTGTTTCACTTTTGGAAAGAATTAAAAGAAGTTTGCGTAAAGATACTCACTTTATGGTTAAATGATTGAAACAATTAAAGTTAACGTAGTTATAGATTAGAATCAGAGGTAGTTATAGATTAGAATCAGAGGTAGTTATAGATTAGAATCAGAGTTTTCATATATTAGTTGATTGGTTAAATAGTTCCTCGGTTAATAAAAACACATTAATGGAATTAAAGGTCGATGCCGAACAACCAAGTCATTCCGTGATGAAAATTAAACGATTCGAATAAAAGCAAATGGTTCCCTTAGTAAAGATCAAACTAGATTCATGAAGTTACTAGTATGATGTTAATGTTAAAATAGTTTCGTAGAATTAAAATCAAGGTAGAATAAATTAGCAATGATGTTAATATTAAGGTGGGTTCACGGAATTAAAATAAAGGTTGAATAAACTCGTTGAAGCAATGATATCAATATAGTTTTATAGAGTTGAAGTAAAGGTTGAATCAATTAGTGAAATAAAAGGTAGGCGAAAAACTAAGTAACGAAACCGAACTAAGTTATTACAATCATCCCTAAACCTAACTGAAATGATTTTTAAGTTGTGATAAGGTTTTCAAAAAATGAAACAAGTTCAGAGACAGAAAACAGAATACATGAATTACCGTTGAAATTAAATTAACATATTACCGTTGAAATTAAATTAACATCATTATAAAAATCAGCGTTTTAAAAATGAGAAAGAACTTTTATTTTAAAAACATACAAATCGTTAACTCACGAAAACGTCGAATGCATAAAAATCCAAAAAGAGAAAATACTCCACTAGCATATAGTCCATCAAGATTTCGAACGTAATGTACTGATTCCCTTAAAAAATGGCGATAAGATATTCAAATCAATTTGCAGAATAACTTACCCGAATAGATTTTCGACGAATTCGCCAATCGATAATTCTAAAAGGAGATATTGTAAAATACCGGATGCAACTATATAATCTTACTTCCTTTCAACCGTTCAAATCACGATATCCGCCGGAAGCTACGCCACACATATGTCGACGCTTCAGTGAATCGACATCCGCTCTCGCCTTCCGACGATCATTTGGTTATAACATTCGGCAAACAAAAATTGACGTCGATATTGGATTTAGAAAATCCACAAATTTATATCATAGGATGTGACGATAAAAGTTGCTAAGTTTAATGACAAACTTTATATTGGGAAACCTAAAAATGAAAGTTAAATAGATGAACAAAATAAAATAGAATGCAAGTTCCAAACCTTTAGGAGCCCTACTTACATTCGACGCTACCCCATCGATATAGCCGCTATCCTTAAAATCAATTCGACAATTTCTTGACATCATCTTGCTTAATTGAATAGAATGAGTTGATCAATAGACTCACCACATGTAAATGTAATCTCACCAACATAGTTCGCCCATTTCGAAAGCAGTTCAATCAGATAGAAAGCCATTAGAACTCAATAAGATTAAATCAGATGACACACTCAACAGTGACATAAGCCCTATTTGTTTAGCAATTTAACATGATCAAGATATTAATAAAGCGTTTTAGGCATGCCACACGAACGAAACATCAGACGAAGTGTAGGAAAGCAGAGTCAGTCAATAACTCAATCGACCACGATGTCAGCAGATCCGATACCTCAATCATGGCCGTATCCGACTGCTTGGAGAATATTAGACGTAGAGAAGGAGCCCTGCGATATCCCAGAAAGACAATACCCAGCGGCAGAAACCTACACAAATGCACAGAACCTCCTCACTCAGTGGGAAAGGGTGCAGGATCAGGTAGATTTGCAGGTGGTTAAGGCGAGGATGTACCTTGCAAACGTGGTAGAAGACATCCTCGCCGGGCGGATCGCCATCGCCTATCCACCTCGCCCAGTCCGGGATACCCGAAGACCCTACACAGTGGAGGCTCTCAGACGAAGCCTGAAGCGATACTGTCCGAAGGAATGACTCAATAATGACAATTTATGTAGTGGATGATTTAAAATATCAGCAATTTGTGTTTTTTCTTTTTGTGTAATTGGAATTATTTGCAATTTTGTTTAAATGAAATAAATGATTCTTTAATTTGAGCAATAATAAATAAAACGATCTGTTTAATTACAGCGATGTCTTCCTTACGAATCTTGCAAACGGAACTGGACCACGCGAGACAAGCAAACACAGGATTACTCGCCCAGATTATCCAATTAACGCGAGAAATGCAACATATGAAAGCGACATGGACGGATCCCGCAAAGACGAAAACGATCTACCATCGACTCACAGCGGCCCAGAAAGGCTGGGAAGAAGAACGGCAGCTCAACCAAAGTCTGCGCACGCAGATTCGGGGACTCGAAGTCGCCCTAGCGGTATGCCGAGAAGGTGAAGCGGTAACTTACCCGCTCATCTTCGCCCCAACCCAACTGCCACAGACAACCACCAAGCCAGCAGAACAGTCCACCACTACAACCAACAACCGTCGACCGGGACGTAAGGAACGTGCCCGACGTCGTGCAACACAACTCCAAAACATCAAGCAGTAAATGATAATGTGTTTAGATCGAATAGAATAGTTTTAAACTTAGTTGAATTGTTATCTTAATATAACCGTATGCCAACATCGCCAATTCGTTCCACAGTCAATTAAGAACTAATCCTGAATAGTATGAGGGACAGAGCAAAGCGAGCACAGGTCTTCTATCGACAGCTCGTGAACCCGAGGGTTGTCCGAGCAACTATAGTACTAGCAAATGGTACTCAATTTTTGCGGGCAATCCACCACTTGAACACATTACCAACGTTGCCTAGCAACGGGTGCCAAGTGGCAAATTCAGTATCATTTTGTATGGCGTTACGAGGGCACCTAGAAGGATAAGCAAGATCTGAAACCCTGTAACCCACCATTATTACCAAAACTATATAGTAGCATTTATGAGCTATTAATTACATTAGGTATACTTCTGATATTATCATTCTTGTTATCATTATTATTAACCTTAGTAATATTATTAAGTTCATATTAATTATTTTATTATTTTTACTATGAATATTATTATTATTAATTATATTATGCTTATTATTATTATTACTAAAATATTATTATTATCATTAAGTTGCTATTATTACTATTATTAATATTAATATGTTAATATTATGATTATAATTAAAACGAAACACTTACAAAATTTTTATTTAAAAAAGAAAAAGCACATATCAATAAAAATTCCCATAATAGGGATAAAACTTCCAAATTTGGCGAGGTACAATAGGCCGCGAATCTCTACAATTTAAAGTTAGAAAAGAAGTAAAAAGAAATAAGTATACCTTACAGAATATGTCGACAAAATGGAAACAGCCACGGAGGTCGTAGAGGTCCGTAGAATTCCTGAAATACCTAAAATTATTATTTAAAAGGAAATACAAAATTGTAACCTTGAAAATTTACCGATTGTTGACTCGTTGCTATGGTAACGAGCGAAAAGCAAAGTGTGAATTGCTAAAATGTAACAAAACAAAATAATAAAATCTAAATTGTTGGAGAAATAAATTTTTAATGCTATCTTACAATAAAATTGGTGTAAATCACTTAGGTAATTTAACTTAAAAATTTTTTATATTTGAATTTAATAAAATTTTAATTTGGTAAATTAATTTTTTAAAATAGAAAATACAAACTTCATAATGTTATTGTAATGTTGATAATATAGTGAATTATGTAACTACCCTTGGTTATCACAGGTATTGTCAATGTTAGCGTTGCTAATGCCTGTTATAATGAATTGATCATAAAACACTAGTAGATTCCTTTAAGATATATAAGTAGAAAAGGACATACCCATCCTTTTCCCATCCAGATGACAAGTGTTTGTTATATTTAAAATGATTACCATATATTGATATATTAATACTTATTGTACATAGAGAATAATAGACATGAAGTTAAAAATTAATTTTGTTTAGTGGACTCTCACAAGAAAACTCTGGAACAATTCCGAAGGGATATAGCCGGTTACCACCAAACCGCAGTAACACAAACGCAGAGGGCAGAGGCCATGGTGAGGAAGTGTCGCTACATAGAGCAGACATGGCTCCGCCCCGAGAAGGCAATCAAGCTGAAAGAAGAGGTCGACACATTGAAGAATCAACTAGCTCAGAAGGATGAAGCCCTGCAGTCGGCCGAACAGAAGGCCCAGGATCTAGAAAAACAGGTCGCGGAGCGGAAGTTGAGAGACAACATCCGGACAGGCCTCCTGGAGAGTGGTGTTCACCTATCCGAAGAACAGCAGGCGATAGTGTTAAGGAATGCCACAGGTAAAGACACTGGCATTGGACAGATGATAACAGATCCATCACATACACCGGAAGGATTGCCGAAGAGGAACCGCAGAAAGAACCGACCCAACAAAAGAGAAAGGGAGCGACAGGCCAGAGTAAATCGTGCTCGCCTGTTGGGGCACATCTTGGACGCCAATGGGTTTTGATGGCGAAATTTTTTATTTAACTGAACTAAATTAGTAGATGTTAATTATTTATTACATGTGTAAATCATAGATGTTAATTGTTTATTTATTATAATATAAATTGATAACTTGTTATCGAATTTGTTTGTTATTGACAGGTAGATATGACTAGAGTGGTTGAATATGGAGAAACAGAGCGATATAATGATTAGATAAATTAGTAATTAGATAAGATGAGAAAGGGACAATTAAGTAAGAGCATGAAGTCTTCTATGACAGCTCATGGACCCGAGGGGGGTTAGGGCATTAGCAGTTCTTGAGAAGGAGCTCACCTTTTGCTAACCTTCCACCCACTAGTTCACAGTACCAACGTCATTTATGACGGGTGACTAGCGGTTCAAATTCTTATGCAGGCGCTAGGTGGGGATGAGAACCCTTAGGCAGTTCAAAACTATTTTAAGGACCCATCAGTGCCCAGCAATATTTTAATTTGACAATTTTATTTTTAATTTCTTAATTGAATTGTTTCCAATTCAAATTATTTGATTTTTGTTCCACTTTTATGGATTTTTACATTTTTTAGTAAATTGTCAAATTTTGGTCAAATTTTATGTTGTGTTATTTTTATGTTTATTTCGTGCGGATCTTGTTGCACTTTGTTATTATTTTAATTTATTTTTGTGTTTCTTGATTTTATATTTAATTGTTTTCTTTCTCATATTTTAGCATGGTTAGTTGGTGTTTTATGGGTCTGATTTTAAATCTGCATGTTGTCTTTGCGTGTGTATTACCGATTCATTTAAACGATTCTCAAGGCCGTTTGTGTTCTGGCCCAACAGTATATATACCTATAAGTTGACATTAACCTTGCTTGTTATTTTTATTGCAATAAAACAAAATTCGATCTAGAAATTATTTGTGCTATCTAAATTAAATTTTTATTAAATTTCTTAATTTAAATTGGTAATTTATTTTTAACGTTTTTAATTAAATTTATTCAGCCAAAATTATTTTATTTTTATTCATTTAATTTATTTATTTTTATATAAATGGTCATTTTACGGTCAAATTTTCTTGTTATTATTGTTGGGCCAGAACGTAAACGGCCTTGAGGAATGTTTTAATGGATCAGTAACACACACGCAAATATAACATGCAATTTAAATAAACCTATTGAAACATCAACTAAACCCTACCAAATATGAGAAAAAGAGAATTAAATATAAATTAATAAACATAAAAATAAATTAAAATAATAACAAAACGCACCAAGATTCGCACGATACCAACACAAACATAACAAGAAAACACAACAAATTCGACAAAATTGAAAAAATCAATAAAAGTTCATGAAAATGAAATTTAAATCAAAAAATTTGAATTAGTAATAATTCAATAAAAATTCTAAATGGAAAATTATAAAAATAAAATCAAAAAATAATAAAAGTAAAGAATAGAATTTACTAGAAAATAACAAGGTCGAATTTTGTTTTACTGCATCAAATTTAACATGCGAGGAAAATAGGTATAAATACTGATCCATTTTCACATTAAAGTTAACCATTTTTTGAAATCGTTTGTAAAACCATTTTGAAAACATTTTTGAAATCATTTTGATTTAGAATTCTGTTTAAAAATTTACCTTCAGAATCTTATTTTTTAGGTGAGAAACATTTATGTTGGAACCCTCTCTCCGCGTCACATCCTCGCAACCTCGGTAGAGCTATGCTTGGATGTCGGCGTGGGGGGAGAGGTAGTTTTGTTTTATTTTATGCAATATTATGAAATTTTTATGGCATGGATTGAAAGGGATGGTAATTATGTTTATTTGTTTATAATTAATAAATATTTTTAATATTAATAAATCGTTTTATATATTTAAATAAACTTAAACTAATTTTGTCGAAATTTTTCCGGCCCACAGCCAACACATAACGCAAGTAAATAAAATCTACACACAAGTCAGATTCGTGTAAGTGCGTGGAATATCGCCAATGATCTGTGCCCGTGAAGACCCGGCGTGCGGAACGCAGGGTTGGAACGTCAATACTACCCGTATAGATGAAACGAGAAATAAGGAAGAAGTTTCTTGACTACTTCCTCGTTTCTCATTTCTATAAAATCGACCTAAATTTATACTACACACGGCTCAAAATCATCACACCGAGTAGTCCAGTGGGCACTCAGTAAATATAATGTAAACACAATATGCGATTAAGGCCTATTAAAGGGGAATGGTACGGGGAATAAATTAAATGGAAATCGTTGTTATAACTAATCTGGACAAAAATTTTTTTAAATAAATTAAATTTACCATTCGAATAAATTAATAGCGATTATTAAATAAGTGATTCTTTGATTTAACAAACATTAAAGTAACTATTGACTAAAACTAAAGAAAGATTAAAGTAATTCATTAAATTATTGTAATTAAAGGTAGAGTTTTTATTGAGTAAAATTATGTAATCCATTAGATTGACTTATTGTAAATTATTTTTGAGTAAAACTATCGTTAAAAACCGGTAATTGAAACAAATATTAAGCCAAATTAATCTAATTGATTTAATCGACAAGTTTTCTTTGATATAAAGATAGATTTAAACTAAACAACATAAATTCTTCGACTTACAATAAATCAACCCAAATATTGTATATCTTTGAATTAGGATTCGAACCAGCCCAACTCACGTTGAACGACAATATGATTGATTTCATCTCTAAAGTAATCATAACTGAAAATCCCTTATTAATTCGTATAAAAATTACTTTAACATATTAAAACGAAAAAATCATATAAAATTTATTTCAATAAATTAAAAACTATTCACTCACGTAAATTTTTAACAAAAATAATACAAAGGGAATCCAGGAGATAAACAGATTAACTTGATATTAGAACTCCAGCAGAAGTTGAATAAATTTCCAATATTAAGCATGAAAATGGAACGAATAAATCCATAATTTTGCGACGAAGAAAATCGCTTAAAATATGTACTAAAATGAAGCAATTAAACAAAATAAATTACCAAATGATCCGACAGCAAAACTGTTGACCCTCAATAAGAAAATCCATTGTCCAAAATTACGAGAGATAATAAAGTAGCCGAAATCCCTAAAAATACTGCATCTTACAAAATTCGTGTTAACAAATGTTGACCTACGAAATAGTCTACGAATTGAGAGTTCATTACCTGAAATAAACGTTGTAAATTATTGATTGAAAAATCCACCAACTTACTAGTCGACATTTCCGGCGACATAAACATCCGCTGCCGTAGCCGAATTGTAAGTGGCATACACTTCCGGCTTGTCTGAATTGCAGTCGTACATTTTCGCTATAATTAACGTAGACTGTTCATCTATTTCATTTTCAAATCATGTGTTCACTGAACATTCCAGACGAGGACTTAAAGTTGCAATCTCCGACGGTCATAGAATCTCCGTCAAGTAAATCTTCAGTTAAATTCGATAACAAAATTATATTTATATTTGAGTCACAGGAATAATCTAGAGCATTAGTAAATAAGCTTTCCGGATCGATGGTCGCGAATCTATAAGTCACAGCTGTTAAGGAATGTTAGAGCTCTCACAACCGACGAACTCCTAAGATCCTGTTGATTTTGGCTACGCATTTTTCGTCAATCCAATAAGACAGCAATGCCATAAGATATTTAAGTGGAAATTATTAACCAAAATTCCGTCTTGATCATATTAGGAAATTGCCAACAATTTATATTTCTTTTTCTTTGGTGAAACTAATTCATTGAATAATTATCCAGGTATTTTTTTACTTGACCAAAGGATCAGACCCTAAGCGTGAGTTTTGTAACTGTTATAACTGACTTGTTTTTTCTGTAAATGATAATCATTAAAATTATTTTTGGTTTAATATACATGGATGTTTAATCATCAAATTATCGCAAAGATTAACTGATTTAAGTTGTACTAATTGAAAATTTATAAATACCCAAAGAATGTTTTACCAAGTTTGCTTAACGGATTATTTAATTAATTGTTTTATATTATTATTTCAAACACATCTAGTTGAACATTTGAACATGCACCAACTTTAATACTAGGAATAAATAAACCCCTGGTGATCGAAATAAGATAAAGATACAAATGATTCGCATTTTTGATCTTTCATTAATCCCCATAAAGATTTCTCGAACCGACCCTTACAGCATGAAAACGAGTAACCCAGTAGTTTAGAGATATCGTTCTTCCTTGTCACAATACATGGCCGGACCAGCTAGTAAAAACGCGTTACACTTCGAGTTCCGCGAGCCGTAGCACTTTCAAATTAAGATGTCCCAGTCCTCTTAAAATGATGAGAAATATTATCCAATTACGTACAGAATAAAAATAATTTTTCCATTCAGGACAAATCGGAGCTATGATCGAACTCCCTGCTCACGTAGTGAAACAATGGAGGCAGGCATGGAATCGGGTGTATCGAGAGCGATGCCCTGACGTGCCTGAAGACGACCAGTACGAAGACATATCGCCGGAGGAATTCATGCGGCAGTTCCGGAAGCCGTTTGACGAGCCCAACCCTTCCCAGGACATCCTAACTCAGGCCCAAGAGCTCCTGGAGGGCCTCCTCCAACACCAGCGCCAAGTCGAGGCGGATGTGGCAAGAGCAACAGCACACCTGGCCAACGTCAAAGATGATCTGGAGGCAGGACGGTTAGCCAGCAGATACCCACCCTCACCAAGACCAGTCCGGAACCTCAAAAGGCCAGTGTTTGTGATCCCTGGTTATTCCCCAGAAGAAGGGATCAAGCGATTCCTCGCTGATGATTGACCATTGTATTAATGATTTGAATCTCGTGTTATAATATTAGTATTATAGACCAAAAAATTTCTTTCTCTTCTTTTATTATTATTGTAACTTTTATTTCATAAATATGTTTGAGTTTAAATACAATTATCATTAATAGCCATCATAAAAGTTCAACCCTTATTATTCCAGAGATGGACCCCATGCAGTTACTCCAGAATGAACTAACTCAGGCGAGGCAAACCAATAAGAAATTACACGATCAACTTGTTCAATTAGTTCGAGAAACACAGCAAATTAAAGCAACATGGATCGAGCCCACGAGAATCAAACGATTGTACCAAAAACTAACCGCGGCCCAGAAGGGATGGGCAGAAGAAAAGCAGTTAGTACATGGCCTAAAAACTCAAATCAGGGGGTTAGAGGTAGCGTTATCCGCCTGTCAGGAGGGAGCAGCGGTGACCTACCCTCTAGTCTTCGCCCCTGCTAAATTGGCCTATCGCGAAGCGAACTCTACTTCATCTGCAACCCTAACTACTCTAACCACCCCGTCAACAGCCAGTCGACGACCCGGACGTAAGGAGCGGGCTAAGCGCCGAGCCGCTCGATCTTCCAATCCGTCAGAAATCGTATAATCTTTAGATAAATAAAACATCATTGTGGTTTTCGCGTACATTTTATTTGTATATCATCTCGAGGTTTGAAGCAACACTGTAGAAAGGTTAAACAAGCAGTACCACCTATTTCAGGGTTAAACTAATGTCGGTAAAATAAATAGATAAACAATAGAAACAAAAACACAAGGGGACCAAATAATTTTAAAGGGAGCACAGGTCTTCTATCGACAGCTCGTGAACCCGAGGATTGTCCGAGCAATTACAGTACTAGTGATAATACTCAATTTTTGCGGATAATCCACCACTTGAACACATTACCAACGTTGCCTAGCAACGGGTGCCAAGTGGCAGTTAGCATCATTTTGTATGGCGTTACGGGGACAACCATAAAGATAAGCAAGATTTGAAACCCTGTGGTGGGTTACAGGGTTTCGTTATTTGCTTATCTTCATGGTTGGCCACTTCTAATCCTCGTATCTGGGTGCGCAGGCTCTGATTGAGCTGTCGCTCTTCGGCCCAACCTTTCTGTGCTGCAGATACTCGGTGGTATAACATTTTGACTCTTTTCGGGTCCGACCAAGTCGCTTTGATCTGTTGGACCTCTCTTGTCAGCTGGAGTATTTGATGGAGGAGATCCGCATTTGTGCTCCGCGCGCGATCTAATTCCGCTTGTAATATTTGGTTAGTGGCCATAACTATAATGGATAAGTTCGTTAAATTTAACGTTAATAATTTATATAAGTTATTTTTATCATTATCGCAAACATATCGATTGAAACGAATATTCTTAAACAAATGATCAAGCGCAAAGACAGGGTAAAGAACATTTCTATTTCACTAACAACAAAATCAAACTAGTTCGTATTAATTGTTAGGGTCTCTGGAGTTCTAATTTTTTCGGAAAGGACTTCCTTCGGCTCTTTCTCGGAGGAACCACCGGGTATGGGCGGCGGGTATCTCGGACTGGGCGAGGTGGGTAGGCTTCTGCGATTCGCCCGGCGAGGATGTCATCTTCTACGTTGGCGAGATACATCCTCGCCTTGACCACCTGTAGGTCCACTTGTTCCTGCACCCGTTCCCATTGGGTGAGGAGTTCTCGCGCATTCATGTACGTCTCTGCTGCCGGGTATTGTTGTCCGGCGAGTCCGCAGGGGTCGCTGTTTAGGCCCAGTATCCTCCAGGTAGTGGGGTACGGCCACTGCTGTCGAATCTTGTTGAACACTTCTGGGGTTGGGTGTGAGTCCTTCCGGCATTGTTCGTCGGGCATTCGGGTGTTAGTCCATTCGATCGGCATATTCTGAAAACACACCAAAATCAGTTATTGGCGTATGGGGATGAAACAAACAATTCATTTGAATATTTCACTTAGATTGTATACTAAACTCACTATCGACCAGGTTGTTATTATCATTGGGTCTATCACCAGTTAAACTTATCGAATGCTAACTATCCGTACCATCTTTCGTGGATTTAATGGGTTGTGCGTCTCTGAAGCTATGTAATCTACCACGTCTTCATCACGGCACTTCTATTTTAGTGGTTGCCCTAATTGCGAGGCGTTAGGAAATTCTACTGCTATATTAATGAGGGAGTCTATACCTACAAATCTACCGGGTATTAATGTTCGTCAAACCAGAGTTTGCCGCGCGTATGGTGGTGCTATTTATTTAAATTTCATTTAGAAATCACGGAATACCCAATATTGAATGACATTTATTACCAATTGATTCTAAATTTTAACAGAAGTAAGGCTTACCATTTATCGGAGTGGGTCCAATACTTATTAAATACATAATATCAGTTAAAATTGTTTCAAGATTTGTTACGTTTTAAGAGTTGACGTTGAACGCGATAATTTACGATATGGATAAGTGTTACTTTGACTTTCACGTGTTTATTTCCGGAGTGGTGTTTATCGATTTGTATTTACCAGTCGAATGACATCGACAACACGGCCTTTGGTAAGGTTTACCTTAACTTGGGTTTCCGGTTCTACATCCGTTGAGTTTCGAATTGCACCACAATACTTAACTGGCCTTCGCCCTAGGTTATCTCACTAGCGTGGGCGTCTACATCCGTTATCTAATGCGAATGCGTTAGTAAATGACCTTCGCTCTGTTTATCCGGTACGTTTAATGTCGACGGAAACTTCTAATTCTCGGATGGTGTTAGCTTACTAAGATTTGGACTTACAATTTCCGGTCGACTTGTTTACTAATTCGGATAACTTTGGTTCTTAATTAACTACTGTCTGATATTATATCGTGGCATCTACTATGGTCGTGCGTGGCGATGAGGCAAATTTGGAAAATGTCAGATACATCTGTTATTCATATCTAAATATTTTATTGCTTAATTTTAGAAAAACCAGTGTCTTTGATTTCCTTATGGTATTCTGAGATTATTTGATCGTTTCGAAGAAGACTTATCTGTTTGATTCTCATCTTACGCCTATTAACGTTTCGCTTCGAATTCGCATTGGGCTTTTATTATATTGTTACGTCAATTTTCGCCTACGAATTTAATGTGAATGGTGTTTGGAATTATATAAGTATTTGAGTGATGCAGGTTTTTGTGAATTTTACGGGTGGGAGATATTATCATGATCAGGTTCTTAGCAAATTTTTTGATAATATTATACTACTAGCTTTCTCTTACGTCAACGATTCTTATGAATTTCGTGTTGATCGGTTTGGCTGCATTAATCCCTTCTCAACAATTTATTTATTTGGTTTACCTTTGAATGATGGGTCGATTTATGATTTATGTCATTCTATCCTTACACTTTTCATTAGCTCAGCTTCAATCGATAAATTTATCCGTAGGTTGAGTTTTATTTCAAATTAATAGATTCTTATTCTATAATTATTTTGCTGTTATTAAATTAACTTACATTAATTGAATCAATGAATTGCTTAGTTTTTATCTATAGTTGCCGTACTTTTAGAAAATGAATTACCTTATGTTAATTCAGAGGATTAGTTCATTTTAACCCGTGACTACTTTACTCACTGGTTTCGATTAATTCACCGGTAATTTCAACTAATTTGTTTCAGCTACGTATTTAATTTTACTTTTAGTGATGAGTTTTACTTAACTTGTTTCACAATATGCATTGATTTACTTTAGTAATGCGTTTCACCTAATCTATCTCAAACATAAGTTTAATTTACTTTTAGTAATATAATTTATCAAGTCAATTTACATTTAGGAATAAGATTTATTAGTTTAATTTACTTGTAGCCATAAGATTTATTCATTCAATTTACTGTTAAAATAAAACGCTTGATCGATTTAATTCACCTTTAGAAATAAGTTTTATTAGTTTACTTTTGAGAATTACTTTAATCTACCTTTAAAATTGGGATTGATTAATTTACCTTTAGAAATAAGTTTTATTAATTTACTTTTGAGAATTACTTTAATTTACTTTTAGAAATGAGTTTGATTAATTTACCTTTAGAAATATGATCTAATCATTTAAACAATTTATTAGTTTAATTTGCCTTTAGAGATACGTTTATCTAATACAATTACACCATTTAATTTACTTTTAACAATAAACTTTAGCTAATTTATTCCAAAATATTAGTTAATTTACTTCTAGCAATAAGTTTCACCTCATTTAATTCAAATTACGAATTTAATTTACGCTAGTAATAAGTTTTGTCTAATTTATAAGAATTTAATTTTCTTTTAGTAATAAGTTTAATGATTTCAAAACATTAACACGGAATCAGTTATATCAACGAATTTCAATTTAATCTATCCCCGTACCCTTTCCCTTTAATAGACCTTAGGCGCATTTTGTGTTTATATTATATTTACTGAGTGCCCACTGGACTACTCGATGTGATGATTTTGAGCCGTGTGTAATATAAATTTAGGTCGATTTTACAGAAATGAGAAACGAGGAAGGAGTCGGAGACTTCTCCCTTATTTCTCGCTTCAGCTATAGGGATAATATTGACGTTACGACCCCTGCGTTTCTCAACGCCGAGTCCTCACGGGTACATATCATTGGCGATTTTCCACGCACTTACATGCATCTGCACTGTGTAGATTTTATTTACTTGCGTTGTGTGTCGGTTGTGGGCCGGAAAAATTTCGACATTTTAATTTATAAAACAAATATATATGTAAAACAATTTAGGTATATTAATAATATTTATTAATTATAAAAACAACATAATTACCCATTTCGAACCATTCCATAAAATTGAAAAACATCAAAGCATAAAATAGAACATAAATGCCTCTCTCCCCACGTCGCTGCCAAGCAGAGCTCTACAGAGATGCTATGGACGTGACGTGGAAATAGGGTTCCAACCAAAATATTTCTCACCTAAAAATTCTGATTTCCACAATAATTTCAAATTGAAAATATAGTTTGTGTCGAACAACGGTTTAGATTTTAAACAATTTTCAAAATAGTTCTAAAAATAGCTAAACTTCGAAACGGTTTTAACAATTTTCAAAAATGGTTAAAATGGTTAAGTTAAATGTGAAAATGGATCAGTATTTATACCTATTTTTCTCGCGTGTGAAATTTGATGCAGTAAAACAAAATTCGACCTTGTTATTTTCTAGCAAATTCTATTCTTTAATTTTAATATTTTTTGATTTATTTTTATAATTTTTTATTTAAAATTTTTATTGAATTATTACTAATTCAAATTTTCCAATTTAAATTTCATTTTAATGAACTTTTATTAATTTTTCTAATTTTGTCGAATTTGTTGTGTTTTCTTGTTATATTTGTATAGGTATCGTGCGAATCTTGGTGCATTTTGTTATTATTTTAATTTTTTTTTATGTTTGTTAATTTATATTTAATTCTTTTATTTCTCAGATTTTATATGGTTTAATTGGTGTTTCAATAGGTTTATTTAAATTGCATGTTGTATTTGCGTTTGTGTTTCTGATCCATTTAAACATTCTTCAAGGCCGTTTACGTTGTGGCCCAACATCTGTAACCCACCATTATGTTATTTTTTATGTAAATCTATGTGCGGTTCTTGATGCATTTTGTATTTATTTTATTTTACTTTTATGTTTTTTGATTTTATATTTATTTATATTTTCTCAAATTTTAAAGTGTTTAGTTGGTGTTGTATATTGTATTTTAAGTTATTTTGGTGCTGGGTTTTTGTGCTGTATTACTGATGCATTCAAACAATTTTCAATGCCGTTTGTTTTCTGGCCCAACAATAGGGATAAAGGTGAAAGAGATACTGTGAGGATATTTGACAAAACGAAGGGTTTACAAGCAATAGAAAAAGCATCAACACGGACGACGATAAGAAGAACTAAGTGAATGAACATAAAGATAAATGATATGAGAGCATAGGTTAACATTTGAAGGACATAGGAGAATAATGGGACCTAAAAATCGAAATCGAGCACAGGCATTCTATCGGCAGCTCGTTGGACCCATGGATCGTTCGGTCAATTATATCATTAGCAATAGCGCTCAATTTTTGCGGAAGATCCACCCACTCGATCACAGTTTCAACGTTGCTTAGCAACGGGTGCCGAGTGGTAATCGAAAGATGTTTGTATGGGGTTGTCTGGGTAACAACCATATAGTTTCAAAATATCAACACCCAGAAAATTTATTAGAAAAAAATTATGGAAAAATTGTGACCCCTAAAAACCGTTGGGCGAATTTGTTTTACCTGATTCGACATTATTTTAAGGAAATCAATTGATAAAAATATTGTTTTAATATGTCATCTCCTAGTATCTTTATTTGAAATGAATTACAAAACAATTTTTACATCATATATTTTAATTCTATTTTGGTATACTTTTACATTTACTTATGGATTTTATGTTTGTCCAGTGAAAAATGAAATTAAGTTCGGCTCAAAATTTAAACATTTGACTTCAATAAATCTCGTAATATTTTCAACTATAAATTTGTTAAGATAAAGTTAATATCGGTTTAGTGCTTGCAAACTTTATATTTTCTTTTGATGATTGGAAATTATATAAAAACGAGATCTATCAAAAGGAGTATCATCCTAAATACGTTATTTTCAGTTATATTTCCATTGACATTAGTTAGTTTGAGTGACTAGTAGCAATTATTCATATTAATGATGTTAAAATAGTTTGTTTCGATCATGTTCTGGTCGTTATATTGGATAAATCGGGATTTCGTTTTGATGAAATCCCATAGCAAATACGTTCCGTTCTGGATCACGATATCAAATGTTAGTTGCGTAATAATATTTTGATTGGCTTATCATTTAATATATTTTAATTATTTAATAATGATTATATATTTTGCCTTTACTATCTCATGGAATAGTTTGCTATGCTTTAATGTGGAATTAGATAAAAAAAATTTAAATCGTTAATTAATTAGTAGACGGTGTGAAACGAGAAACTGTAAAGAATGCATTAATGAAAACAAAAAAAAATTAAAAAGCACAAAAACTAAGTGTAAATCGAAAAAACATCAAAATTCACGAAAATAATTTAATTAATTAATAAAAAATTTCTAAAATAAATATTTTTCTAAGCAAAAACAAAAAAATATTCTATTCTTTATAGTAAAAAAGCACCAGAGGGCCGTATGAATGACGTTGAGCACGTGTTTGGTGATTTGTGAATAAAAATGAGCTTATGTTCAGAGTAACTTCCTATTGACCATTTGCCCTGGAAACCTTGAGCATGTGCTCTTAAAAACCTGAGGTTGATCAGGAGCAATCTCATTTTTTATTTACGCTATGGTGGGCAGGTTGAACTCAGAAATCGCAAATTTTATGCTTTGCGAGGAGTGATGAGGATTACGTCGTCTGGTCGGCCCATACATTTTTGGACGGTTCTCTTGAAACTTGTGGAGGAGCTCTGTCTACCGTGATGAAAATGGAAAACACTTAGCGATATTTGGCAGATCCGGGCTTAGGGTTAGGATTTGCTCGTGATCACGGAGCAACTCAATCGACTGTATCAAACACTGTTACAAGCACTCTGAAAATGGTGGCACATAAATGTCAAGTTATCCGTTACATTTGGAGAAAATGTGGAAGGTAGAGTCGACTGCTGCTCGGGGATTTCCTGCCACCAATGGTGCATTAGACTGTACGCATGTGAGTACATCAATAGGAAAGGATTTCCTTCTTTAAATGTACCGGTAAGCTGAAACTAGGACTAAACCAAGTTCCTTCTAGTTTCTGGCGAGCATTCTTCAGTTAGTTTTGTAATTGTTGAATTTCACTATCAACGGACTTTGAAAATTTACAGTTTGACAAATAGAAGCGTTTGGAAGCACCTGACACTCGCAGTAGAAAATTATCAGCCTTCTTTAACCATTCGTGCTTTCTCACAGTAGTTTCTAACAACATTGCATAAGGGTCCACTTGTTTAACCCATAAATCTGGTGGTCGAGGCAAGGGTTTCTCTCCGACTTGGATGAGCCATTTTGGACTGCTGAACAAAGTTAACTTTTGAAAATTCTATATTTATGATCCCCAATCAGGGTCCCGTCTCAGCCTGAAACCTCATCATACGAGACATTTCATCATTATAGTATTTCATCACTATAACATTTCATCATTGAATAAAGTGCATTTATCTATTATCCTACAACAGAATTCATAACAGTAAAACACAAAGACATTACACACAAAACAATGATGAATTGCTATAATGATGAAATGTCTCGTATGATGAGGTGTCTGGTCACCATTCCAAGATATCGGTTTGTATTATTGACTTATGCGTCCATCAGCTCTTTTCAATGGCTGACCAATTAGGTAAATCCTTCACATACCGCATAAATATTTCCTCCTCCTTAGATGCGTGATTTGCTTTGATAGGAGTTCAGTTACGCGTTGGAGTCGCGTGAATACCTAACTAAGTTTCAATTGAGTTGTAGATGGTTTCCGTGGTTACTAGTCACAATAACCGCAGTCGGATATTGATATTACTAATAACCATATGTTCGGCACTTGGTTCTTACCCTAAAATTTGCGTTAGAATGACTGATGTCATATTTTTACTCGCTAACGTCATGGAGATTCATTCGCCTCATTAGTCATATGTACTCACTTCAGTTACTATCATTCAGCTTCTCTATCGAAGATTTCGACTCTTTCTATTTAGTATATTTCCGAGAGTTTATGAAAACTGTGAATCTTTTTAAAGCATTTCTGCGCTCAGCTGCTATACATTTTCTTCAGAAACAAGCCTTTCGTACCATTTGTTATATCAGTAAAACCAGTAGATTCTAAATTTTACTACTTACACAACATTGGGATCCCTGTTGACATTTTGGAGTGCTAACTCTGAATCTTGGTGCTTCCTCGCGATCGAAGTTTCGGTCGACCGCAGAGGCAGCTCAATAACGGGTAATTGTAGCGCCTTCCTCAGTATGACTGTAAATCGCCATGGATTACTCCAACACAGTTATTGGATGTGCTGGCGGAGATTTCAGCTATAATCAATATTCTGGTCCAAGTGTGCATTTAGTGACTAGTGACAATCAATTGTGCACTAGTTTGTATTTATTACTGATATATTGAACCGTTTTATTAACAATGATTTTTTACAATCAACAGTGAATCATTGTTATTTGACCGGTTCAGGCGATTGTCTATTGAACGCCTTTTAATGTTAAGATTATAGAATTACCATTTTATAACACGATTTTGGGCTCACAGCAACGTTCCTCAACCTGAGTTCATTAAAATGTCTGACTGATAAATTCAATAAAGACCGATTTTCCCTGAAAATTTGGTTTGATGGAGTCCATAATATTTATTGTCGATAAGTAAAATTGGATTTTATGTGACTTGGTTGAACCCGAATGCCTAAAATGATTAGCATTAGGAAACTTACAGCTTTTTTTAAAAAATAAGATAATTTGAGTAATTTCCTGCTTTGCAAATTCAATTATTTTTTCCAAAAACATAATTATTAAAATGCAAAACAAATATTCAAATCTCATCGATCAGGCCTTTCCAACGTCCTTTGGGGAGGGGACAGGAAGGGCTTAATACCAATTATTTATTGGTTGAATCCTGTTTATAAATAACGCGGTAAATTTTATATTGATGAATATGAAACATGTATTTATTATTATAATGAATCTATTATCATTTCAGCACACGTTTGTTTTATTGATTATAATCTATGATTTGATAATCAACCCCCCGATCTATCCCAAAAGAAAAGTAGGGCTGTCAATAATTACAGCGATCTCTGTTTGTTACATAATCTGGTAAATTTACCATTTCAGATGTAATACTCTACTGATCACTTGCGTTTCGATTCAGGATCCACCTGATTCATTACAAAACCAATAATTGGGCTTATCCATTTCTGGAAATTCTCTCTGATAATATGAGATATTTCTTTTATATCGTTTGCTTTATTCTGATGATTACTTTCTATTGCATTTGTGAATTTTTCGTATATTTAAGGACCAAACCAAACCGGAGACTCACAAATAAATATTATCAACTCATGTAGAGCTTTATCAAAATTATTATTAACTGAGATTTGATTTCCATCGAATCTATCTGCTTGTAAATTTATTACCAAAATGCCAGATTTGTCGAAAATTTTTATTTAACTTCTTAAATATATTTATTAATTGAATTTCATTTATTTATTTTTTAATTGAACCAATCACAATTTTATCGATTTTTAATTAGACCAATCACAAATTCATTGCAGATCGATTAGAGTTTTCAATCTCAATTATGCACAGGAAAAAAGAATAAATATCAAAAATTTAAGCATCGCATAAATACCATCAATATAAAAGCACATTACAAAACGAAATATCGTGGATATATTAATGAAAATGAATCTACAAAATCAAATCAAACCAATTGACATACGGAGAATGAAAAAAAATTGATATATATCCCCTGCCAAAGTTAGGTACAAATTGTCTGTGTGAACACTGAGTTACCGGTCCTGGTAGTTGTTGTCCGGCAATTCTGGCCACTGCCGTCTGCAATGAGAATGACCATTAATCAGGTGTAATATTATCATAATACATATAAACATAAAAATAATTACTAAAATATATAATAAGGTTTTGCAGCAAATTTTATGTTTATTCAAAACAAAAGATGAGGAAAAAAAATTCATTACATATGTTAGTGAAAACATCTTCGTTTAGTTCAAAATCTGTAGTCATTAGAAGTCCAAAATTTATCAAATCAAAAATATGTATTCAGTATTTCCGAATGCTTAAACAAAATTTGACTATGAATCAGACTTATTTAAGGTATATATATAATTCAATAAATTTAATTGCCAGCCGCATTAAATTATGTAACTTAATAATTTTAATTTTCCAAAAATCCTAATTATCACATTAATAATTAATTTCACCGCTGAAATCCTTTTGTTTGGATTGCACAAAAATGTATAAAATGAGAAATATAAAACAAATAAATCTTAAAGTTACAAGAACAAAATTAATTAAAATCAGAAATTTATATTTTGCGGGGAAATGTATGAGCGAGCAGCAATTAAAAGTTATACAAATATGAAAATGAAAAATACAAACTAATTAATTATTCAAAAATTGTTGTTAATAAAGCCTCAATCACATTAACTAAGAGATTAGTAGGTAAACATTTCAATTGGAGAAACGTGCAGAATTTCATTGGAAGAAACATAAAATATTAATTCCCACAACCACATAGAATACACGAATAATTTACTCAAGAAATTCCCATTGACTAGATGTAAATGCTATTTATTATTTTCCCCTGTACATTTCTACTGCTTTACTTCAATCGTGGCCATTCTTATCAGTCGGCATTATTATCGCTATATTCAGATATGTTTAGGTACATCAACTGCCAACAAGGATATTTCTAATGAGCCATTCTAAATCCTGTAGCATTACTTAAAGGATCTGTTGAATAATTACGCTGGGATTCAATTCGATGTAATATAAAATGATTCCCGAGTAAAAGAAAAGGAGCGACATTCTAATTACACTGGTTGTCCTATTCTTTAACGCTTTAACCATTCCGATTCGAATATAAATCCACAAAGAATAAAGGCTGTCAGGTAAAATTGCAAGATTCTGTTAGATATTAACTTACGCCGTTTTCGCTTCAGCTTTTATTTTTATATAAGTCATTTAGAAAGCACAAATTGTAAGCTTCAAGTTGAATTTATTGATTGCAAATGATCAATAATAGCCATTATACAATTATTAATTAAAACCTTTGTCTACTTACATTAATAAGTAGCTTCAAATGTAATTTTTAGTTTTCGAAATGAAATTTACATAAATTTATTATTGAACGGATCGATGAAATTAGTTGCAAACACACCGAATTACTAATAACCTCTTCCACATAAACAAAGAATTGCTATAATTTTAGAGCCGATCAGAAGCGCAAGGAAACAAAAATTTCTCAACTCTGATTGGTTAATAATTTGAAGACTGCGAGAATAAAATTCTGATTAATAAATCAAATTCACCTCTAGAATGGAAGCCACTGTGAACATGATGCTCGTGATCGTCCTGTTCAAACATGCTGTTAAATGAACCGAAATGGCTACCGAATCCATCGTCGTCATCATCATCGAAAAGATTCTTGAAGAACCGACCGGAATTGTGATTGTGAACATCTTCGGACGAATGATGGAACTGAAAATGGTCGAAATCCTTGAAAAAATCATTCATGTTGAAATGATGAAATCCGCCTTGTTCTGAATTCTGATTGAATGCCGATTCACCGTAGAGATCATATTGTTGCCGTTTATTCTGGTCGGATAATACCTCATAGGCTACAAATAAATATCGATTAGAGTAATTGAGTTATTAGAAACTGCTGGTACTTATAATAATATTCTACTGGTTATGAATTCACAAGCCATTAAATCAACCTACTTGTCACGCGTCTCTGTTAATAATCATTTTACCTTTAGTAATTTTCATGAACTTTTCTCCTGCATCTTTTTCTTTATTTTTATCAGGGTGATATTTAACGGCCAGTTTTCTGTACGCACTTTTGATTTGCTTCTTGTCTGCATTTTTAGAAACTCCTAATAATTTATAATAATCCTCTTCTGACATAGCAACTGTAACCAATAGTAAAATAACTATTCCAAATATACTAAAATCTATTTTCATCTTAGAAGTAAATCTAATTTAAAAGAAAATTAAAAGAATAAATTTTATAATAAAAATAACTTTTAAGGATTTATATATGAATTCAAGAATTGATTTTACTTTGTTGGAACTTTCGTAAGTAAAAATCGTTTAATAAAGATTCAAATAGTATTACGTTCACTTTTCATTAAATAGTGCTTTAAAACAAAACATTAAAATTTAAATTATTAACTTTACAAAAATAGTTTTACTTTGATATTTTGTCCTTTGCTATAATAACAGTTATTTAAAAATTTAATAATGGTTTTCTTAAAAAATAATTTATAAAGATGCATTATAAAATCATATAAAAAGGTAAATTTAAAATACTAGCTCAATTTTAGAAAGTTTATTTGAAAGAGGTTTTGCGGATGCTTAATAAAATTAAATATTATGCGTCAAGTATTTTGATTTAATAAATATTCTAATAATTACGGGTTTGTAACCACGGACTATTCGTGGCTTTTATTAGCGCTTTGGAGTAACTTAATTGTGGGGTTAGTGGTGTTTGTGACCTTGACCCCTTATATACAATTGTGGGGTTTTAGGTATGATTCCAGTGTCCTTGACCCCATATGAACATTATTGTATTTTCCCCAATGGTTACCCGTTGCCAAGCAACGTTGGTAATGCAACCACTGGTTATGGAATCGCCAAAGGTGAGCGCCATATAGGAACTGCTAAGGCCCGATTCCATAGCGGGTTCAACGCACTACCGATAGAAAGTATGTGTGCGATTTTTTGTCTCCGTCCCTTTTATTTTAGTTTTCGCTCATTCGGTCTGGGGTCATCGAGCTCGAATGAGATGCCATAGGAAGAGGCATACCGATCCGTGCTCGGAATCATACCAGTCGCGATGTCTTCATTGATCTTCTCCAACTGACGGCGAATCTTTTCTACCTGTTTATTGGTCCTTCTTTGATGGGCTTCGAGACGTGCCAAGATTTCTTCCGCCTGGCTTCGGAGTTCGCGAGCCGAATTTCGTCCTGGCTCACACTTTATGGCTACGTACGGTAGTTCGAAATCTTCTGTTCCTCCTTGTCTCCCGAATCTCGACTCTCTCACTGGGGAAATCGAAAATCCCGCATCCCACATCGCCTGTCTGCATCTAGCGGCGGAGTGGGATGGGAATCTCATCGTGATTCGAGGTTCGTCCACCCATGAATCTATTTAAATGAATATCATCAACATTTTATATTAAGATCATGAAAGTCAAATAAAGTTAGGTTTACCCGTACACGGATGATTTGTGCATGGGTTTTATGCGTTTTTTGGCGGCACGTTTCAGTAGAGGGTGATTTAAATTAGTTCTCGAGTTTGACGTATTTTTGGGATTTCTGTATAGTACGTCCGTTTATGGAAGTGTAGGGTTTATTGTTTCGTATTGGCCTTGACCCCAGATGTAAATGTTTTCTGGCCTCCAATGGTTACCCGTCACTAAGCAACGTTGGTAATGCAACCATCGGCTTTGAGATCGCCAAAGGTGAGCGCCACGTTGAAACTGCTCTGGCCCGATCTCAACTGGGTTCGACGCACTGCCGTTAGAAGGCCTATGTGCGATTTCTTTCCTTTGGTCCCCTGCTAAAATATATTCCCCTTTCGTAGTTATCTCATATTGTTAGGTTGGAATCTTATGCTCGGTTTAGACATAATAACACTACGAACATCTTTTTCAAAACATTTATTTAAACATTTCAAGGTGATAGTCTATACTTGGGATTGCACCCCTAGAACTTGAGCCGCTCGTCGTTTTGGGCGCTCAGCTCTTCCTGGCCGGTGTTTTTGGGTTTGTCTTTGAGTGTGGATGGAGATGTCATGTCTCGATAAGCCAACTGTGCCGGGGCGAACACTAATGGATAAGTTACTGCGGCTTTTCTTCTTGACACGCCGAAAGTGCTGTTTCCAGGCCCTTGATTTGTGTCCTTAGATTTTGCGTAAGTTACCGTTCACCAGCCCATCCATTTTGTGCCACCTTCATCTTTTGATAAATTGTTTTCATCCTTTTCGGTTCGATCCAAGTCCCTTTGACCTGCTGGATCTCCCGAGTAATCTGTAGAAGCTGTTGCTGTAGGTTCTGGTTGGCAGCATGGGCCTTGTCTAGTTCTCGTTGCAATAGGGGGAATTGACGCCATTCCATCTCTGTAAATAATAAATTTTTTTCATAACGATTTCCACAGTTGTAGGGCATTTATTATCATATTGTTTGTTATTAGGTCGTAATAGGGTATCTACAGCTCCCCTTTTGATTTACAGATAGAACTGATGTGCGGTTAGTATCCAAACTAATCTAGGCGGCGAACACAAGATTCATTTCCATAAGTTAAATAACGGAAGACTGAAACGCAAAAGTAACAAGATTTATTCCAAACAAACAAAAACATAATTTTTGGCTTAAATTATATTCTTAATGATTATCTACGGAGTCTCTAGTTTCTCTTTGTAGCATATCGCTCTATGGTATATGGATATTCCCGATGAATTTCGGTGAGTTCTCTCTCATCCCGCATTTCTCTCGGCAGAATGCGGCGTGGGATTACCACATCCGTATCCGTCATTCGTTTCTGGAGCTTGAGGTCATCCAACTCACACGAAATATTATATCGCGGGGCATATCCGTCAGTGCTGGGTATCCTGCCCGCCGCGATGTCCGCATTTGCCCTCTGCAGATGCCGCTTGACCTGCTACACTTGTCGATTCGTCTCGGCTTGATGTGTCTTGAGGCGCGCCAGTAAGTATTCGGCCTGTCCTCACATCTCCTTAGCTGGGTTGCGTCCTGGCTCTCTCTTGATAGCCACATATGGGAGATCGATATCGTCGGTGACTCTTTGTGTGCCAGCTCGGGTTTCGCGTACCGGGGAGATAGAAAATCCCGCGTCCCACATCGCCTGCCTGCACCGGGCAGCCGAGTTAGCAGGGAATCGGGCGATTACTCGGGATGCGTCGATCCACGAGTCTTCTAGAAAATAATAAATATATTAATCACTAATTGATGTCTGGAGTGTGTTTCATTGTGATTGTCTAGTTTCGGGTCTGAGTACGGCGATGTGACCTATTCGGTTGTGGTATTTCTATGGTATGGGTCACGAATTACTAACCATGTGTCCTATTCAAGAGTGATTTCCCAAATTTTTCGCAGTTCGTTGGTAGTGGCTGGGATTCGCATACGGTGTTATTTCATGGAGGCCTCCTTGAGATTATTTCCCCCATTGATCTCGTTTCGTCTTAAGTTAATGAGTCATTGGTGATCAATTTTTTATTTGGTGTAATGACTAGATTATACCCTACCAAAGCTTATCCGGTGATGATATCTCAAATTTTTCCCTTCTGTATTTCGATGAATATCCCTGATTATGCTCGTTCAATTCGATGATCCAATAATTAAGACCTCTCTCCGATGACTTTCAAAGATTTATGTTAGGACTTATTATTTAAATATTTCATGCTGATACTTATTAGAGATCTAAATTGACCAATCTTACTCTTTATATTTATTATTTGTTTATGATTAGAAAATCTTGCCATTTTCACTCTTTCTAGTTTGGATAAAATCTATCTCTCTCAAATTCGTTAGTATGCGTATTCATTAGTTGTCGTCATGTGAAAACGCATCGTTGGCATGGAATTCATTTGATCCAATGTAATTTGTACATATCACTTTAACTAGTGAGATTAGGAATTCTTAACGAAGTTTGGTTTAATTATCCTAGCTCTCGTTTCTGAGCTGCTATTTGATTGAATATATCTAATTTACTTCTGTTTTATTCTCGTCTAGTAAAAATCTGGTTCAATACTGATCCTAGATTGTTAAACATCTACATTAATCCTTTTAGAAATTCAATTTACTTTAATTACAGTAGTGTTTCAATAATCGTTTAATTCAATAATAATAATTTTATAGAGGTATAATTTCAATCATGATGTTAATTTAACAAGGTCTGCTTTAATCATAATAATAATAAATCTTGGTAATAATTTACTAAGTTTAATTTAAGCATGATAATAATTTACTAAATTTAATTTAATAATTTACTTTACTTTTCATTACAGTTGCGAATCAAAAGATAAAATTCCTCAATCCCAAAAAAAAGGTATTCTATATCACCGAGGGTCTGCCTCAATCAACTCCTGGCCTCCACCAACGACTTGTAATAATAGGTCGGGGTTTCAATGTTCACGGGGATTAGTTAAACTATTATTTGTCATTCGGTAGTGGCATGAATAAATTAATCTACATTGCATTCTACCTTCTAATTCGTTGTCGAATACTTCAAAATTTGTAAAACAAAAAACGAATTGGTCGACTCAACAATTATATTTACGGTACTAATAATAGGTTGACATGATTCTTTGCTCATTCTCAATGTTGGGTCTTCACCGGCTAGGGCATGGTGGCTGGTTCGCGTCTGTGCTAGGGCTCGGAAAAGAATTAATGTCGTGATAAGTAAAATCTAGATAATTACCCGAGTATGGAGGATTGTTCGCACTCGCAGTGTCATGTTCCTTGTATCCTTGATGCTCACTCGAATTTCGTGCGCGTTTTCCAGACATATCTATAAGTACATATCTATTTGTACTCCATTGAAAGTGGTTAATGTGTTTGGTAGATGATTTTCCTTTTCATTTTAGGGGATTTAATATTCATGGTCAATTCTCGTTCAATTTATGTATTAATATGGGCTACTCTAACGAATTATGCGTGATTCGTCGAATTTATTATTCGAGTGTGTCAGACAATTTCTTACAAATCAACTTGACGATGATCAGCTATCCATAGGGAATAAGACTATCCTTAGCAATTGTGTTAACGAGTATTCGTTAAAGGGCTCTCTATTTCCGATGGCAGTAACCGTGGAAGAATTGTTGGACATGTGAGTTCTGATGGCGTATCTATATTTGTTTTTTAGTGTGCAGAAAAACATTTATCAATTGTCAGGGAATAAATGATCTCAAATTTTGTCTCTTACGAATGACGTTGGATATTTTATAATAAACATATGTTAAATAGCGGTCTATTCTTCTGTTGATATATGCTAAGGAAGGTTTTATTGGGTAAATTCTATAAAGGTAAAGTAAATTTATACTATATTGATAACCAAATTCGTTAAGCAAGCAGACCTAGAGTGGGTCCTGTTATTTCGTTTAAAGTGGTTTACAGTTTATGGCTCAAATCTTTTTACAATTGGCATCGATTTATAATTATGACGAATTAATTTATTCTCCGCGGGATCGTATGTATTCTCGAACCTGATTAACCATTACTAGGTTGAGGAATTTGCTTTTCCCTAAAACAATATTTATCGCTATATTCTATTTCATCAACTGCAATCGCGGTCATTTAGCTAATATTTATAATTGAGTATAGTTCATTTTGGTTTGATTTTATTTAGCTAGTATTTATCATTTATGATAAAGTTATTACACGGGGTTTCATTGTAATTCGTGCTTTGCTATAGTTTTTACCCGATTTGGTTCATTTAGGACGAGATACTAGAGTTTTATATAATTTACATTAGTAGTGGGATGTGTCACATCCAGCACAGTACCCCCACCCGCTGAGAGAAAATTTTTCTAAGTCCAAAAGTACAAAAAATTTTTAAGACAAAGACAATGACTCATTCAAGGTCATTGAAACAAAGACCATGACTCATTCAAGGTCATTTGATGACTCATCATATTTTTTCAAGGTCATTTAAACAAAGACCATGACTCATTCAAGGACATAGGATGACTCATCATATTTTTCAAGGTCATTTAAACAAAGACCATGACTCATTCAAGGTCATTGGATGACTCATCATATTTTTTCAAGGTAATTTAAACAAATACCATGACTCATTCAAGGTCATTGGATGACTCATCATATTTTTTCAAGGTCATCCAAAATTTCTCAAGGTCATATTATTTTTAAACATTTTTAAATTTTTAATTTACTACTTATAAAAATAAGTAGTATATATTTGTAAATTATTTTATTATTATTATTAATATTATTATTTTTATTATTATTATATTTATTATTATTAATATTATTATTATTATTATTATTATTATTATTATTTTATTATTATTATTAATATTATTATTTTTATTATTATTATATTTATTATTATTATTAATATTATTATTTTTATTATTATTATATTTATTATTATTATTATTATTAATATTATTATTTTTATTATTATTTTTATTATTATTTTTTTTATTATTATTACATGTTTTAATTTTTATTACAAGTTTTATTTATTATTATTATAATTTTTATTATTATTATATTTATTATTATTATTATTTTATTATTATTTTATTATTATTATTATTATTATTACATGTTTTAATTTTTATTACAAGTTTTATTTATTAAGATTATAATTTTTTATTATTATTGCATGTTTTAATTTTTATTAATATTATTATTTTTATTATTATTAATATTATTATTTTTATTATTATTATATTTATTATTATTATTACATGTTTTAATTTTTATTAATATTATTATTATTTTTATTATTATTAATATTATTATTTTTATTATTATTATATTTATTATTATTATTGCATGTTTTAATTTTTATTAATATTATTATTTTTATTATTATTAATATTATTATTTTATTATTATTATATTTATTATTATTATTACATGTTTTAATTTTTATTAATATTATTATTTTTATTATTATTAATATTATTATTTTTATTATTATTATATTTATTATTATTATTACATGTTTTAATTTTTATTACAAGTTTTATTTATTATTCTTTTTATTATTTTTATTTATTATTATAAATATTATTATCATTATTTTTATTACTTTTTATTAATAATACATATATATATATATATATATATATATATATATATATATATATATATATATATATATATATATATATATATATATATATATATATATATATATATATATAAATCAAATACATAAAAACAACTATATAAAAACATCTATATAAAAACAACTATATATAAAAAAAACAACAAGTTCATCAAAAGTAAATCAATTATTAATAATACAATTAAACAAATATCAAGTTTTATTTCACGTTTCTTCACGCTTGGCATTTGATTATGAAAATATTGATAATAAAAATAATAATAATTATAAAATAATTATAACAAATGAAAATACCAAAGAGAAATTTTCACAATTCTTATTTTTATATACAAATTTGTTAATAAATATCAATAACATTCTCAAATATCTCATCAAATTGCTGATTGCGAACTGCTGGATCGGTTTCAGGCATGATTATATTACCACCAACATCAAGGACATCAACCCCTCTATAATGACCATATGCAAAACTCGAGTTTTTCCCTACCCAAGCTCTCTTATCGTCATGATTATTTAATGCTATTTTAGAATTTTTAAAAGTGAACAGCTGATGATTTCGGGTCCCTATCCTAGTTTGAGGTACCGACATAATAGTATTGTTATTATAACAATTCAAATATGATTGGTGTTTAATGTCGGTACCCGGTAATTTTACACCCTTAGCTCGCATTGTTGATTTATTTCCTAACAAGCTATAACATTTAGGGCGCAAGAAAACCCACTCGCTATATCCTAACCCTTTACTCTCATCCTTGAACTTGCCAATAACCGAGTCAAGTCGTCTAGAATATAAAGGATGAGAAGGATCATAATTTGATGTATCTAACAGCTCATCCGAAATCATAGCTTTTAATAAAATTTCTAATTTTAAATTTTTTATCTCCAAAAAGAAGCTATCTGTATCACCCGCTACTAGATTGATATCACAATTATAAATATCACGATATTTTTGTAACTCAACATACTGTAACTGGTACATCCGTAGTTTGGATAAATCTAGAACTGATTGACCAATATAACTAGGTCTATCCAAGCATATTGAGTCCTTATTAAGATGAGCGGCAAAAAGATCATCAGTAATCTCTATTGTTTTTCTAAATGCCGGTTTTGACGAATATGTAATTAACTTTTCAGCTGAATTACATAATCGCAAATTCATCCTCTTTTTAAGGTTCTCAACAGATTTACCATACAGACTGTTGTTATACAATTTAAATAAATCTCTATATAATTCACTAACTGCATTTGCACGCAAGTTAGTGTTTTTATCGATATAATGTTTAAAAATAGGAGCTTGCTTGTATTTAATAGCTCTATGTATATGTGTAACCTTAGCCCCGAGAGAAAGATAAAGCCTGAGAAGCCTCCAATGAAGAACATAGTTCTTCTTAGGATAATGCGTTAGCATTAACTTCTCAACTTTTGAATTTGGTGGGCACATCTTTTCCGGTCCAATTGGAAAGTCATTTAGAAAATCATGTAAATTATCTGGAATCTCGATATCAACTTCCATAGTATATCCATATGGAAGGATTTCAATATCCACAACATTCGCACATTCATTCAAAACCTCATCCAAACCATCATACACCCAAGTAAAATCAGCGTAAGGAAGACTTTGGCTGAGAGCCCAACCATACAGATTATTTATATCTATGTACAATAATTCTGTATCCTCCGAAGCAGCAATGTAATGATTGTTAACAAATGTTAACCCACCCCGTATTCCACCTTCGTAAAAATTGAACATTTCCATGTCCTGTAAAAGTTCAATGGGTTCCGTTAATGTCATAAGCGCTGAAGCCCATGACATACCCGGAATGCCATAAAAGTTTAGAGGTTCAAGACCATTGAAAACAATAGCCTTGGCACGGAATTGTTGAAAATAGTCCGCAAGGAGGAATACATCAAGTTTAAGGTAAATTAACATATAATCACGCAAAGTCCTACAGTTTTGCTGCGTCCAGATTAGTTGTGCCCTATCGTACTCATCTTCACTTACGCCCTCCCAAATTGGAGGCAACTCATAAGTAGTCTCAAGAACTTCCTCCGAAACAGCAAAATTATACGGGAAAATACCTTTACAGTCGACTATAGAACCTTGAAAGACAGACGAAGTCAATGGAAGAGAAGTTAGCGTTTTCACAGCCTTAGCTAACGAACAATTAAAAAATTGCATACTGTCGATAAAGCGAACAGCCAATTTGTTAATGTGAACAATTAATGAAATAAATTTTTCTGTAGAGGTCGGTATGATATCTAAATTCCACGAAGGAAAGCGATTGAGACCATATTTTAAAATATGGTGAAGGTCATACCCTCTTAAATTATGAAAGACTATAGGTAGTAACCGATAAATCCTACGAGCTATATTACATTTTCGGTAAGCTGCCCCTAGATAATTACCAGTAAAATGGCAATGATCTCTAACCGGATTTACAATCGGTTTTTTACATAAATAACAGGTTCGACAAGATTTAAACTGTCGAACCTCACTGAAAGACATGAGCCCTATCAATTTATCACCTTCCGAATCATAGTACGGAATAACAATTTCAGTTGCAATTTCCTCAATTTTCTTAAGAAAATCAGGAATGCAATCAAGTCCGTAAAAGTAATAATATGATTTTGTGTTAGTATAATTATTAATTAATAAAAGGCCTGCTGCAATAGGCATATGAATTTGATGATGTCTATCATCAGGAGGTAAAACCGATTCAAAATCGGCATAAATCACAAAAGGTGGGGTGATATGTTTAGAATAATTTAGGAATTCTAAATTTTTATTTTCGGGGAGCGTGTATAGGGTTGTGCCAGTCTGATTTTTGGCGCATAATGCAACATGTGTATTGAATGCATTATCTAATCTAAACCCATTAAGGCAATGTGGACACCAACGACATCTAATTTGAATGTTACAGTCAGGGTTTTGATGGCAATTCATTAACCAGTTGATATTGGTCACAGCGGTATAATGATATCTATCATTATTTTCAAGTAGTAATAAATAAATAGGGTTTCCGTCAGTGACTTTGCTTCTATGGATCAAACTTAAATGAGGATGGTGAAAGACATAATTATCTGGAACCTCATCAATTATAACAGTTGGTGTGTACGAAAACACATTTATTGCTAATTTTAAAGTCGAATTTTTCTTTTCGAACTTTGGGATGTTTATTAATTTCATGGGACAATCCGTGATCTCATCGTACTCTAATTCGTCTAAAAACTCAGTATATTTAGAGACTCTTTGGGGGTTTTCACCAATTATATCTTTCTTTAATAAATAAAGAATAGAGTAAAGGAAGCACTTGTCATCATTGTTTTTTATATTTACTATAGCTCCTTTATTTTTCAATGCAGAAGGGGTTTTAATATATTTATGTCCAGACAAACGATTAATAGGAGCATATTTTGTTAAAATAAAGTGAATTTCCATAATATTAATAACACGCCATCCACTGCCTAAATGGGTGAATTGTTCTATTTTTTCATTAAGCTTATTAACCCTTCACTTAAAAAGTTATCTGAAAATGTCTCCGCATTATTTGAAAAATAATTGTCACGGATCTCGCCATCTTTTTCAAATTTAATTAATATCGCGAATTGAATTTTAACGCTCCCCATTTTATTTATCTCAAAAATTAATTTATTACTGATTCGCTCAGTTAAAGTTACTGTAATTAGTTGCGCGTTAGATATATCAAAACGTAAAGTTTTGATAGCGCCATTTAAATTTACTGAAATGTTCGGCTCATTCTCTAATACAGAACCTCCGAATTGTATAATATTTTCATTATTTATAGTAGGTATAGTATTTTCATTAATTATAATAGGTATATTATTTATAATATTTTCATTATTTATAGTATTTTCATTAATTATAATAGGTATATTATTTATAATATTTTCATTATTTATAGTATTTTCATTATTTATAATAGGTATATTATTTATAATATTTTCATTATTTATAGTATTTTCATTATTTATAATAGGTATATTATTTATAATATTTTCATTATTTATAATATTAGAGTCATCATCATCACTGATTTCGATGACTTCTTTTTTAATTATTTTATTTGGGATATTAATTTTAATAGGCGCAGCAGGTCTTTTATTCTTTTTATTTGATGTTTTTTTATTTTGTAGTATATTCAAAATATCGACGTTATTTTTATTAATTTTCTTAAACATATTTATTTTACTAGACTTGAAAGAATTCAAATGAACCCCATGTTCCCTATAAAATTCTTTATATTTAATGTTCTGGGATGTTTTGCATATGGCGCAGATAAAAAATTTGATGCCATTAAATCTATGGCGGTAATATTTTTTCATTTCTTCATGGCAACTTTCATTATGTTGCAACGATGAGATGCAATATCTCGGATAAAAAGTGCCTAATAAAAATATTAAATTATAAACCTATATAAAGTAACTATGATATAAAATATCTAATAATTCTAACAAATAAAACCTTAAATACAATAATATTTGCATGCTCACTGCAAACTATTAAATAATTCTAATAAATAAAACCTTAAATACAATAATATTTGCATGCTCACTGCAAACTATTAAATAAAATATCTAATAAAATAATTCCTATATAATTCATATATAATTCAATTACGTAAGATCTATAATAAAAATGCCTATATAATTCAAAAACTATTTGTTCAACTATATTTGTTTATAATTTATTATGTTAATATATGTTTCAGTAATAATACTTTTTTAAAATATATTATAAATTAATGATATTTGAAGTATTATTAAAATAATACTTTAAATTTCATCAATTTAAAAATATATTTATCATAAAACTTTTGAAATAAATAGATCCTTATTATAAATTTATTATAAATTATTATAAATTATTGATATTTGATGTAATATTTTAATAATACTTCAAATATCATTAACTTAATTTCGATAAATAAAAATAAATAAAAAAACTAACATTTATCTCCTGATTCCGACGAATCATCATCCTCTATAGAAGAGAGGTCCTCCATATCTTCCCCAGTAACGAGGGCATCTCCAAAAACGGTGGCATAATTATTGTCATCCCCAGAAATGGGGGCATCTCCAAAAACGGTGGCATAATTATTGTCATCCCCAGAAATAGGGGCATCTTCAAAAACGGTGGCATTATGATGATCATCTGCATCCAAATCAACTAAAATGTTTTTAAATATATATAATAAAATTAAATTAAAATTTACCATCTTCGATAATATCGTCTTCGCTATCGCTGATAACAATTGTATCTTCGATTAAATTAACTTCTAAAATAATTTATAAATAAAACATATATAAAATTAAAATTTACCATCATCTTCGATAATTATAACATCATTTTCACGATCTAACTGATCTTGTATTTCTGTTAAAGTATACCAATCTAGAAAAATATAATAATAAAATTAAAAATAAATTAAAAATCCTTACCATTTTCATCGACCAACAATTGGCGTAAAATTCTTGAGTTCTCCATTTTAAAATTTTTGAAATCCCGCGAGTAAATTTTGAAATAATTGTGACAAATTCTACATTTGTCAATGTTTATAAAGAGAATAATATTTTCAGGATTTAGCCAATCACATTTAAGCAATACACACATATAGGTGAGAGATTTTTAGACATGTTTTCTTTGTAAAACACATGCAGTCTACACTGTGACTGCATGCGTTCTTTGTAAAATCACATACATACTTTTGTTTGTATGTGTTTTCTTTGTAAATCACATACATACTTTTGTTTGCATGTGTTTTCTTTATTCAATTTTGTGTATGCATGCACTTATCATGTGATGATCACGCACTTATCTTGCACTGTCTTTGTGATCACGCACTTATCATGCACTGTCTTTGTGATGATGCATTAGCTTTAATTAAACACATAATAATATTTATAATAATAATAATATTAATAATAATAATAATAATAATAAAAATAAAAATAATAATATTTATAAAAAGTAATAATAAATAAAAAGTAATAATAAATAAAAATATTAATAGTTAAAACATAACAATAAACATTAATACATTTATTAATCATCAAATCTCTTGGATAATAACCAAGCTAAACAATGTTGACCACATGTTAAGGTCCATGGTTTTTGATACATAGTTTTATTATAGACAATAGGTTTACCCATTGTTTGCAGTTTCGAAACCATTAAAGCCGGATAATAGAAACCCATAGGATCAAATACAAATATCTTGCTAGGTTTCATATATATTGCTAACCAATGTTCTCCACCGAGATGAGATGATTGAGTATTGACGATTATGGCTTGATTATTACGTAAATATGGAATTTTATCAAGAGGAAAAACCCCTAAAAATTCATGTCCTAGTATTTGTTTTCCAATTCGATAGACCTGAACAGAACTACATCAATAATATTAATAATACATTTGAAAACTTACTCCATGACAAATTATCTTAAATTATCTATACATTTATACCATTCAAACCAACAATGTTCGTTCAAACCAATAATGTTAGTTCAAACCAACACTGTTCTGTTTGCAGTTATTTGAACCTCATTTTCAAATACTCCATATATTACAACATGTACCGGTTCAGTTGTAGCTTTAGCAAACTTTATATCTAATCGTAAATTACCATTTTGAGGTAATTGACTCTGATTTAAATCGAAATCGGGTGCCAAAACAAATGTGAAGAATGGATATTTGCTTTTAAAATCTTCAAGAGTTATACCACAATTAAGGTTTTTATCCAAATAACCCATATTTCTAACTATACTCTGCATATATGTAGCACAATAATTATCATTTTCGAAATCTTGAGTATATGTTTCTCTATAATCACTATTTTTCGATAAAGTTAGCGATGTTACACCAAAGTTTTTGAAAATTGAGCTCGATGTTAAGTATGATCCATTATATTGAGATTCACTTTGAAATGTTACCAATATAAAGTTGGGCATTCTTCTATCTCCAAATATTTGTTCCTTATAGAAAGAAGCTGAACCTTTAGCAATAGCAAATTGAACAATTTCCTTTGTTTTCAATGGATATATTGCATGCTTAGAATTAAGCCCCAATTGATGACCGGCTAATACAGAGGGTTCAACCCGAACTCTTCTCACCAATAATTTTGCATCAACTAATTGAAGAATTGGTGTTGTGGTGGCACTTGTTAGTGATAATGCCGAATCAGATCTTTTCAATCTAATGTGTACATTAACACCGGGGAGTAAATATTTCGGTTGATCCATAAAATCGAGTTGTAATGATGAGCACATGGTAAATAATTTCGAACCTCTAATCCACTTTTTCCTATCATCATCACTACCATAACCCATAGGAGTTAAACATGTATTTTTAGTATCACTATTGTAATTTATAATAGTTTCTATTAGAGCTTTGTGAATATATGTACTGTTACCACCCTCAATCTTGATATTATTAAATCCGAGAACTGCGTCTTTAAAAAGTGTATGAAACAAGAAATTGTTTGGTATTACATCACTAGGTTCACATAATGGTTTTCTATCTTTATCTACAACTTTGATCTGAACAGTTAACAATGTATCATTCAAATCTAAATATTCAGTTTGGGAACCATTAATATAAAATTCAATATCGGTTCTACTATCCATAATAGAATTCATCGGGAATACCTCTTCAAAGGCCCCCATTTCAATTACTGCTTGGGGAGACGGTCTATCAAATAAGCACAATTCAGATTTACCACAAATCATTTTTGAAATATAGTTCCATGTCCTTTCATTCGTTTGTTTATATGTTTATGATGTCTTTTACGTTTTGGAATCGGTGTTGGTGCAGGTTCTTGTTTTTGAAACATACCTGCAACACTAGGTAGAACTTTCCCTAACTCGGATAATGCATTTGATTTCAGAGATGGCAATATTTTCTGCTCATTCATTATCACATCTTTAGCAGTTTTCATACCAAAACTACCAAGGCGTTTAAGAATAGGAAGTGCAAATCTACCAATTGTTCTCAACCAACCTGATCCATACTGTTTACCAATAAAATATGGTAATTCGCCACCACTTTGGCTACCACTATACATACTAATAATATCGTTATTGGCCATCTAATTTACGAAAATGTAATGTCAAATGAGTTTTTGTATCTTTACTAAATTCAATAAATTTACCGCTATCATCACGAATATTTATTTCTATATTGTTTATACATGATGTTGATACCGGTAAGTACATGGGATTATCGATATTTATATTGACAACTTCATCCTGATCATGTTTATCAACCCAAACAGATTTCAAAAGAGGAACCAAAGAATCACCAACAATTATAGGATCGATGATGTTAGTATATATGAACATTTGCCTATGAAGTTTTATTATTTTTGGTTTGCGTACACCAAAAGCACTTGTCCTATATGTTTGCTTATCTAATCCCAATGTATTAGCCAAATTTTTATCAAATGTAATTTCACAAATGTTATTATTCAGACTGAATTTACATAATCCATCTTTAACAAATTCAATAGTTTTAAATATATGTAAACAATTGAATGAAATATATTTATGTAATTCTTCAAGTGTTTCAATATATAAATCATAAGTAAATGTAAATGTCTCTTCAACTTCATTAATATATGATAGTGATATTTTGATGTTTTCGATTGTTACACTTTTTTCATCAAATGTTTTGAAACGTATTAGGTATTCAGTACCAGGAACAACAATGCTAAGCTTATCACAACCCAATCGCTTGGCATCCTCAATACTTTCAAACTTTATTGTAAATGGACTATAATCACAACTAACATTCAATCCATCTTTGAAAAACATGCCACAATTTTCATCTAAAATCTGATTCGGAATATGACAATATCGTTCAAAATTATTGATTGAGAAAATACCACTACAGGTTTTGGGTACACGTTTCTTGAATCCGATTTTACAATGACTATAAAATGGGAATGTATTGTACACAAATGTAAAGTCTTGCAAAGCAACTTCCCAATTTCCATGTAAATAAATGGGATTTTGAAGATCAACCATAAATTTACTTGCTTGATTTTCCGGATGGATTAGTGGGCAACTATTACTCGGTAAAATTGTATAGAAACTCATTTTACTAGGTCTTTTGATGATATCCATGAGGGTTTTTGATATCCATGCCATTTGACATAGTATTGTTTATCCTTACCCACCATTTTAGTTTTCAATATTTTCTGAATTCTGAACACCGTAGGTTTGGAAATAACTTGTAATTCCTGTTCATAGAATTTCCCTTGTATTAAATTGTTATCACTATCTTTAATAACATACATTACAGGACTCTGTTTAGTATTAATTTTAGTAATTTGAAATACCTCATCACTCCAATTACTATCAAAATTTTTGATGAAAGGTGAAGCAGATATTTTACTAATTCTAACGTGATCACCAACTTTATATTTTGGTTTTGTAATAGCAACTGTTTTAGACCGTACTGATTTAGCTAATGTTTTCGAGCTGATATCTACGGGTCTCAAACCATTCAGACCTCGATGTGATGAATTATTATAACTAACAAGTATTTTCGGTAATACATTTATCCATATTTTATAACCTTGATGCACGAAATATTTCTTCAATCTATCCCTCAATGTCCGGTTAAATCTTTCAACATGTGCGGCTTTGTATTGAGAATGTACAGAATAATGATTTATTTTGAGACGATCCAGGATTTGCTTAACTTTACTATTGTAAAACTCCTTGCCTATAATAATAATAATAATAATAATAATAATAATAATAATAATAATAACAATAATACCTAAATCGGTTTGCAAATTGTCTGGATGTCCATTTTTAAACATAGAGTTAATTGCTTTAGATATTTCCTCTGCAGATTTTGTCTTTGTTGGTACACCGCGAGCAAAACGACTGAAAACATCAATACACGTTAAAATATATTTATAACCCTTGTTAATCTTCGAATACGGTATCATCTCCATCAAATCCATTTGCCATAAATCATTAATACCGAATGTTTTATAAGCTCTCGTTGGAAATCTTTTCCGCATTGGTTTGTTTAAACTGTACGCAAGCTGATCTGACAACCACTTTTGCGTTTCCTTTTTCGACTTTGGGACTCTTTTCTTTAACTTTGCCACTCCACCGAAACCTGCTTCGTCTTCTGGGTTCGTCCAAATCTTCTCCATTACAACAAGATGATTTAAATTTTAATTTAACATTAGGTAATGATTGCCCCATCATTTATTGTGATAATAATGATAATGCTAATGGTAACATTGCTCCGATAAAACCACCTTGTTGTTTATATATGATTTTTCTCATTTGCTGTCGATTTTTATTATTTACTAGTGATAACAAAGGCTTACGATGTTTATTCAATACTAGTTTTTTAGAATTACTGATTTTAATTTTACCTCTGACTACTTTTAATAGAATTTTGAGTAAATCATCGACAACAAAAGTTGGAAAAGATTGTAAAATAGACATTCTTTTCATACTCGAAGCCTTTAACAATGCATTAAAATATGGGAAACTCCTATGATTTTTTACAATTTTATCTGTTTTCTTACTCTTTTTAATAATGTTTTTCGAAATTAGATTCATTGCAGGGTAATTCTCGGTTATTAGTTTTTTAGATGGTGTATAACTGGTTTTTGGTGGAACTTTATTTATAGTCTTTTTAATACTTTGTCTAAGTTTTCGGATAATTTTAAGCCTGGATTTCATAAACATTTTTACATGTTAAAGTTTTCAACTTTGTTTATATACCATGGCACCTTCTTTATTGAAAATATCGGTTTTTACCCGTAAATCATCATTGCATTGTTGTGTGAAATCAAGAAATATATATCCATGTGGTGATTTTGTAGCATCTTGAAATGCACTGATGAGAAAATTACGATTATTAGGATATGCCTGTCGAGCAAGAAAATCAATAACGGTTGCATCTCTAGGATTCTTGAAAATAACTAAATATTGAACATTTAAATTCCTTGTTCGATGTGCGCCACCCTGATGAAATAGATTTTGAGTAATAAAGATCACAGTAACACCGACATGTCTACTGATTTTTGTGAATAAATTATTAAAATCCTTTTCTTTATTAGCTTCCTGATACAAATCATCAATAATGATGACATCACCTTTCCTTAATCGACTTGACCAGTTTTTTGATCGAAACCCTTTACTATTTTCATGTTTTTCAATTTACAGAAATTATCTTGAGTTAATCCATGTTCTTCATCTGCACCCCTATGCCAATAAATCTTGTTGAATTTGGTTTGAAATAAATTAGATTTCAGTAATTTACACACAAACATAGTTTTACCACTACCACTTGGGCCAACGATTTGATATACCGCATCATTTCTTAATTCCATTATTAATTTGTATAATTATAGGTTTTTGTTTATATTATATGATTTAATGAACTCTTCCTAAAAACTCATATATATAGCTTAATATTTCTTTATTGTTTAATTATGTTATCAAATATAAATTATAAAGGAACTTTCGATGTATCAAAAATGACGTTTCCAAATGGTAAACCCCAGCAAATTGTAGATAGGAGTGGAAAATACCCTATAATATTTTTCAAATCAGGCAAATGCAGAATCATGGGATGTAAGAAACCTTTAGATGTCAATAAATTACAATATAGAATAAAGGATCTTAAAATACAGTCAATTACAGTTACCATGGATATAGGACAATCTATCAATCTATACAACATGTCAACAAAATGTCTTTGTATGTTCGAACCAGAATTATTTCCTGCACTGAGGCTTTTAAAATACAACCCAATGTGTGTTAACGTGTTTGCTAGCGGCAAAATAGTTATATTAGGGGTGCGAAATCTAGAGTACAAAAATATTGTTTGTGATATACAAAATGAAATCACCGGATTGGTCGATATCTGATTGGCTAATGATTGATTAAAACAACTTGCTTATTCATTTTATTTCATTTTTAAAATGGAAAATACTTCAAGCACAAAATTAAGCAAAAAAGAGATCGAAAATTATGGTAAATTTATTATTTATTATATATTAATATTAATATCTTTGTTTCCAGATAAATATCAGGCCGTATTACTGGAAAGGTTATTCTTCTTCTATCCTCAACTCAGAGCAATAGTCAAAGACCAGCCTGAATCAGTAATTCCAGATTTGGTCTATACAACCACCAACATATGGATTTTTAACATAATTGATCAAGCTCTATGGGATATTAAGCTTGACAGAAGACCAAAGGAGATGGAACCCGAATACCCTTGTATTCTGGGTTGTAGCTGCTGCGATTTTCGATACCAGCGCTATGTGGAATGGTGCCGGGAAAAATCAGTTAGAAATTCTTCGAAATACCAACTTTTTCGAAAATAAATGTATTTTATTTTGATTGTTTTGGTAGTTTTATTGTTGGTAATAAATGTTTTTGTATTTTATTTTTGTTTTGTTTTATTGTTGGTAATAATAGTTTTATTTTTATTGCTTTGGTGATAATATTAATAATAGTAATAGTTTTATTTTTTGTTAGTTTTGGTAATAATAATAATAATAGTAATAATAGTAATAATAATAATAATAATAATAATAAATAAAACTTGTAATAAAAATTAAAACATGTAATTATAATAAAAATAATAATAATAATAAAAATAAAAAAATAATTATAAAAAACATTAATAAAAAAAAAAGTAATAATAATCATAATAATAATAATATTAATAATAATAAAAATCATAACAATAATAATCATAATAATTATAATAACAACAGTAATAATAATAATAATAATAATAATTATAATAAAAATAATAATAATAATAATAAAATAATTTACAAATATATACTACTTATTTTTATAAGTAGTAAATTAAAAATTTAAAAATTTTTAAAAATAATATGACCTTGAGAAATTTTGAATGACCTTGAAAAAATATGATGAGTCATCCAATGACATTGAATTAGTCATGGTCTTTGTTTAAATGACCTTGAAAAAATTTGATGAGTCATCCAATGACCTTGAATGAGTCATGGTCTTTGTTTAATTGACCTTGAAAAATATGATGAGTCATCCAATGACCTTGAATGAGTCATGGTCTTTGTTTAAATGACCTTGAAAAATTATGATGAGTCATCCAATGACCTTGAATGAGTCATGGTCTTTGTTTAAATGACCTTGAATGAGTCATGGTCTTTGTTTAAGTTACCTTGAAAAAATATGATGAGTCATCAAATGACCTTGAATGAGTCATGGTCTTTGTTTCAATGACCTTGAATGAGTCATTGTCTTTGTCTTAAAAATTTTTTGTACTTTTGTACTTAGAAAAATTTTCTCTCAGCGGGGGGGGGGAGGGTGTACTGTGCTGGATGTGACATGTGCTGGATGTGACACATCCCACTACTTACATTTATTCGGTGGTTGAATTTCACTACGTTTCGTTATAACGCACTATTCTATGGATTGATTTTACTAAATTCCTCTGCGGCATGAAGTTAGAAATACATAGCAATGACTTTTGAATTTATAGCCGTGTGTGAAAATATTTTAGGTCGAGTTTATGGGAAATGAGTGCCGACGAACAGCCAAAATACTATTTCCCCTTCACCCTTTTCCCCTATACGGAATAATATTGACGTTTCAGCTCCTGCGTTCTCACGCCGGAGCCTTCACGGGCACGAATTATTGGCGATTTACACGCACTTACACAATTCGATTATATGTATGATTTTAATTGCTTGTAATGATGTTTCGGCTGTGGGCCGGAAAAATTTCGACAAAGAAAATCTACTTGTTAGGTAAACATATATTTTTGCCACATAATACATTATAGCTGTCGTGAATAACATAATTTTCGTGCATAATACATCATAACCCTCTCCCACGCCGACGCCCAAGCAGAGCTCATTCGAGGTTGCAAGGACGCGACGTGGAGAGAGTTTTCGAACATTCACTCACTCACATCAACGTTTCTTGCTTCCACAGATTAAAACTGATTAAAACGATTCAAATTTCTCCAAACTGGTTAAAGACGATTCAAGTTTTTCAAAAACTGATTTAAGGTTAAAAACTGTTTTTTATTATGTAAAAATGAATCGGTATATATATATATATATATATATATAATTCAATAAATTTAATTGCCAGCCGCATTAAATTATGTAACTTAATAATTTTAATTTTCCAAAAATCCTAATTATCACATTAATAATTAATTTCACCGCTGAAATCCTTTTGTTTGGATTGCACAAAAATGTATAAAATGAAAAATATAAAACAAATAAATCTTAAAGTTACAAGAACGAAATTAATTAAAATCAGAAATTTATATTTTGCGGGGAAATGTATGAGCCCTAACCTTGCGTGTTAAATTTGATTTAGTAAAACAAAATTTGACCTTGTAATTTTCTAGTATATTCTATTCTTAATTTTATTATTTTGTTACTTAATTTGACAATTTTTCTTTTGAATTTTTAAATTGAATTGTTTCCAATTCAAATTATTTGATTTTTATTCCATTTTCATGGATTTTCGCATTTTTTAGTAATTTGTCAAATTTCGGTCAAATTGTTAGGTTTTCGTGTTATTTTTATGTTTATTTCGAGCGGATCTTGTTGCACTTTGTTATTATTTTAATTTATTTTTGTGTTTTATGATTTTATATTTAATTTTTTTCTTTCTCATATTTTAGCAGGGTTAGTTGATATTTTATAGGTCCGATTTTAAATCTGCATGTTGTATTTGCCTGTGTATTACCGATTCATTTAAACAATTTACAAGGCCATTTGTGTTCTGGCCGAACAGAAGTCATTTATGGGAATAATTAGCATATAGTCATTGGTAGTCGGGTATCTACGATTTTCCTTGAGAAGAGTAGTTTCAATGCAATATTATTATCATGAGGGGCCTTTTATCGGTATGTTTCATTGGTTTGGACATTTAGTTACAATTCATCGGTTTATCTAAATGGAGATTGGGGTGGTCGAAAAACTATTTGTTCTGGACAGGAACTCTCAGCTAGTGTTCAACATAGCAATATACTGGTGTAACGATACTTCTTGGTTGTCCAGAATTTGATAATCAGCTTTCTAATGGGCGCGTGATAAAGATCATCGTTCGGGATTTGTAAGTTGCAATCTCAGGTTAGCACTTTGACGGGTGAATCTTTGTCTCTTACACATGCATGTAATTTCATAATAAATTTGAATTCAGAAAAATAATAGAGTGGCATTTATTTATTTAATTTTCATTATTGCGATCCGTGTCTTCCTCGCTTTTTATCACATTTTCTTTATCAGCGCGAGTATCTTATTCCGATTTTGATCCCTAAAAAACGGGTGTCGGAGTCTCATTATGAATGGCCGGAATTCATGAAATTCAATTCGTAATTAAAATAGACAAAATAATTAAACGAAATCCTCACTTTCTTGGGCGTCGGTCCTACGCTCCATCGTGATCTCTTCATTTTCTATAACCGGAAAGGGATGGTTCTTGACTCGAGAAGCAATTCGCCTGTTAGGATTCATTTCAATATCTCACTGTGATTTTTGAATTTCCAACTCCGACTATCTTATTTATATTACAACCTCTGCCCCGCAGGTGTGTCTGAAATCGTGTTCAGGTCAGGGCATATAATGTGTGCGTTCTATTCCTACCAGAGAATTTCTTTTGACGTGGAATTTTTCTACCCACTTATTGATCGCAATCGAGCAGATCTGCCACGTCTATCATTTATTCAAAGTGAATTTTACCAGGTTGATTTCCATTCTATTGATTAGTCCTAAGACAACGTTGTTGGTTATTCGTCGGAATTTGGAACCTTATTATATGTCTGAACTCTTTCAGGTTAGATGAATTTACTTATGTTCACTGCATAAACTATTTCCGATTTCAGTTTCGCACCTCGCAGAAACGAGATCCCTTTGTGATTCATGTCAAACCTCAAAATTCACTGATATTACAGAATCTCTCAGATATTTTTCCTATAATTCGTTGTGATGTCGTTTATTGATAATTTATTATTAACTTCTATATGCTTGATGTGATCATTATGTATCGGTTGTTATATTCGTTTATTTGAATTTTCTCATTTTCCTATTTATGATTGATTAGCGAGTATCCCTAAAGGGGTAGATTTTCACAATGTTAATTCGGGACGTAATACGTACTTCGTCTGGTCGGTGATGTATTCCATGTCACTTTTACTTAAATTGACCATTTCCTCCGGTGGTAAATTCGTCTTTATACCTTACTACAGGTTCGTGAGTTATCCTACACTCAAGCGGAGCTCTATCACTTATTAACAGATTTGGGTTGATTCTAATGCGGATAGTTTCTATTCCCGACTGGTGTGAGTAATATTATGCTATTATTTATTATTTTTGTTGAGATTAATTATAATTTTGGGCGGCGTGTTGAATAGTGATTGATCCCTATGGTTAGATAATCACTAAATTACAAATAGACAGCGCAACTAGTTGTGATAAAAGTGCCGTCGACAAGGATAATAACGCTAGTTTCATTAATTGGGCCATTTATTTACTATGACTAACTTCTACGCGGCGACGAATTTTTAGTGGTACTATTATCTGGAGTTAAGTCATTTTATACCCTTGACTTCGATGTTCACAGCATCAGCCTCTTATCGCCTTCTTTAGTTACAGTTTGAATTTATGCCAATTAGTTATCGGAGTAGTTAATTCTCGTGAGTCTTTTCATATGATATCGTGAATTTTTATTTAGTTAGATCATTTTAGACAACAATTATTTCCGTAATTTTTTCCCCTCTTCCTTCCTTTCGATTTGACCTTAGGAAAATTATGTTAATATTATGATTTTAAGAGTGCTCACCGAGCTACTCAATGTTTATGATTTTTAGCGGTTATGTGGAGTAAATTTTGGGTCGAAATTATGGAAAAGTGGGTAATGGAGGAGCAGCCAAAAGACTACTTCCCTTCTCCCAATTTCCCCTATAACGGACATTATCGACGTTTAAGCCCTGCGTTATTCACGCTGGAACCTTCACGGGCACAGGCTATTGGCAGATAAACTGCACCTACACAGCCTGAATTGTGTGTTGATTTTTCTTTCTTGCGGTGCGTGAGTGGCTATGGAGCGGAAAAATTTCGACGAAAAATTCATTATTTCAATTTTATAATATTTATTGACGAAATCAGTTGTAATTAGCATAGCACATCTCATCATCAAATCATATTCAAGGCTTTCCCCACGCCGACGTCCAAGCAGAGCTCTTACGAGGTTACAAGGGCGCGAGGTGGAGAAAGTTTCGAGCATTCCTCAACTCACATCGATAGATTGGTTTCTCAACTGGTTAAGACTAGATCAAAACTGATTTGTTCAGAATAACTGATTCAAGTTTTTCAAAGCTGATTTAAACTGAACATAATTATGTGAAAATGAATCGGTATATATACCTATTGTATGACCCTAACCTTACGTGTTAAATTTGATTTAGTAAAACAAAATTGACCTTGTGATTTTCTAATATATTCTATTCTTAATTTTATTATTTTTATATTTTAATTTGACAATTTTCTTTTCAATTTTTAAATTGAATTGTTTCCAATTCAAATTATTTGATTTTTGTTCCATTTTTATGGATTTTTCATTTTTTAGTAAATTGTCAAATTTTCGTGTTCTCACATCATTTTTATGTTTATTTCGTGCGAATCTTGTTGCACTTTGTTATTATTTTAATTTATTTTTGTGTTTTATGATTTTATATTTAATTGTTTTCTTTCTCATATTTTAGCAGGGTTAGTTGATATTTTATAGGTCCGATTTTAAACCTGCATGTTGTATTTGCGTGTGTATTACCGATTCATTTAAACAATTCTCAAGGTCGTTTGTGTTCTGGCCCAACACAATACTATCTTTATTATCACAAATTTAGTACAGATTCATTTTGTAATTCTATGGCCGTAATTTCTATGCGGCGTTTGAAGCTTTATAGGACGTCGCGAATAGGCATGCTCCTTGCCCATCCTGTCGGTTGTCTCCAGTATGTAGGGTAAGAAGATGTTTGGGTACAACTAGATGCATCCACGCGTTGATTTCCAGGAGGGCCGGATCTTCTGAATTGTATGCTACACTGTAATTGGGTAGGTAGCCATCGGAGCTTGGGATGCGGCCACTGGCGATATCTGCGTTAATCTTCACCAACCGTCTACGTCGCAGGTTGGCTTTCCATCGGTATTTTCTTTCGAGGTGTTCGAATGATTGAAGTGCCACCTCGGCTTCATGGCGAATTTCTCGAGCCGGATTTCGCCCTGACTCCCGTTTTATGGCAAGACTGGGCAGCTCCACGTCTTCGTCATACCGATTCTGATTCTGGAGAGGCCATTCTGGTGTACCGTGCGTAGATAGGGAGTATCCACGATCCCACAGGGCTTGTCGGTAGTGTTCGGCGAATTTGTTGGGGATCGTCAATGTGGTGCGGTTGTCGTCCGTCCAACGTTCTCGAGAATTTCCTGTTGCTAGTACATTAAATATCATTGAAATTTCAATATGAGATATTATACATCGCTGATTCCTAATAGTTCATTCACAAAACACAAACAAAAAATAACTCCCAATTAGCTGAATATACATTAAAGGTTATGAAAACGAAAATGTCTCATTTATTAGGAATACATTGTATTATTTTACGATTACTCGATTGTGTGTATGCTCTCAGACTAGGTAACTTACTCCCATACGGATCTAAAATAATCAATCCATTTTTAATTCGAATCAATCGTACTCATAGTTAATAACGGACAACAATACGTCATCTTTGTCCCCTGGAATCATAAGGAATACTACGATTACTTACCCACGGTATCATTTATTTACCGAGATTCTTATCGAGAATGAAAAATAAATCTGAGCTACTTTATTTATTGGTGATTACTACTCCTATAAGAATACGAATAAAACTGAATTTACATTATGTATAGATTAATACAAAAATAAAACCAAAAATCATTACTAAAAAATAAACCAAACACAGATTTTTTATTGAATTAAACTAATATAAATTAAATCTAAATTTTAGATATCAGCAATGAAGTTTACTACCCACCGCATGGTCCTCTGGCTTATATTGGCGTTCTTCGTTCTTCGCGGAACTAATGCTGTGATGAATTACATCACGCTTCTTTGATCGATTCGCATTCAAATTTGACATATTGTGGAAAATAATAGAACTTACCTTGTCAGTTGATATTTATATTGAGCTCCAAGACGGGAATGAATCAGGCCACACGTGACTTATACAATCACAAGAATTTAATTTTGTCCATTGTTCGTGGCCGCTGATTATTGGCCAAATTATAATTGTTACTCACCAATTTCTTCTAAATGATTATTCCTGCGAGAAATTTTGATGATTCATATCACTAACAGCAGTTCTGAGCGGTGTGTGGGTGTGAGTTGCTAGTAGATTGCTTCTCTCTTTCGCAATCAATGCAAACCACCTTCGGACGCACTGGAGTGGTGTGAAATTCCACGACACACAAAAAGTCATTGACATGTGATTACCTCATCATGTCACTTCCAGAATTTCCTTTTTATTCTGAAATTCAGACAATTCTAAATTCCAGATTTTTGAGACTCGATCAATCTTTCAGCACATCGGTTAGTTATTTGTTTGTTATTGCACTATTATAATACTTAAATTTTAGATATTTATTTGCAATTTGGTTAATCGTTGTTGTCAATGGAAAATGTATATTCTATTTGTTCGTGCTTCTCCGTCGAATCAACTACGAAGGGGTTTCTCGGTGAGTTTTTTCCATTCATTAGTATTATGGTTTTTGCTTTTAAGATTAGCGTCTATGGCAAGAAGATTTATTATGCATGGCAAATTATTGTTGGGTCCAGACGGTCGAATGCTTTTAATTCAAGGACATGAAACTGGATTTGCTCATCGTCTCCTATTCACTCTATGAAGAGGTTAGATATATTTTTGTGTTTTGTACTTATTTTATATTAAAAATAAAATGGCTTATGATTTATTCGCTTTTTTTGTCATATATTAGTTTCTATGTCTACCTACCAGTGATTATCGCTATATTTATTTTGTAAAATATTCATTATAAATGCATTTATGTATGCATTTTAAAAGTCGTCAGGTTTAATAAATTATTAAAACGATTTTGATTTGTGATTATCTTTATGCTTTAATAATAGATGTTTATAGTTATTGTGTTGACAAATTATTATACTGATCTTCTTATGTCTGTACGATTTGCTAAATTATTTCGGGGTTACTTCATGTTCTACAGTGCCTTGGTGTGGTCTTGTTTCGTTAAATTCGTGTCTTAGTCTGGATTTATATATTGTTAATTTTGTTATTAAATAAATTATTTTGAAATTTGCCTTTTGATTTGGAATGGTCTGCTATATGTCTGTTTCGCGACCTAACAGAGGTTTTTCATCATGTAAGGTGTATTCTCTGTATGGTCGTCTAGCGATTTAATGCGTAGGGTTGATTGACGGTTATCTTTATGGGTTTTTATTCTCTGTTTTTAATTTTTATGAGTTAATGGATATTTTCACCACTAGCAGAGTCATATTCTCAATTATGATTTCACTAATGGGACGTTAGGGGTTGTTTTTAGATGCCTACTTTTAATCGTTGATACTAGTACGTTGAGTTGCCTTCCTCGAGACATTGTTAGCGATTTCTTAGCGTGCTAGGTCTTTATCAAATGTATCGTCTAATTCTTAGTTGTACCGGCAAGTACCGTCTTAGGCGCATTTAGAATTTTTCTTTAATTTAACTAACATGATCGTTACATCGATTTCCGCAAGACCCTTCCCTTTAACCAGAAGTTGACCCTAAGATGTTTATGTGTTTATATTAGATTTTAGGAGTGCTCACTGGACTACTCTGCGTAGTAATTTTTGCCGATATGTGTTATATTTTACGTCGATTTTTCGGGAGTGAGTGGAAAGGGAGTCAGCCAAAAGACTGGTTCTCGATCTCCCCACTTCCCCTATAAGCGAAAATGATTTGACATTCGAGACCGTCGTTACGCACGGTGAGGTCTCTCACGGGTACGAGCTATTGGCGGATGAACCGCACTTACACCGCTCAATAGGGATGTATGATTTTAATTGCTTGCTAGTGTGTGGCTGTGGGCCGGAAAAATTTCGACAGTATAAAAACACATTTGTTTTCTCGAATCATATAATTGTCCATAATATACATCGAATAGTTATATCATTCGTATGGCACACTCATAATAATCGCTTATGCTCACTTCGATAGTTCCTGGTAAATAATCGTTGCAGACTTTCGTTCCGGACGTTTTGTGATTCAATACTGTTTTTCCTGTTAAAAAACGCAAGAGGTTTTTAAGAGAAAAACTGATCCCCTACAAGTGATTAAATTTATGCGAAAATGAATTGGTATTTATACCTATTCTGTGACTCTAACCTTGCGTGTTAAATTTAATGCGATAAAACAAAATTTGACCTTAAAATTATTTGTATAATCTAACTCTAATTTTTATTATTTTCTTGATTTAATTTGACAATTTATTTATTAAATTTTTAATTAAATTATAACTAACCAAAATTATTTTATTTTAATTCAACATTTTCATTAATTTCTTGCTTTTACGTGAATTGTCAATTTTCGGTGAAATCTTATGTTATTTTGTAATTTTTATGTTATTTTCGTGCGGATCTTAATGCATTTTGTTATTATTTTAATTTATTTTTATGTTTTTTGATTTTATATTTTTAATTATATCTTTCTCGCATTTTAAGGTGTTTACTTGATGTTTTATGGGTCTGATTTTTAAATCTGCGTGTTATGTTTGCGTGCTGTTTCCAATTCATTTAAACAAAACTTAGTGCTAGCCCAACATAATTTATGGTTGCTAGAGGTCAATCATGTTGCCACTGACAACTAATCTGACATTAGTTATGTCTAAGAGCAAATTCGATTAACGATTTCCACCATTAAAAAAATTTACTTAATAACAGTGTACCCCAATTTCAGTATTGTTTATTCATAAAATGAAATATGAAATATTTCGACATAAAATAAATCTTAATCGCTGACTAAATAAAATTCACGAAATCTTCCTCTTTCCTTTTCAATAAACGAAAAGATTTATATAAATTTTTAAAACATTTTAAAATTTAATTTACCAGCATTCATATGGTTGGTTACTGGGTTAATTTACAACGTGCTCGATTGGTGTTGTCATCGCAACCCACATACAAAAATAAAGCATGATAATTACCACTTGGTAACTATCGCTAAGCGGCGTTGGATGTGTACCAAATGGGTGGAAGTCCAGCTAATAATTAGCCCAGCTACTTGTACTTCTAAGCCTTAGCATGCCTGCAGGTTCATCGACTGTCGTTAGAAGATCCGTGTCTGATTTCCTATGATTTTGTGTTCTTATTTTTTCTCTATCAATCAAGGGATCCAAAGATCATTTAATTTTCATTAATGCAAGATAGGTGAAGTGAGTTATTTAATACTAAGAAATATATATAATTTTGAATACATCAAAAAGGTATACTTATATCTCACATCCGAATTTAGTGTATAGTTGCATCCGGTTTATTGGTCTGCTTTACTGAGTACTCTGAGCAGCCAGTCAATCGTATCAGTATCATATCTTGGTCATCACAAAACGGATAATTACCACTAGTTTCAATAAAACAAAATATGATTCTATCTATATTAGTGATGTTTTCAGAGACTACAATTCGTTTTTTAGCGCCTTTAACCCTTCATTCGGAGATTTTTGATGGTTTGTAGCTTCTATCGATGATGAATTGGATAAGTGCATTCGTAAGCACCATGGGAGCTTCTCACAAATCTAAAAACGCAATTGATGACTTTCTCTCCGTTTCACATGTGAATACAATGTTTTTATGTAAACTGTTCATAAAATGCAATATATGTACTTCTCCAGAAAGCTTTAGTGAATTTAAGTATAAGTGAAATATGGTGAAAGGATTGATTTATCGTTCATGGTCTTTATCTTCTACTTTTGCTAATTCGGTTAAAAGCGTTGATAAATTGGTTGAGTTGTTGATAAAAAATGGATATTCTAAATCATTTTTATTGTTGATGATAAAAGAGACTGTTGATAAATTGATTAAAAATCCTAAGTATCAATGTTTTGGAAAGTCTGAGTGTAATTTGTCAAATGAGTGTGAATTGAGTGTTGATCTAAATAATAGTAAAAATGGATATAAAAAAATTGAGCCTAAATATTTGTTAGTATTGTCGTACTCTGAAGGTTTTACAAATTATAAAAAGAAGTTAAGTAAACAGATGGGAAATTTAGAATATAAGATCGTCTCTAATTCGTGTAAGGTACGCAATATGTTTATTAATAAATCAAAAACTCCGGTTGGATTGTGTTCTGATCTCGTTTATCAATTTACATGTAATGGGTGTAATGCCACATACATTGGAGAGACTTCCCGTCATCTCTGTACTCGAGTTCTAGAGCATTGTCGATTGAAGGGTTTGACCAATAGAGGCTGTAAAAGTGAAATATGAATGTCTGATTTTAGAATTTTGTTGAAAAGTTTTAATAATTATTGGGAACGCGTGATATGTGAAGCATTGTTGATAAGGTCATTGGATCTAAAGATTAATGTGCAAAATGCTGTGACTACGAATGTTTTGAATGTTTTTAAATAGCTTACGTGTGTTAAATCATGTTTATGTATAGTTTTTTTAATATTACTAAAATAATTGAAATTTTAAATTACATTACTTTTTTTAAAAAGTTATAATATAAATGAAATTTTAAATTAATTAAAAGTGGTGGGTTACTGGGTATTGTGATTTGTTTTAAACATCCTTGTGTTTACCCTGGTAACGCCATATAAATATCTCCTAGTTACCACTCAGCACCCGTTGCTAGGCAACGTTGGAAATGTGTTCGAGTGGGTGGATTGTCCGCAAAAAGTGAGCGCTATTACTAAAGCTGCAATTGCTCGGACAACCCCTGGGTTCAACGAGTCGTCGATAGAAGACTCATGCTCGCTTTGCAAGTCCCTTGTGTATGAGGGGTTTCAAGATCAGAATCATTTTAGTGAGAGCTAGATTCGGTGATGACGTTCCTGGAGATATGACAACGGCTATCTGACGAAGTGTGAGTACTCATGAACTAGCGGCGGAGTTTTCAATGCTCCTCAAGTTTAAAACATCATTTTGAATAATTAAACAACCTTTATAATTTAATTAAATCCACAGATTAAACAAGCTTAAATCAAATGAGTTTTATTCGACATCCGAGCGGTTCTACGTCTGGCACGCTCTTTTCGCCCCGGCCTATAACTGCTTGACGGTGTTGTAGTAGGAGTTAAGGCGGGCGTTGGATTGGTTATTGATTCCCGATAGGCCAACTGGGATGGGGCGAAGACAAGAGGGTAGGTTACTGCCTCTCCTTCCCGGCTGGCGGACAAGGCAACTTCCAACCCCCTTATCTGCGATCGAAGATTTTGATTCAATTGCCGCTCATCGGCCCAGCCCTTTTGAGCGGCGGTAAGCCTGTGGCGAAAGGGCTTAACCTTAGCTGGGTCCACCCATGTGGCTTTTACTTGTTGCATCTCTCTGGTTAGCTGGATAATTTGCTCATACAGCGCTTTGTTGGCTTGCTGGGCACGAGTCAGCTCTTTCTGCAGTAGTTGGATGGGTTCCATTGCTATTAATAGAGACATTTAAACGATTAGTTATTGCCTTGGAAAGAAAGTTTTATGCATTAAACAAAAAGAATTCTCCTATTAAAACCTTCACACAAATAAGAACATTTATCTAAAATAACAAACTATTTATTTAAGCAAAGTTCAACTAAATTAGGGGTGTTACATTGGATCATAGGGAGTCTCCATCATAGGCTGGCAGTTCAGGAGGCAGGAAACCCCCTTTCTACCCATTCCTCCGGGAAATAGCCGGATATAGTAATTACGGGCCGCTTAGTATTGCGAGTCCGCGTGGTTTTCGGCCGGTTGTCGAGTGAGACCTTGCATTGCGGTGGGTGTTGATAACTGCTGGCGATCCGACCCGAGAGGAGATCCTCTTCAACATTCGCCAGGTATTGACGAGCTCTAACCACTTGCAGATCTACCTGCCGCTGGTGGTTTTCGAGTCGTTCGAGGAGATGGTCTATCGACCAGCCACAAGTCGTGGTCGCTTTCCATCGATTGCCGGTCGATTTGTTGAGGCACCAGTTGGAGAATCTCGGGGCATCTCTCCTGCCGGAATCGTTCCAATGCCCATCTCCATCGATCCGCAATATGGGTTGGAACATAGGCCATCGAACTGGATCTCTCTGAATTATGAAGAGTCATTAATATTACTATACCTTTATATTAACTTAACCGCTTTCACGGCAAAAGTAAATGTGAATAAATCTAAGATATACCACCCCTCGACTTAATTGTGGCCAGAGACAAATATTTGTTTTACAAATAGGAAAAATAAACACGTCTATTTGTGATAACCCTTACATTATGGGCATCGGCATAACTTGAGTGCATTTTCAATATAAAAACAAGGAAGTACTTTTGGTATTAAAGACTGAATACAGGCATGCGTATGCCTCGTGAGAGGACTTTATAATAAAAGATACACGTGGAAAGCCAACATTATGGGTAGCCATCATTTATCACGGACATTTGCAATTATAAAACTATACAATTTTGAGGATGTTTTAAGCCTTTTATTTCCGTGTTTTCAGGAGTTTGAGGCAGCAAAGAAAACAAGGTAATCTGTAATTTATCTAATAAAATTTCAAGTTGAATGTTTTAGAAACCTTACAATCGTTAGACGTAAAAATAAATGCATTGGAAAACGTTTTTTATAACTGAAAATTTCACTTCAACTTTCTAGAAAACTATTAGTGCACGAAACTACATTGGAAGAACTCTAAAAAGCCATATTTGAATAAGAATTTAATAAGACTTAGCTTTTCCCAAACGCCTTGAGATTGATAATAAATATGATAGTTTAGTTCCGTACGGAAAATCATTAATAAAATAATTTTTCGAGCGTTTAACAATTCTTAAAAATAAATATAATTACTAACTGTCCATAACCTAGGTCATTAGTGCTGCTAATTCCTGACAGCGGTTTTGCCGCTAAGTTGAAGATATCAATTACCTGAGAATACCTTGACTAAGATCCTTAAAAATATTAGGGTCGAAAAAAGTCAATTCCTGCCAATCGTTTTATTAGAAGTTATTATGAATGGTTTAATTAAAAATCCTAAAGAATTTACGATCGACACATCGATTTCACACTGAATGATTGACAAAAATCAAAAATTTCATGATTCAGAGATCTATTATCTGGAAAAATTTCGTCAGAAGTATCAAAATTATTAGATCATCCATTTTCGTACATCTATAAATCGAAACAAACCTTCAGTTAAATGATTAATCAAAATAGGATAGAATTAAATTATCAATCAAGTAAAATATGATTATATTATCAATCTATGGTTAACTAAAATCAAAAAGGTAATTTTAAATTTTATTTAATGGGAAAACATTTAACAGTGTTATTCTGTAAGAGTTATCATGTTTAATTAAAAAAAATTTAATATTACTTGGTTGGTCCGAATCTAGTTCTACGATTTACACCTGATTTATCGGCATTTCGTCGTTAGTGAGGAATTTATTAGACATCTGGCGAAAGAAAAATTGTCGTTCCAACTATCGATTGTATTTATAGGGACTATGGTGACTGTGTGTGCCTTGCACACTGCCTATCGGTGTGTCGGAAGATGGGTGATGATCGCTGATGAGATGAGAGAAAAATCGACCTTTAGATGGACTATTCAGTTGGACTACGATTTCATTCTAACATGGTGGTTTTGTTTTTCGTAAACAATCGATTCCAATCGCGACATCCGCTCGGACTTTGTGATTTAATCTCTATTCACCCTGATTTGATAATAAATGCTGATGTGCATTAGATGCATCTTCACTCTCTGAATGCTAATCAAATTCGGGAATGGGATTCAGGCAAGTTTTTGGAAATTAACATCAGAAAACCCGCAGGTGTCATTACAAATCTCACAATTTCACTGCGAGTGTTCCCATGTTTTTCCAGTTTTCAACCTTTTTCTTTATTTTTCTAATGTTTAAATAATTTATTTCTAGTAGTTGAACGTTTCCGTTATGTCGTAGTTCACGAATGCTTATAAGTAGCTTCTTATTCGTTGGATTCTTTCATCAGGATTGGACTACGTGAGTATTGGATGTTATTTTATCAACTTATACATCTTCCTAATGGACTTCTATTGTGTTAAGATTTTTCCCCTTTCGATTGTGAATTTGTTGCTTACTCCACGCAATTGTGAGCCACAGTAGTGTTGAGTAATTATATAATTACGAATTTATTATTCAACTCTAGGAAACGTTAGGGATTTAGACTTCTGGCAAATTGTGGATTTGGTTATGACGACGGTCGAGATTTGGAAATCATTTATGGTCTAGGAATCTCTCAAATATTTTCGGTCAAAAGTTGTATCGTTTGACAGTGGGACGGGGTATCGGACATGGAGAGTCTGGACGATAGTACTATCGGTTGATGCTGAAGTGGTTCAAAAAAGACAGAAAAACCGTGGAATTATTATGTAAATTCAGTTGGCTCCTCAAGAGGAATTGGATATTTTCCTTTTATTTGGTTCATAATAAACTTTCTTCTACTCTATCAGTATTTTGTATTTTTAAATTTTTAATTATTTAGGTTAATTCACTTTTATGCGGGAGTCACTTCTGATCGACAATTGGGCTTGGTAACAACTAACTTTTATTTATAAGAGATTTCTTTTGAAAGGGCTCTTCTATCATTTCTACTAGTAAAATATACTCTGGTTGGAATTTGATTAATCCTACGATTCTACTGGAAGTTCATGATAATTTGCTAATAATATTTTAAGTTATTGTTCCTCGTCAAAAAGTCCGTATCGGAGTTAAATTTATAACGATAGTTAATTCAATTTCATAGCAGTGATTTCATTTTTAATTCTTATTCCCGTCACCTTTCCCTTTAATAAGCCTTAAACGCATTTTATGTTCATATTATATTTAATGAGTGCCCACTGGACTACTCGGTGTGGAGATTTTGAGCCGTATGTAGATCAATTTAGGTCGAATTTAAAGAAAACGAGAAACGAGGAAGTAGCCAAAAGACCCCTTCCTTATTTCTCCCTTCTTCTATACGGGATAATATTGACGTTCCAATCCCTGCGTTCCGCACGCCGGGTCTTCACGGGCACAGATCATCGGCGATATTCCACGCACTTACACGAATCTGAATAATATGTGGATTTTACTAACTTGTGATGTGTCTTGGGTGTGGGCCGGAAAAATTTCGACAATAATATAAAATGTTAATCAAAACAAACTGATTTTATATTTTATAAATATTTATTAATATATCAAAAAACAATATAACAAATTACTTGCTAAAGCATAAACATCATACAACAAAATACTACTCTCCCCACGCCGACATTCAAGCAGAGCTCTAATGAGGTTGCGAGGACGTGACGTGAAGAGAGAGTTTCCAAATAAAACTCTCACTCACCTAAAGTAGATTTAAAAGTGTTGAGTGATTTCAAAAATTGATTCTCAAAAACGATTTTAAAAAATGGCTTAAATTGTGTAAAAATGAATCGGTATATATACCTATTTTTTGTCCTTAACCTCGCGTGTTCTTTTTGATTTAGTAAAACAAAATTCGACCTTGATATTTTCTAGTGTATTCTAATCTTAATTTTTATTATTTTCTAATTTATTTTGATAATTTTTATTTGAAATTTTTATTGAATTATTTTTAATTCAAATTCTTTGATTTTAATTTCATTTTCATGAAATTTTCATTTTTGTTAAATTATTAAATTTCGGTCGAATTTGTTGGGTTTTCGTGTTATGTTTATATTTATATCGTGCAGATCTTGTTGCATTTTGTTATTATTTTAATTTATTTTTATGTTTATTATTTTATATGTAATTGCTTTACTCTCATATTTTGCTAGGTTTAATTGATGTTTTTATAGGTTTGAATTTAAAGCTGCATGTTATATTTGCATGTGTGTTACCGATTCATTTAAACATTTACAAGGCCGTTTGTGTTCTGGCCCAACAAAAGTGAATTGAATATATTTTATAAATATTTATTTATTACAAAATTAAATTAATATAAAATAATTTGTTTAAATAAAATGTTAATTCATAATATTTTTAGTTGATAGTTATGCTATCGAAATATATCGTACGAAAAGATATTTATTATTATTACTATTATTATCATCATAATTATTATCATTATTGTTATAAGTACCATGATTATTATTATTATAAGTACCATTATACTTACTACTATCATTATTGTTAACTATTATATTTATTAATATTATTATTGTTATTATTATTACTATTATTATAATTACCTTTAACCTTACCATTATCATTATTATTATTAAGATTTTTGTAGGGATTCGTTCTTATTCCTCAGCTTTATAAAAATATTTCGCCGTAATCCATCCGTATTTACAGCCTTTGACCAAGTATTTTCATTGATTCGGAAAATTTGACCAGCGTTCAGCCCTTATTTTACGGTTTTATCCGAATATTATACTAACCATTGAACAACATTCCACTTTTACTTTACTATTTTCGATAAGTATTTTAATTATGTGTATAATTATTCTATAATTATCTTCTTATACTTGAATTTGTTATAATTTTTTAGTACAGAATATTTTATAGTGCTATTTGGTTATTTATATAAAATTTTCTCTAAGTTATAATTTTATGGTAATCGATTTTTACATATTTAGTAGTTTATTTGTTTTACAAATTTAGGGAAAATAAATTAAATGGAAGGGCGCAAAAAAAATAGTGGTTACCAAAATAGAAAATTAGCAAAAGAAAAACAAAGAAAGTTCGATAAAATCATTGAAAAAACAACGAAGCTAGATGGATTTTTAATTAAAAAACTCGAAGCCGTAGTTCAAGAACACGTAAGCAATTGTGGTTCGATTGTAGAAATATATAACGAAACTACCACAGATGTCTCATCACTTGATATTCAAACATTTAATGATTTAGAACAAAATAAACACTCTGACACAAATAATTTAGAACAAAACACTGACACATTTGCTAATTGTTCAAAAATGGTAAATCTGTCCGAAAATCACACAATTTGTGTGATTTTCGCACAGATTTACCATATATATTTATAACGATACAACTCTTAATGATGAATATTTATTATAAACAAATAATAAAACTTTATTTTTGATTCAATTATTTTATTTTATTTGTTTAAGATTTTTTCAATCATTTTAATATTTAATAAATACTCTTTTACGTGTATTCGAAAAGAGAAAAATCTTTCCTAATTATGTTCACGACAAAACTATTATAAAACTCATTAATTTCTCTAAAGCATTTGGATTATAGAATCATTTTTTAACAGAAATTCGTAGAATTAACACAACATGGAATAATATTATTGGATTTGAGCTGTGAACTCAAATATTTTAATTTCACCAACTCCACGTGGGTTTGATAATTCTGATAGCTCCTCCAAGCCGACTGTCCATGGGGCCCGTTTCTGCTAGAATAGAGTCGCTTGAACTTATTGCGTCGGTTTTGGAACCATATTTTCACCTGAGCTTCACTGATGCGCAACTTGTGAGCCAATGACAATCGTTCGCTACTTGATAAATATTTCTTCACTTCGAATACCGATTCCAGCTCGATTATTTGATGCTTCAGGAACACAGTTCTGGTTTTTTTGCGATATTTGTGGAAAAAATTATATTGAGAAACACTTTTGTCATTTTCACCTGGAAATAGAATAATATAAATATACTAATCTGTTACGTTCTGTCATATTTATAGAATATCAAATCTCCATCAACCAATCAATTCCATTTGTTCCACAAAGTTTTAAAAATCATTTGAAATGGTTTGAGGCCTTGAAGAAACAACAGAGTGCTAAAAAGTAGATGGCGACTTTCAAGTGATGATAAAATGCAATAAAACTATATTTGATTTTCTCCCAAAAACTTACCTTTCTTTGGTATTGGGATAATACAGAAATACAGTTAAGAATTTTCTGGGGTGTCACTTTTATTTTCTGGGATCGGTGCATGGAAACTTGTTTGGTATTCATCCTTACTTTTATTACAAGCGTATTTATACAACTTGAAAAAGGCAAAGCCGATAATTTGTATTTAATAGAAAACATTGATTTCTAGTGGAAAACTGAATGAAGATAAATAAAATCTACTTAAACAAATTTAAAGTGAGAAAGAAGAAAAAGATAAATGTTAAAATGATGTTTTATTATTTTCTGTACCTTCCCACCGGATCCCTCCCCCCAAAATAATGACGGTCTCACATTACCTTTATAAAAAAAAGGTCACTTCAAATAAAAATATATTTAAAACAGTATGGCATTTTAAAATTACAAATATATGGTAAATTGTTGAATTTAATAAAAATTAACAGAGTTTAATTAATTGATTAATTAATATGAAGATAAACTAATTTTTAATGAGCTTTAGCTGAAAATAATTCAAATAGAATTAGAATAAATTAATAAAATATACAGTTTAGTAAAATAGAGAATCTCTACTGGCCCCATTCTTGGGTGCCCCTATACCATTATTATTATTATTATTATTATTATTATTATTATTATTATTATTATTATTATTATTTTATTATTATTATTATTATTATTATTATTATTATTATTATTATTATTATTATTATTATCATTATTATTATTATCATTATTATCATTTTATTATTATTATTATTTTTATTATTATTCTTATTCTTATTCTTCTTATTATTATTATTCTTCTTCTTCTTATTATTTTTATTATTATTATTATTATTAAGTTTTATTATTAAAATAATTTTTATTTTTTATGTTATAATTATTTGTAAATTTTCTAAATGAAAGAAATCCTAAATAAACGCTTATTTTATTCTGTCATTGAAAACCATGAAACATGTTTCGTATTGAAAGCTTTGTTTCGTACAGAAAGGATCTCCACCGGGAGGAAAAATCTCCATAAATTTCTGTTGCTGATTCCCTTGATATTAGAACTGCAAATTCTCTCAACATTCTTAATTGTTGAAATCGTTTTGATTGTTTTCAAATTAAATGACAAAAAACATTATATCATTTTGATACATTTATTTTTCCATGTCGTGTGAACAAAAGTGAGAAAACTCGCATCGGTTTAGTAAACCGCAGTGGCCCAAATCATCGCATTGTTTCTGATAACAATCAACTTGCGATCAACAATAAATTTGATTGTTCCTGGGTTAAATGAATACATTCTAGAATGGACTTTAATATTTTTTTTTATCGTTTGATTGAGTGGGATAGATTCATTTGTCATGTAAAATTCGGTCACGGTTCGGTGAACCGGCTGCTCCACTGAATTCAATTTATGATTCATGTGAATCGCCGTTATGATGGGCATTGGACTGGGAACGTTGTCGAGAATTAAATTGTTCTCTTTTCAGTTATTTATTAAAAACTATTAATAAAAGTAAATTAAAGACTCCACCGAACTAAGCATGAAGGTTTGCCGGGATCAATAAAGGTCAAAGCAATAAAAAATCAAACAAATCTTTATGAAAATTGGGAAAACCCCCCATTATTATCGGAATACCGGATAAATTTCTAATATAAACTTTCGTAGGAAAAAAATAATTTGACTCAAAACAAAATTGAATGGGAAGAAAATGAGCATTTTAGAAGGAAATAAAATATTAAAAAAGTCTTTTATTGTTTACAATAAAAATACAAAAATTTCCAACATGCGAAATCAAAAACATTTAGACAAAAAAAACAGTCTTACAATTATTGAAATGGCTTCACAACTAACTACAGTTGTTATCTTTATTCTTTGCTTTTTGTTTTAATGAGTATAAAAGATTCAGAAGAAAGTGATAAAAAGATATTAAATGAAAATAAAATAGAAAATAAATAAATAAATTTGTCTTACCTCTTTTTCTAATTGGTTGGTTTGACTGGAATATTTTTTTTGAATCATTAGAATAATTGGAGACCTGACAGTTGGCCATGTTTGGGTCTTTCTGGCTAAGAATGCCGTCGATGGAGAAATTGAAACTTTTATTTTTAGACATTTTTCTTTTTTTTAATGTGGTAATTATTCGTAATTTGTCTGTGAATAAATAATCAACTTTCTCCTTTAATTGACCAATAAAATTAATTTCTCCTCACTTAACAATCGTAACAATTTCCAGCGTATAAACTGTTATAATCCAGATGGGAAACTTGAATTTGATTTTGCTTTTGGAAATGTTATTTTTATTCGCTTAATAAATTACAGCGCAATTATTTTTGTTTGAATAAACTTAATGTAATTTTGATTTTTTTCGGATATCATAAATAAATAAATAAATAAATAAATAAATAAATAAATAAATAAATAAATAAATAAATAAATAAATAAATAAATAATAATAATAATAATAACAATAATAATAATAACAATAATAATAATAATAATAATAATAATAATAATAATAATAATAATAATAATAATAATAATAATAATAATAATAATAATAATAATAATAATAATAATAATAATAATAATAATAATAATAATAATAATAATAATATTAATAATTTATTTACATATTATGCACAAGGGCTAGAAGGAAAATAGAAGCTAATTTAGAAGATAAAAACATGTATTAAAATATTTTATTTGTGAAATATATTTTTAAATAATTTTAACCCATGTTTTGTAACTTGCTCATCTTATTTTGAAAGTACAGAAGACAAGTGCAGCAAAGTAGCAGAAAGAACATTGTAAAGAACTTCAAAAAAATATGTATATGTATATGTATATATGAACAATGACATTGGTTTTTACACTGTGGATTCACCTACAAAATCTAATTTTTAGTTCTTAAAATCCCAATTTAAGGTCGTTCTAGATAAATAAATAAAAAGAAAATTCTGATTAAAACTTTATTCGATATAACATAAAGAATCTCGACATTAAAATGTTTATCTTTTATAAAAGATATTTTCAAAATATATCTTTACTACAATTTGTTTGTTTTGTCAGCTTTGGCCAACTTTTGGGATATGTTTATGTATGGTTATAATTTTCCTGGCCAATTAAGACCTAGGACTAAGGACAATACTTTTCGGACGATTTGAATGAATATTCAGTTAGTTTATATACTAAAATCTTTAAGCAAGAAAGTTTAACCAACGATTTAATTTTGTTTCCAGTAAAATAACTGTAGAATATTATTATTATTATTATTATTATTATTATTATTATTATTATTATTATTATTATTATTATTATTATTATTATTATTATTATTATTATTATTATTATTATTTTTATTATTATTATTATTTTTATTATTATTATTATTATTATTATTATTATTATTATTATTATTATTATTATTATTATTATTATTATTATTGTTATTATTATTATTATTATTATTATTATTATTATTATTATTATTATTATTATTATTATTATTATTATTATAATTATTATTATTATTATTATTATTGTTATTATTATTGTTATTATTATTAACATTATTATTATTTTTATTATTATTGTTATTATTATTATTGTTTTTTGTTATTATTATTATTATTATTATTATTATTGTTATTATTATTATTATTATTATTATTATTATTATTATTATATTATTATTATTATTATTATTATTATTATTATTATTATTATTATTATTATTATTATTATTATTATTATTATTATTATTATTATTATTATTATTATTATTATTATTATTATTATTATTATTATTATTATTATTGTTATTATTATTATTATTATTATTATTATTATTATTATTATTATTATTATTATTATTATTATTATTATTATTATTACTATTATTGTTAATATTATTATTATTTTTATTATTATTGTTATTATTGTTATTATTGTTATTATTATTATTATTATTATTATTATTATTATTATTATTATTATTATTATTATTATTATTATTATTATTATTATTATTGTTATTATTGTTGTTGTTATTATTATTATTATTGTTATTATTATTATTAAATTTTTATTATTATCCCATCACTTTTTTCACATAGGTATTGTATTTTAATTCTTTTATACACCGAGTGAAGCATTACTATTGTTTTAATTAATAGCTTTTGGAATCCTTTCATCAAAAATTTGAGATTTAATAAATTAAATATTTACCTTATTCTATGTCGATTTAAATATAAATTTCTTCATCCAAGGGGACGTTGAATCTGTATTTATCCCAGCGGAAATTATAAACAAATATAAAAAACCTTACAATTATTATGCATAACCATTACGAGTCCATTGCACGATAACCCCTTCAGAGATGATATACAATTATTACATAACTTCCTGTCGGAAAAGTATCTCACTAGGATACGTCTACCTAATAAGACTACAATGTAATAAAACAAGACATAAAGAAAATTATAATCTGAAAAAACAAACAATTGACAATTAGAAGCAATAAACGAAATGGATAAATTCAAGCTAATGATCATTTTACTTCATTTATTTATCTGAAAACTTCCAAAAATGTAGATTGGATTATTTATTTTCTTTTTCTATCTTTCGTTTCAATTCTTATTTGCCTCTTGAGGTATTGTGAGAAGATAATCAACTTAGGTTTGAAGTCTAAACGAAGGGAAAATGAAATTATATAAACGAATAGGATCGTGAGCTAAATAAAACCTCACCTAGAGAGGTTATCTACATGAGACTTGTAAGAGGTAAATCAAACGAAACAGACTAATTTCACTTCCAATCTTCACAAGTTAAAATAACTAAGTAAAGAGACAAGTGAGCATGACCTATTTGCGTACTCTGAATCGGTTTCCTTTCTCGAGAACCGTAATTAAATGCTCAACATTATTTCTCCAAAACTGCCCATGGAAACGAGAGAATAAAACCGAGATTCCCTAACGAAAGTTTCTAATCCTCAGATATTTCTCCGTCATAAATTGATGGCTGTCTCTGTAAAGAATAGTTTCCCAGTTATCCCCTAATTAGTAGTGACCGTAATTGCCCGGGGGGCAGCCAACAAGTCTAATGGAATCAAATAAGTTTCTGATGGAATCGAATCGATTAAGATTTGGGAATTTTTAATAATTTCCTAAATTTTATTGCCAATGAAAAATTCGTTTCCGTTTGACATTGATTTTTTCCATTAGTCAAAAAAGCACCTTAAAAAATTTAAATACGGTAAATAAAATGCAAAATGAAAATTTGTTAATATATGTTGATTGGAAATGTTTTTTAACTGGACCCCCCCCCCATCATCTCTCTTTTTGAGGCAGCGATTTTCAGCAGCCAGTCTGCCAAGAATGAATATAAATGACGACCTAGTTGCAAACATGAGAAATACTGAATATTTTCTGTTTTTTTTGTTTTACTGATAATAATTACGGAACTTTTTTATAAAAAAGTAGGTGACTACTGGGCCTTTGTATTCTTTCTTTCCTCATCCCGCCGTCCTAAACTTATAAAGTAAATGTGAAACACGTGCTACAGGTAGTTTTTAGTCTTATTTATCCTTTGGTCAAAATGAATACATTATTGCAGAGGGCCACTAAATTTTTATGTCCCTCGGAAGCTTACACTATGTTCAAGGAGTATTTTGACTCACTATAGTCTCAGACAGGGATGAAAACCATTGAAATAGACATGTTGGTTCGGCTCAATAATTTTTGGTTCTGGTTGCTAATGTTTTATGAAATGGTTTCGGTTCGGTTCTGGTTTCTAGTATTTCAAAAAAACAGGTTTTGGTTCATTTGTGGTGGCTCAGATAACTTTTTCTCTATTATCTGCCATAATAAATTTTAAAATAGAAAACTCCTTTTCTCCATAATAATAATCTTTGTGTTTACTATTATATATTAAAACAAGAGTAATCAATTTCAAAACATTCATTTTGGGTGAAACATCTGAAAAACATTTTAATAAGTCTAAAGCTAAAAGAAAAAATTTTTAAAAGAAATAAACAAATTCTACTTTTAAATAATTTAAGCTAAATTATTTTTAATTATTTAAACCTGTGACGCTGTCACATTTATATCAGAACACAACAAAGAAAGCTACAATACTTCTAATGCTGGATGTAGTTGAAATTTGAAATTATTGAAAAGTTTAACCAGGTTTGGTTAAAGATTTGAGATGCTCCGCCTGTTTCAGCTTCGGAATAAAATTATTAATGGTTCTGGTTTTGGTATAGGTTGTTAAAAAATTTTCCTAGTTAGCATGGTTTGTTTAGTTCGGTTCCAAACCGTTTTATATCCCTGCTTTCAAGCTTATATGTCTAGGTAATATGGTTCAGTTTTTTATATGAAAAATGGTATCAATAATTTGTACATGATGTTGTGAGGTCTAGAATTTTTTAGGTCGAACGAGATTTTACGTTCTCAATAAAAAACACATGGAATAAAATTTTAAAACATTTAAAGCAAATTTGAATAAAGAAGTAAATTGAATTTGTTAAAAGAAGTAAATTTCTAAAAGAGTAAAATCGTTAAAGTAAAATATTTAAAGCAAATTAAAGTAAATTTAAAAAGTAAATAAAAATTTGTAACTCAAGAATCATTTAAATAATATTGTGAGTGTATGGTGGGTTACAGGGTTTCGTTATTTGTTTAAATTATCCTGTGGTTGCCCCCGTAACGCCATACAAAAATATGCTAACTGCCACTTGGCACCCGTTGCTAGGCAACGTTGGTAATGTGTTCAAGTGGTGGATTGCCCGCAAAAATTGAGTACCATGTGCTAGTGCTATAGTTGCTCGGACAATCCTCGGGTCCACGAGCTGTCGATAGAAGACCTGTGCTCGCTTTTAATTGTTTGGTCCCCTTGCGTTTAAATTTCTATCGTCTATCTAGCTGTTTTACTGGCGTTAGTTTGAGAAGACAAGAATAAGTGATGGTTTTTATTTAATCCTTCACAATGTTATTTTAAAACCTTACGAGGACGTAAATGTAATGAGAGATATGCGGAACTACAATATAACTAAACAATAGTTTATTTATCTATGAAATACAATGATTAGAAAATCGAGCGGCTCGGCGCTTAGCTCGCTCCTTGCGACCAGGTCGTCGACTAGATGTTGAGGGAGTTATTGGAGTAGGGGTCTCGACAGTGATTGACGTTGTGGATGGGGTCGGATTCGCTTCACAATATGCTAATTGAGCCGGGGCGAAAACTAGAGGGTAGGTTACCGCTGCTCCCTCTTGACAGGCGGACAACGCTACCTCTAGCCCCCTGATTTGAGTCTTCGGGCTTTTCACTAATTGTCTTTCTTCGGCCCACCCCTTCTGGGCCGCAGCTAGTTTTTGATATAATGGTTTAACTCTCGTGGGGTTTACCCACGTCGCCTTGAGTTGTTGCGTTTCTCGGGCCATCTGCACGAGTTGGTCGTGAAGATCCTTATTTGTCTGTCGTGCTCGGTTTAATTCAATTTGAAGTGACTTCACGGGATCCATCTAAAATAGTAAGGGTGAATTTGATGACGACTAATACAAATATGAGCAGTTTTACTTAAACATATTTAGAAAAATGAGGGGTATAATAGTAAAGAAAACGAGACAGAAGAAATTTTGTTTAAAATCGATCATAATGTTACTATAACAGCGATAAAATGTTCAAATCAATAATGTTTATTCCTCTGCGAAGAATCGTTTGATCCCCTCTTCAGGAGAATATCCCGGGATCACGAATACCGGCCGCTTGAGATTTCGGATCGGTCTTGGAGAAGGCGGGTAGTCGTCAGCCAGTCGTCCGGCCGCCAGGTCATCTTTGACATTGGCCAGGTATTCTGTGGCCCATGCTACCTCAGCCTCGACTTGTCGCTGATGCTGTAACAGGCCTTCCAGGAGTTCTTGGGCCTGCATTAGAATATCTCGTGACGGATTGGGTTCGTCCGCCGCCCTCCGGAATCGCTTCATGAATTCCTCCGGCGATATTTCCTCCGATTGGTTGTCTGCAGGCACATCAGGATATCGCTCCTGGTATATCCGACTCCAGGCCTGCCTCCATTGTTCCACAGTGTGAGCGGGCATATCAACCATGGTTCCAGTGTGTCCTGAATAGAAAATATGTTTTTACTCAATATCTCTCCTACTGTTTTGATGGGGACGGTGATTTAAGGGTTCGCTACAAAACACAGTCTCTCGCGTCCTGTAAAAGAGAAACTCACTAGCTTGATCTTACATGCGTTACAATTCATGGGATGTTGGACATATTTTGGGAGTACGGTATTTGGTGACGCAGATATTCTCGTGTCGTAAGGGTGCGTTAAACAAAATATCTTTGTTACTCGGCAAAATAATAGTGTATTTCGTTTATGATTGTGTTTACCTCGTATATGCCGGTTCATTAATAGTATTAGAATTATATATGTACCAGTTAATTTACTAAGCATAATAAAAATGAATAAATAACTCTATGACGTCAACCTAAAATATATTTAAAGAAAACAAAAATAAAATGAACCATTTATCAAAAATACTTTCTAGTTAGTTATTATGTTTCGGCCAGAACTAAGTTTCATGGGTCCTCTTTGATAAACATGGTTTGGGTAGATATTTGACAGATTCATCTAACAAGAATTGTAAGTTGTTGGCGACTTTGAATGGAATTAAGATGTAATCATCACGTATGACTTTTAACTCAATTAGTCGTAGCGAGGTAGGCCTATGGCGACCATCTAAAGTAAAGGGTCCAACTTGTCATGTTTAATGCGAGAGCGGTTGGATTTGGGTTGTCTGCGTAAGAATATGTGTTGCCAGGTCTGCCTTTTTGGGTTGCTCCTATAACTCGAATGCATACTTAAAGTCATGACAATAGTAATTAATTAGAATTTACCTAAAAAATCTTCCGTGATGTTTGGGTATTCGGACTCTAGCCCCTCGTCGAAAATATTTGCGGCATTCATGGCTGGTAAATTGCGAAAATGGAAAAATGAAGTGATTCGGTTATCGATAATACATATAGTGTAAATCGACGAGTTAAAGTTAGGCGACAGGAACTGAATGTCAATTATGATTCAATTATTATGGCGAATCGCCGGATGTGTCAACGGTTTGTTTATTTGCCATGCCATTTATAATCCATTATATTTATTTTAGGCGGATAGATTTGTTTATCCGGTCGGTTTGAATTTAGTGTAGTTCATTATATGAATTTTCGTATTCGTATGATCATGAATTTTCAAGCGAGTGAGATATTTTATTATACTTGAATATTCTCGAACTTTGTTGTTTAAGGAACACTAGTTATATCGTGGTTTCTAATTGGAATTTTTGTGTCATGGGAACTATATTCTGGGAACTCTCTCATCATCCTTGGGGAAATCAGGTCATCTTGTCCCAATGGTCGAGAAAAATCAGTGGTAAGTATTTCTCACTGTTCGATGTTTGGTGGGTTGACATTCACGTCGTACTGATATTTAGAGTTGCCTAATTTTGCATGGCTAGCTATTAATCTTTACATTTTAGGGTTCGGTTTTATTGTCGCAAATTTACTGGGATGATTTTTTCAACGCAACGCTGTTAATACTGAATTCTACGCAACTCTTACCATCGCTTCGTTCAACTCTTCGACGATGATTTTTAATGCTTTACGTGAGGAAAGGTGATCGTTACGTAATGGTTTTCCATTTGCTGATTTTTATTTTTATCATTTTTGTTAATCAATAAATTCCTTCGATTATTTTATTTCAAAGTGGTTAATTGTGGTAATTTTAGTCAATGGCTTATTTAGCTAAACAAATGATATAATTTTTCAATTAATTTGGTCATCTGTTTTATTCGATCCATGACTCTATTCCCTGATCAATAAGTCAAAGTTCTTCTTTCACTCAATAGATTTGTCGGATTTTTATTGAAGCATGATGTTGCTGTTATTCAAGGGGATTGGATGTTCATCGAGGAATTACTTGGTTCCACTCACAACTTTCTGTATTTCGCTCCACAAACTTACGATAGTCGCAAATTCACATTGATTGGTTTTAATCCTGAAGTTACATCAAGGAGGACTTTGTTTGTTGATCAAGAAATTGCATCGATTCTATTTAGTAACTATTTTATTTAATGGGGTTTAAATACGATACACATAATTAATTTTCCGGTAATTCATAATTTATCAACTACTTAATTTTACTCAAATGTTTATCTTTACGGTATAATAATTTAATGAGTTGAATTTTCTTTACTTTAAGCAATAGTTACTTTACTTGAAACCAATGAATTATTTATTTCCCGATTTTTACTAATTTATCCGAGTGGTAAATTTGATTTTGTTTCCAAAAGTTAATCCAAATTAGTTATAAAAACGATTTCCATTTTATTTAACCCCAGTTCCATTCCCCTTTAATAAGCCTTAGACGCGTATTGTGTTTACATTATATTTATTGAGTGCCCATTGGACTACTCGGTGTGATGATTTTGAGCCGTGTGTAGTATAAATTTTTGTCGATTTTACAGAATTGAGAAACGAGGAAGCAGCCAGAGACTCCTCCCTTATTTCTCGCTTCAGCTATAGGGATAAATATTGACGTTCCAACCCTGCGTTCCGCACGCCGGGCCTTCACGGGCACAGATCATTGGCGATATTCCACGCGCTTACACGAATCTGACTTGTATGTAGATTTTATTTGCTTGCGTTATGTGTCGGCTGTGGGCCGGAAAAATTTCGACATTTAAATTTATAAAAACATATAAAATAATTCATGTAAATAATATTTATTAATTATAAATGACAATAACATAATTACCCCTTTTCACCATTCCAAAATTTGTAAAAATCAACATAAAATAACATAAATAACACTCTCCCCACGTCGACGCCGAGCAGAGCTCCATTGAGATGCAAGGAACGTGACGTGGAAAGAGGGTTCCACCATAAATATTTCTCACCTAAAAATGAGTTTCTGAAAAATTCAAGATAAAATTGAACAATCTTCGAATAATGTCTAAAATGGTTTTAAAGTTTTCACGAATGATTCACAAACAATTTCAAATTGTTTCAAAAATGGTTTTTTGTTAAATGTGAAAATGGATCAGTATATATACCTAATTTTCTCGTATGTTAGATTTGATGCAGTAAAACAAAATTCGACCTTGTTATTTTCTAGTAAATTCTATTATTTAATTTTATTATTTTTTGATTTATTTTTATAATTTTTTATTTAGAATTTTTATTGAATTATTGCTAATTCAAATTTTTCAATTTAATTTTCATTTTAATGAACTTTTATTAATTTTCCAATTTTTGTCGAATTTGTTGTGTTTTCTTGTTATGTTTGTGTAAGTATCGTGCGGATCTTGGTGCATTTTGTTATCATTTTAATTTATTTCTATGTTTGTTAATTTATATTTAATTCTTTTATTTCTCAGGTTTTATATGGTTTAATTGGTGTTTTCAGGTTTATTTAAATTGCATGTTATTTTTGCATGTGTGTTTCTGATCCATTTAAACATTCTCAAGGCCGCTTACGTTCTGGCCCAACATGAGGATAATTAAATCGAAGAGTTAATTCTCGGATTAAAATATGTAACGAATTTTAATAAAATTATAATGATAAATTTAAATAAGCTTAAAAGTAAAATTATAGAATGATGAAATTGCTTGATTGTAAAAGTAATATTTAGGAATGTTTGTAATTTAAATATATTAAATATTTATTGAATGTTTGTGCATTAATATTCCCTATTCGATTGTTAATTCATACTTGCTGAAATATCCTCAAAAGAAATACTAAAAAAACATTTATGATTAAAAACAACTTTATATCGTTGTTTTAATATTGTTTTGTTTGTAGTTTTTTTTGAATAAAGTTTGGAATTTATTATAATTTAGTTTTTAATGGACGTATTAAATTTACAGAATCAAACTGCTAATAAATATAAAATTAAATTTTTTAAAGTGAATTCTGGTAAAATTTTAGTAAACCGGATAATAAATTATTACAAGTAATTTTTGCCAGTGCTGGATTAATATAATTATAGTCGGAACTTCCTCTGACTCTTTGTACTCCTTGTTGCAATTAATCAAATGAGACGCAACCCCAATTTATATGGGTTTTCAACATAGCTACTAGATCATTCATTTATTTTTAATTAAGTTGTATTTTTTGATATATTTTTCTAGTGACCACATTGGTTTAGTCTTATTGTATTTCTATATGTCTCATCATTTACTATTTACCCATTCATATTTCTCCCGTAATATTTCGATTTTTAATTTTCCTTAATTTTAGTACTATATTTATTAATTCTGAATTTTTACAATTATTGCAAATTTTTTTTCTGCACATCCAAACTTATGTTGCACTACTCTAGAGGAATTCCAGCATTTGGTTAAAAATGGAAAATTCACAAGAAGTCACAAATGTATAGCAAACATTAACTTATAAAATTTTAATTAAACTTTTTTACAGAAAATTAAATTCTATAAATACATTGTTATATTGCAAACTCAATAAATGTAATTTAAATCACTAAATAAATGCAAAACTCACAACAAAACACGTATGTAGCACACACAACACAATATTTTTAATTTCTAATGAAACTCCTTAACTTTAGTGTGATCTTCACATTAACATAAAAACATAGTCGCCATCGTCATTAATGCATTCATTTTGACCATAAAGGAATGTAAATAAAGTTCTAAATTTATGCTAATAAGCAATAAATATATTCTGTGTTGGGCTTTTGATTGTTGATTTATAAAGAAAGAGCTTGAGTGATAAAAAATCAAGCCATTTGTTTATTACTTTGAATGACACATGGTAAGGAAGATCTAGTCCTTTGGTTGTTGGTTTTTGTAACCAGACGTTATTACAATTACCTTATTCTTTTTGAACTGAAACTTTTACATTCTGAGGTCTTTCTTCTTTCTCCGAATTCTTTTCTGCGATATTATTTTTAATTATTTGTAAGTTCTCTTCTTATGTTTTTGAGCCTTCATTGAGCGCCTTATCACACAATAAATAAAATTTTATTCATAGCACAACTTTAAAACAAACAATTTTGAACTTCTTATTGCGGACTATTGTTAAAAGGTTTTTTTCACAAATATAAAGATTTTGAAGGATTTTCATAACTCTGTCATTAAAAGAGACCGCTAGGTTTAGAACTACTCGCGTAAATTTAATAAATATTTATTTTCTTTCAGTTTTTATAATTTAGTACTTTTTTTAAATTTATTTTTAAGTATGATTTTATTTCAGAATTTTTAATTTTATTTTAAAATTTTGGTCTTTCTAACATAACAATTCTTTCAGATCTTTAAAGATTTTCACCGACAGGAATTTGATCTTCATATTTCCACTACTGATCCTTATAATAATTTTATTTTTCAGATTAAAATTATTCTTTATCAAGCCAAAATTGTATGTTGTGTTAAACAAAAAATTAATTAATTAAAATAAATATGAGTAATTAAGAGACTTGGAGGAAAATTATGAAAACACTCGGTCACTTACGAAATATGCATAAAACAAAAAAAAATTTAAACAAAAAGATCGACGAGATGTTCCGCTCTTTTGCAGATTTAATTAAGCAACTCTTTTGCAAATTTCAAATAGAATTATTAGCAAAATTGACATTTTAATAAATATCTATGATTTTAGTAATTTTCCTTTTTTTGAAGTTCGAATAAACAAATCATCCTTTAATTCAAACAATTTCTTTCTGAACTTACAAGCTTTTTGAAATCGTACACCGATACTTGAATGATGGCTATTCCTACTAAACCATTTCAATTAAGAACATTACACCAAGTCTACTTTAGTAGAAATTATTCGTTTCATCTACTTAATACCAATTAGGAACTTTAACTGCCTTAGATAGTAATTATTTCTCCTTTTTATTAAATAGGAATTTATTTTTCGTATGTTCAAACTGGATGAGTTGAGGCTATATAAATGGCATTAGGAAAAAAACTTTCGAAAACTCCCAGAAAGAATTGCGTTGCAATAGCACTTTCAGAGTAGAAAATGTAAATAAAAAGGAAAATAGGAATCGCCATCAAGGGGTTTAAAAATCGAACTTGATTTATTTCCTACCTCCTTTATTATACAGCTTTTACAACGAGGAAAATTACATTAAATATATATGGGATTATTTTCAGGAAAGCTTTCAAAAATAAAACAATTGCTTGATTTGCGAATAGATGCGCCCTGTCGTTGAGAAAGGACTGCCTGAGCGCTAACCAATATAATTTTTTTTTAAATTGCTGATACTATCCACGTAATAAATACATTATCCACGGGTCGTGTATTTCAAATAAAACTTTGGTTCATTATTTTTAAATCTCTCCCCAACATTTTGACATCCCAATTAAGTTCTTAGGAAAATGGAAAACTTTATCTTTTTAAGACTTTTTAAAGATTTCTAAGGAATTAAAGACTAAATTAAAGGAATATTTATGAAAAAATTAATGAGGAATCAAAAATAATTAAATGATTTATCAGAAAAGGGATATTATTATTAATTTTGCGGACTAAATTGTGATATCCCTTGATGTTCTGACTTATTTGGATCAAAGGGATCAAATATGATGATCAGATGGTATGAAATTATCATCATATATTAGAAAGAGCACAGTTGAGGTAGTGGTATCTATTTAGTACCATGTTACACCTGAAACATTACATCAACATTGAAACTAAATTTTACCATTACAAATAAAAATTAAAAATAAGTAGTTAATTATAAATTAATTGAAAGGAAACTTGAAAGTTTCAGGTGAACGAATTACAAGTCTAAATCGAACATGATTTTTCTTGTTCAGTTGTTTTAATAAAATAAAAATTAAACAACAATTTAATTCTCCCATGAAATTGGCACTGAACAAATTGAGAACGCCCTTAATGCTGAAATGTTTTTTACGACTTTTACAAGACATTTAATCGTAATTTGTTTCGAAGATTAATGTTTATTTTCAAATATTATATTTGTTGTAAATGTTTTAAATTGCAGATTTGACGAATTGAGCAGCCAAGAACCTTACAAGTGTGGCCATCACGTTTTGAAAGAAAGAAAAATTAAATTTTTCAGTCAAAGAAGCTTGACTTTGATAAAAAGTAGAATTTGTTATAAATTAATGTTGAAATCAGAAAAAAAATCTCGAAAAAATAAACAAGAAATGAAAAAATAAAATTAAAATTAAAGAAATATGCAACAAAGAAAATTTGCTATGAATGATGTTGATGCCAAGGAGCTGCATAAAAGTAACAAAAATTTGAAAGTATATAATTAGTTATGAAAGGCATCAAAATGCGAATTTACAGAAAATCAATAAATAATTAATAAGTCTAAAAACTGAGTCATGAATAGAATGGATTACAGAATAATCTGATAAACAAAATATGAGAATGCATTAAATATTATATTTTCTACAAAATATGATTCATAGTCAAATTTTGTAGAAAATATTATGTCACTTATAAAGAAATCAGAGGTGAAAAACATATAAAGTCCTTATAATAGATAATTATTTTTGTACGAATTTATATATAAGTCTATTTACATTTAAATTAATCAATTTTTCTTATTTTAGGTTACACTAAGTTATCAATTTATTCTTTATTTTTGCAGGATCATCTGAATCAGAACTATAATTATCAAAGTTATGTCTTATTTTACCTTTAGCAGGCCTATCAGTATCCAAATCTCAATCACATTCATTGTAATCCCACTCATACCGTCATCAATATCTCATTATACTATTTGTCTGGAATTTGAGAATAAACGTACCTGTGGAAAACATGAACTCAGTGATTCACATCTGAAGGTTTTTAGTCGATAAAACGACCTCATTTTCTATTCGATCACCTCGACAGAAATTAATGTTAAAAGGAAAGAAAAACAATGACAACATCTGTGGCTTCAGCTAAGAAATCAATCCATAGCCCCTCGACTTACTTATTAAATGAAGTGACAGCCTTGGACGCTAAAATTATAAGTACTGGCCGATACCTGGTTAAAGCACATCTAAGTGAAGAAATTACAGCAACAAAACTTTCGATTGGCCCGAAGCCACGATGACCTGATATTTAAAAATCGAACTCAGAGCTTGGTCATCTCTGACCAGAGCAAGACGTTGATGGCTATATATACCGAGCACGAGTCACAGGAGTGCATCCATCTCTACGGACAAGCGCAGTTAATTAATCTAATCCAAATTCATAATTTATCTGACAAATCTTAGAAGGAACACCGACTTTATTAATTCACCAACCTGGGGTTAAAGTCAAACCCGGAAAGAATAAATGAAGATTGTGGCGGAGAGCCGAGAACTTAGCTATCGTCATAGAGAGCGTGAAAGTGTTACTCAAATATTTTCCGGAAGTCATGCAAATGTAAACTCACTCCAAATCAGCAGCCGATACCCTTATCAAGAGCAATGATAACCTCCCATTAAAACTAACCATGCCACGCAGTCAACAAAGAAGTTAAAATACATTCACTGAAATAGTCGACCTAACAAAGAAACGTGTCGGCCGTAAGCTGACATCCTAATCAATAGGGACTCGACCGAACGAGGAATAAATCTCCTTTCGATTTTTAAACTCATCTTTGAAATCACGAAGTCTTCTTGATAATTTAGTCATTAACAATATATGTACTTTTAGTTGAGTCGGTTTAATTTTAAATTTTAAAAATGACATGTAAAGATTTTTGAGGTTTGATGTCTAATTTCTCTTGTACCAATTGTCGATGTGATATACTAATTGTACTAGAATAGGGATTATGCATATAGTAGTCGGACATTCACTGTAGAATAGACTATGGGAAATTGGAATATAAGAGTATAGATAAGTGAATCGTATCCTTAGATTCTCTCGACTGAGGATAAAATTTAAACAAGTTCTGGTTTAATTATGAACATTATATCAGTCTCTAGTTAGAAAAAGGGTGCGCATCAAGGATTATCACTTTGTGACATCACCTTCTCAAGTATATCATCATACGTACCAACAACGATTATTGAGCGACTCACATCTATGGATATCATGGTGGTAATCAAGAATCCTGTTTTGCATCTAGACCAGCGGTTCATAAACTATGGATCTCGACTCTAAATATGGTTGTTAGATTTTTTCATGGGGATCATAGAATTCGGAAATTTAAAACATATGCTAAAATGTCAATCTATATGTCTTAAATTAAACAAATTTGCAAGATATTTGAATTAATTTTTCAAGGTTTTGTAATTAGATAATTTTTTAAATTTTCTAATATTTTCACTTGTCTTTTGATGACATTCCACAAAACAATTTTGTAGCCAGACCGTTTTCTTTTATATTTATATACATTTACGTGATTTTATATTTAGCAATCTTGCATAAATTACACATAGATATGTTTTTACTGAATAACGACTATTTACCAAAAAAATATAGGTAGTGGGTGGCCAAAATTTGGGGTCTCAATACAGAAAAGTTTAAGAACCGCTGAACTAAACAGTAAGATGATATATTCATCGACAAAAATATCTAGGTGCAAACACATATGTATATTTTGTACACACATCCGTTCAATGATAAATAGTCGTGGTTAAGGTCGCGAAATTCAGTGTGAAGAGGTATCAGAATAGTTGAAACCGTGTTAAACGATAAGAGTCTGTATTAGCTATAGAATGACATCAGGAGTGTTTGTTACTAGCAGTAACTAAAATGCGCTCGCATTCCAAATGCCACTTCTTACGACACATTATGTAATCACTTTGGAGAGGTGCAGCGACAAAACATTTGTTAAATTTTTTATCGGAGTTGAAAAACATTTTCCATTTAATATACACAGCAATTGCTTACATATTTGGTTTTATATTTTTAATGTCAATGCTGTCAGGTAGATGAGCCTCATGCACCAGTAATCGCACGTATAACCTTGGTATCAGAGTTACGATCTCGCGAATGGGGTTTCTGTGTGGTTGCTGGACAAGTTATAGTAATTTATATGTTTTCGTGTATTAATATTGATTTAAAAGTGCAAATAACGATTTTTAGTGCAAAAGATAAAAAATAAACTCAATTCTGAATGCAAGATCTAAAAATGTCAATAATAATTATTGATAAATTAAAATATTCAAATAAAACAAAACGAATTGATTAAATTGATTAAAGGTAGTCGAAATCTTCAGGAATGTGGAATTGCTTGTTAATAGCTTCGATGTCGATGTTGAATGTTTTGTTCATCCAGGATTGGAGAGAAAAGATATTATCTGTTCCAGGAGCCAAAAAATAGTCAAATCAACAAATACCAAGAGTTTACCAGTCCATCTATTCACTCCCAATTCCGACATTCCAATTTCATTCTTTTTCGCTTCAATAGTTTCTGGATCACAATCTTCATATTCTTGCAGCTCCTTCATAATACTCTCTAATCTCTGAGTATTGATATTAAGGGATTCGAGGAGTTCTGCTCGATCATTCTGTAATTCAATCAATTTCTAATTCAAAATTCATTTTATTATAATAACTGAATTCTCCTTGTCATTTTTTTCTAAAGATATTTTTTCTTTCACTTGATCCAATTTTTGTTTATAAATGCCAATATCATTCTCTAACTTGGTAATTTTTTTATTAGCCTAAATAAAGGATTTTAATCACTGATCTGCGAGATTGTTGTTTAGTTTCGTACGTAGTTGTAATTCAGAAAATAAATGAGAATTCAAGTGAGGGTCGATGTAAACAGAAAGGAGTGATAGTTTGAGTTTTACAAAACAAACGGTTTTTGGGAACATTACTTTTAACATTATAAGTTGTGTTGGGCTTAGAGCCAAAATTAAAACAAAAAACTGTAATAAAAATTAAACCAAAAAAATAAAATAAAAATAGGAAAATGGTCAATGTACATCGATCAACACATGCAGAGGCAGAGGGAAACATATATGAAATAAAATAAACTGCCAAAACCTTGCAAAACAAGGTTTAGAAAAAACATAGGCAGAAGCGGCGACCAAGAAACAAAATGTTAAGGGTTAAAAAGAATATTATAGAAAAAACTAATAATAAAAATAAAATTCAACAGCATAAAACTAAAATATCAAAAAATAAAGAAAAATATATAAAAAATTATAAAAATAATTTTAAATCAATAAAGAATAAAAAACGCTAAAATCGCGAAAATCGCCTATTGGTCGCACCCAGGCAAAAAATTACTATATAAACAGTTACCAAATTCCCTATTTAAAAAACTTAATTTTAAAAAAATTTCAACTTTACAAAAACTTTGAAACCATTTCGGAATTTCTATTTTCAATAAGTAAGGACATTTGCGTTGAATTTTGTTATGATGTTGTTATAAGTGTATTCTTTTATTTATTTAATAGATGTTCGTAACTTTATTTCAGTTAAATGTTTGATTATATTATAAATGATTTACACCGAGGTCCCGAAAAATATTTATTTATATACGTAATGCAATAGCAGTCGGGAGGGCAGGTCAGAGGTCCAGCTGACGGATTAAGTTCCGTTAGTTGTGATCGCGGGCCGAGCACTCCTGAGAACTCGGTCGTCCGCGGCGAGGTCTGGTCGTAAGACGCAGGACTCTACCCGCAGGGCATCGTTTTACCACTCGTAACGGCTGATGGAAACGTCGGCCGAGACGAGCAGAAAATTAAAATCATGGGAAGAGCGCCATTAGTTAGGGGTATTAAGAATGATCGCTGGACGATCATTAGTTGAATTTTTCACAAAGCCTCGTAAATACCATGACTGGGTAGTAGGAGTAAGACATTGATATCATGAAGTTTATGACTTGAAATATTATGAGAATTTGTTTCTTTTTCCGATCACTAGGAAGTGTCAGGCACAAAATACCATTGTTTCGATTAACTCGGAAACTCCCGATAAATCTGTCCTTAATAGGTAATTAAATAAACTCTCAACCTGCAACGATAGCGAGGTTCCATGATGTAACGGATAAACATTATTAAAGAGAAGCTAGGGCGACGCCAACACGGAATGAGCTGACTGCCCAAGTAAAACCATGTGATAATTAAGGTTTCCAGCACAGAATTCGCATTGAAGTTAATGATGACAACCTTCAAAACACTATCATTCACGCCTCCACCATTTCGGTATGCCATAAACAATACCAAATGATTTACTTCAGTGATTTCATTGCGATTAGATTGGTCATACAATAGAACCACACCGGAGAAGTTCGTAAACACTGAGTTAATTAAAAACGAAAAGTAGGATGCCGTAAAAATGAATTAAATATATCACTTGCATCATCAAGCTAACGTCCGAGCCGTAGGAGTAGAAAACTGAGTAACTAGCGAGAGTGTCGAGGGATTTTGTTGAGAGTTACTAAAATCAGTTATAATTGACACCTAACCGAATTATTTCAATTAGTTGCTATTAATATTATTATTGAGTATTATCATTATGGCTATTGTGAGGACCACTATTACTAAACTATAGTACCACGTAGAGTAATGGGGGAGAGAGTAACATCAGGGGCGTTAGCGGTGAAGCGACAAGCGGGATTTTTCTTTACAATGTAAATATTGAATTGCAGGGTTACGACTCGAGAAAATCAGACTAACGTGAGGTTACTTACCGTCATACTCGGTTATGACGTCAGCTTTTATAAAATTTGAGCAACTCCTACCTACGAAAAATTGTCGAGTTAAATATAAACCCTAGAGGTACGATTTCTATCCGGATATGTTGGACTCCCAAAACTAAGTAATCTACGCAAGTTCGAGAACGACTGATTAGGTGTTGATGAGTTATTTGCGAGTGAGATCATCGCTGATAAGTATTCCGTCACCTTCAAAGTGGGAATGAAAGTAAATTAAAGTGACGGGAGCCCGAATCAGTAGAATGCGCAATCCCGACCGGGAGAAGGTGTTTCCGCTAAGTAAATTATCAGAATACCCGTCCAACTACCCCTTAAGAAATCGTACTATAGCCAAATTTTCTAAATAACCGTAATTTTATTATAATTTTGGCTAGACGTTTCATAAGAAATTCTCACCCTTCTTGAATCATCGAGTCTTGCTCCGAATCATTAACTACTCATACCGACTGTTGCAAGAAAATTCTCAAACGTTCTCAGTCAGAAACCCATAGTAAACTCGAGCAATCGTCTCGTATTCTTCTGATGTCAACACTATTCAACTTACCCAGCATCCCACGGATCTCGCCACCCGTCATGGCCATGATGCAAAGGATAGATAAGCTGGAGAGGGAGTTTGCTACCCTAAAGACAAAATACAGGAAGGTTAAGGGCATATGAAGCTTGCCCGAAACTACCCATAGCCATTACCAGAAAATCTCTCGCCTTTCTCGGGCCCGAGATGACTTAATCGTCGAGAAACGGAGCCAGCGGATTACCATATCAGAACAAAGCGCTGCGCTCCGGCAGATCTTTACCGAGCATGAGCTCATGACTCGCCTACCGAGTCGGAGATTAGAGCAGGAATTAGATATCATTCCTGCGCATCATCTACCTATCCACCCAGCGACCCAACCGCACAACGGGCCTCCCCCGAGCGAAATTGCTGACGGTAGGAAAGGAAATCAGAGACGTCGACCCAACCGGAATCGTCGCCGCAGAAAAATACGACGAGCAGAAAACGCTCTGCTGCAAACCAACCTAAGGTCAGGAGAATCCCACTTATGAAATAGAGCAGCATTCATTTGATCCTGATGTGATCTATGCACCGGTGTCGCCGTTCTTCCGCCGCCTGTCCTCAGCACAAATAGACCTCAATGTGGTAGAAAGTGAGCAGCCTAGCCAAATTCGCATCTCTACGATGCTAAATCTCACGCCCATTGAGATAGGCATTCTGAGCGAACGTGCCTCTTCAAACATCCAATCCACGATCGAGCCGGCCACTTCGTCTCAAGAAGGGCCGAGCCAAACAATTTCAAACCCTTCCACAAGATACCCCAAACGTCGACGGTTACCCGTAGACATCGACGGAGACGATTAGTGCGCACGTCCTAAAAGTGGAACATTACGGCTCTAACTCTGCGCAGTACCTAATACCCGGTCGATACGACCCTATCTTTTACCCATTTGCATATTAACTGTAATTTGGTTTAATTGTAATTTTCATGTATCGACTTATTATATTTTTTTTACTCTATAAATGTATTTGTGAATTATACGGTTTGTTTATCGTACTCGTTCTTTTCTACCGTAATTAATATTAAATGGAATATATAATCGGATATTATTAAATTATATGAATTAACTGACATCCATTATTTAATTCAACGTAATATATAATAAAGTTTTTACGGGTCACAATAGTAGTACGGAATAAATCAATAGGTAACCCTTATAGCTGCAGTAATAATCGGAGCTACAACAATTTAATGATGGAAGTTCTGCCGTAACTTCACGAACTCAATGGTTAAGATTTTATATTTAAAACTGTTGTGAGTAGTCGATATCCTCCCAATTCATGTCCAACTCCCAAATGCAAGGATCCAGGTTTATCTTAAGAATCAGGGGATCATAATGCAATGCTTAAGACCTTCTAGTGGCCGCTGTGAACCGGAACGAAGGTTGTTCGAGGAGTAGTATTGGTAACAATGCTCACCTGCTCGAATGGCATTCGGCTGTTATACACATTACCAACATGGATGTATGACGTAAGTGACAAATTATGTGGTGTGCGTGGGTAATTAACCCTAGAGTAGGAAAGGTAAGATTTTAATGAGAGTCATGAATCTCCATCAGTAAAGTTTTCCCCGTACACCAACAGTTGAATCGTATTAGTCTTACAACCTTTATAATCCAAACATTCTTTATGTGGCTCACTTAACTCTGATATCCAAATTTAATACTTTTCGAAATATTAAATCAAAGAAACTTGTTTAATAATTTCATTATTATCAGCATTTGTTCAGTTTCGAGATAAAGTTAAAATAAAATATTTATATATACATTTATATGATACAAACATATTTATTTAACAATAATTTATCAACTTAATCATTTCTAAATAATCTGAGTTTTATTTATATAATAAATAACCTTGAAAATTTGTTTTAATAATCATCGTAACTTTAGCGATATAATAAAATGCGAAGTGAAGCTATTATTATTGATTTAGAAGAATTTTAGTTTCATTAAACAGCCAAATTTGAGTTTCAACAGTTAAAGCAAAATTTATTGAAAAGAAAATGATTAAAATATATTACTAAAAAAAATTTTATTTAAATTTAAAAAATTATTAGCACAAACCGGATTTTAGAAATTGGACTGTAAAACTTGCATTTAAAAGATATCATTTAAAATAAATTTACTTCGGCAGCTGATTGACTAGGAAAAGCCCAAAAATAAACACAAGTCCCAATTTTATCTGATTCTACCAAACCGTCACTAACTAGTTCCGTAACTACATCTTTAACTGACATTGACGTAATTCCTTTTTCTTTCTGACAGAATTTTTCCAACTCTTTAAGTTGGAAAAAGTCTTTCTGAAAAACAGTAAATTTAATGAAAGTTCTGATGTGTATAAATAAAACTTTTTCATTGAAAAATTCAAGCATTCGAATTTTTTTTTCTTCTAAGCTCAAACCTTTTTTGCGAGACTAAAAAGAAAATTGATTTTGTGTCATCTTAAACTTTACTTTATTTTTCAATTGTTCATTACATATATTTAAAAAGCTTTAAAGTTTAATAATTAAAATATATATTCAAGTAATTATTGTATTTTAATTGTATTTTAAATAAGTTAATATATAAAATAAAAATTTAAAATGATATAATGGTTTTATAAATTGTATTACTACACTTAAGTCGATTTTTTAAACAATTAGAAAATTATATGAATTTGATATTTCAAATTAAATTTCATATGGAATAAAAAAATTTATCAAACCATATAATTAATTTTATTATTAAATAAATTTTTAAAATTGATTATTTTTTAAACACATTGAACATTTAAAGTATTTTAAATTATTTTTTTTCACATTATATACTTTTTGACGGTAATCAATGCGGTTGATTTTAGGCTACCTAATCTTGACTCCGCTAAACTTTTAACTACCTCCATTCATACAATCGAAATTCATCCAGCTAATAAATGTTGCTAAATAAAGTTGGCCCTGTGAAAACAGGTTGATTCGACTAACAAAAATTCAGTGAGCCACCGTCATAATGTGTACTTACTGCTGGGCACCTGATGGATAAAAGATATAAGATTTTCGCGGCCACTTGCAAAGGATTCCCACCAGATACGCGCATAAGAGATATCCATTGAATACCCGTCAAAATAACGTTAGAAATGTATTCCAATTGGCGGTTTCTAGTAAAAGGTGAGACATATTACCATGACTGCTGATGGGTTTCTGGGTGTTGATATTTTGAACCTATGTGGTTGTTACTCAGACAACCCCATACAAATATTTTCACTTACCACTCGGCACCCTTTGCTAAGCAACTTTGAAACTGTGTTCGAGTGGGTGGATCGTCCGCAAAAACTGAGCGTTATTGCTAATGCTGTAATTGACCGAAAGATCCATGGGTCCAATGAGCTGCCGATAGAAGGCATGTGCTCGATTTCGATTTTAAGGTCCCATTATTATCCTATCTCCTTTAAATATTAACCTATACTCTCATATCACTTATCTTTATATCCATTCGCTTAGTAATTCTTATCGTTGTCCGTGTTGATGATTTACCATGGCCTGTAAACCCTTTGTTATGTTCAATATCCTCACATTATCTCTCTTACCCTTATCCCTATTATAACTACTATGTTCTTATTATTATTACTAGTATTTTTATTGTTACTATTATATGTGCTACCTTTATTAATTGTTACTGCTATTAAATTTATTATAATTCTTATTATTACCATTACTACTATTGGTGGGCTTCTGGGTTTTGATATTTTGAAACTATATGGTTGTTACCCAGACAACCCCATACAAATATTTCCTTTGCTTACCACTCGGCACCCGTTGCTAAGCAACGTTAGAACTGTGTTCGAGTGGGTAGATCGTCCGCAAAAAGTGAGCGTTATTGCTAATGCTATAATTGACCGAACGATCTCTGGGTCCAACGAGCTGTCGATAGAAGACCTGTGCTCGAATTTGATTCTTAGGTCCCATTATTCTCCTATCTCTTTCTAATGTTAACCTATACTCTCATATCATCTATCTTTATGTCCATTTGCTTGGTCCTTCTCATTATTGTCCACGCTGATGATTATTCTTTGGCTTGTGCACCCTTTGTTATGTTAAATACACCCAGATTATATCTTTCACCCTTATCCCTATTATAACTACAATGTTTCCCATTATTATTACCAGCATTATTATTGTTGCCATCATATGTATTACCTTTATTAATTGTTGCTACTATTTCCTATATTATTATTTTTGTTACTATAACTACCATTATGTTTATTGTTATTACTACTATGATTATTACTACTATTATTATTATCATAATTATTATCATCATAACTACTAATACCATGATTATTATTATTATTATTACCATTATTATTATTATTATTATTATTATTATTATTATTATTATTATTATTATTATTATTATTATTATTATTATTATTATTATTATTATTATTATTATTATTATTATTATTATTATTATTATTATTATTATTATTATTATTATTATTATTATTATTATTATTATTATTATTATTATTATTATTATTATTATTGTTATTATTATAATTACCATTATCCTTATTTTACGGTTTTAAATTTTCATCGATTCGAAAAATTTGAGCAGCGATCCGCCCTTATTTTACGCGTTCCACTTTTACTTTACTATTTTCAATAAGTATTTTCATCAATTCGGAAAATTTGGGCAGCGATCCGCCCTTATTTTACAGTTTCATTTTTACTTTACTATTTTTGTTAAGTATTTGAGTTAATTCGGAAAATTTGAGCAGCATTCTGCCCTTATTTTTCAGTTTCATGATAATCTTATACCAACCGTTGAGTCGCATTTCACTTTTATTTTTCTATTTTTTATAAGTATTTTAGTTGATTCGGAAAATTTGAGCAGTGTTCCGCCCTTATTTTACAGTTTTTTATGATAAGTGTTTTAACTATTTCCAAAAATTTGCGCAGCGTTCTGCCCATATTTTCCGTTTCAATTTAACATAATTTATTTAATTCTTATTTAAAAACATTATTTTCATGATTTTGGTCGTTCGGATTAATCTTTTTCCGATGGCTATTCATTTTAACTGTTGCAACGATTTCGCAATTTTTCCCGCTACCGATTCCCTCTTTTTGTCCTTAAGATCTATGTATGTTCGTTTCATAGTTAATGAGTGCCCACTGGACTACTCGGTGTTAGAGATTTTGAGCCGATTGTTGTTAAAAATTTATGTCAATTTTACAGGAAACGGATGATGAAGGAGCAGCCAAAGGGCTACTCATTTACCCTCCAATTTTCCCTATGTACGGATAATATTGACGTTCCGATCCCTGCGTTCCGCACGCCGGGTCTTCACAGGCACAGATCATCGGCGGTATTCCACGCACTTACACGAATCTGAATACTGTATATAATTTTATTAACTTGTGATGTGTCTTTGGCTGTGAGCCGGAAAAATTTCGACAATTTGAAAAATTAATTTATGCATTATGATAATTTATTAAAACCAAAATTAAATTACCAGATACATCCATCAAATTAAAATTCATAAATATATCTTCGTAATAATCCATAAAACATCGACCAATGAATCCATTATTCACAGATAAATATATTAATCCAAAGTAAAAATCCATCAAATTAAAATTCATAAATATATCTTCGTAATAATCCATAAAACATCGATCAATGAATCCATTATTCACAGGTAAATATATTAATCTAAAGTAAAACTGTTGAAATCAAGTGTCAAAGTACGACGGAAAATCAATACTGAAAATTAAGATTAGATATTTGTCAAATCATATCATTATATATACCTATAATTTGGCCTTAACCTTAGGTGTTAGTTTTATTGCGATTAAACAAAATTCGACTTTGAAATTATTTATGTTATCTAAATTAAATTTTTATTTATTTCTTAATTTAAATTGGTAATTTATTTTTAACATTTTTAATTAAATTTATTCATCCAAAAATATTTTATTTTTATTCATTTAATTCATTAATTTTTAATTTTATATAAATGGTCATTTTACGGTCGAATTTTCTTGTTATTATGTTATTTTTTATGTTGATTTCGTGCGGTTCTTGATGCATTTTGTATTTATTTTATTTTACTTTTATGTTTTTGATTTTGTATTTATTTATATTCTCTCAGATTTTAAAATGTTTAATTGGTGTTGTATATTATATTTTAAGTTATCTTGGTGCTAGGTTTTCGTGTTGTAATACTGATACATTTAAACAATTCTCAAGGCTATTTGTGTCCTGGCCCAACACTATATTTATATTTACTATTATTAGGATTAATATATTACTATAATAATTATTATTGTTATTTTTATAATTATCATTATCCTTACTATTATCATTATTATTATCAAATTTTTTGTAGGGATTCGTCCTTATTCCTTAGCTTTATGATAATATTTTACTTATATAAAAATTTAGCTGTAATCCATCCTTATTTTATAGTTTTCGATAAAGTATTTTCATTGATTCGGAAAATTTGAGCAGCGTTCCGCTCTCATTTACAGTTTTATAAGAATATTATACTAACAATTGAGCCACATTCCACTTTTACTTTACTATTTTCTATAAGTATTTTAATTAATTCGGAAAATTTTAGCAGCGTTCCGCCCTCATTTTACGGTTTTAGGATAAATATTTTATATTTTTCCGAAAACTTGCGCAGCGTTCCGCCCATATTTTCCGTCTTAACTCAACATAAATTATTTAGTCCTTACATATTACTTAAAATATTCTTTTTCATGATTTTGGTCGTTCGGATTAATCTTTTTTCCGATGGCTATTCATTTTAACTGTTTCAACGATTTCGCAATTTTCCCCGCTACCCTTTCTCTCTCTTTGTCCTTATGATCTATTTATGTTCATATTATATTTAATGAGTGCCCACTGGACTACTCGATGTTAGTGAATTAAAGACGATGGTTGTTAAAAGGTTTATGTCTATTTTATCGAAATTGAGTGCAAGAAAGTTGAGCCAAAAGACCCACCCTCGAGCTACCCAATTTCATATTTAGTTCAGTGATTTGACGTTCGAGCCCGTCGGTACTCACGGCGAGGTCTCTCACGGGCACGAGCAATTGGCGGATGAACATCACTTCTCGATAGTTATGTATAATTTTACTAACTTGCAATTTGTTTTGGCTGTGGGCCGAAAAAGGAATAAATAAGTATTACCAGATAAATTGGGTAAAGGCTTCGATGCATAAATCGTTTATTTGGCATGTCACATCTCACATATTAATCGGAAGTTCATTTGCACAAATATTGTTCGCTCGCTTCATCACTAGTCATTCAACCAACATCGATCAATAAATTCATTGTGACATTATTCATAAATCGTGCATCAATGCACACTAACTAAAATAATACGCCTGCAAAATAATGCTACCAAGATAATACGGAAAAATAAGAGTGAGTTAAGTGTCAATTAAGTTGAAAATAATGCTGCAAAGTAGTTGATAATTTGTGAAAACACATCATTATATATACCTATAATTTGACTTTAACCTTGCGTGTTATTTTTATTGCGATAAAACAAAATTTGACCTTGAAATTATTTGAAATTATATGTTATCTAAATTATTTGAAATTATATGTTATCTAAATTAAATTTTTATTACTTTCATAATTTAAATTGGCAATTTATTTCTTAAATTTAAAATAGATTTATTCAACTAAAATATTTTATTTTAACTCATTTAATCCATTAATTTTTTACTTTTATATAAATTGTCGTTTTTCGTTCAAATTTTCTTGTTATTGTGTTATTTTTTATGTAAATTTCGTGCGGTTCTTGATGCATTTTGTATTTATTTTATTTTACTTTTATGTTTTTTGATTTTATATTTATTTATATTCTCTCAAATTTTAGGGTGTTTAGTTGATGTTGTATGTTGTATTTTAAGTTATCTTGGTGCTGGATTTTCGTGCTGTATTACTGATATATTTAAACAATTTTCAAGGCCGTTTGTGTTCTGTCCCAACACCTCTAATACCCTAGAAAACCTTTGGGTTCACGAACTACCATAGAAGATATTCACGCTCATTTTAATTATGGGTCCCTCTGTCACTAATTTATTTGAAATAATATCGATCCTTTGATCTTTATATTTTGTTTTACAGGTGCTGTTTGTAGAAAACTTTAGATGATTATAAAACGAACATTGACTCAAATCTCAAAACATTTTATTGATTATTATAACAATTGAATCAAGATTATTAGAGAATGTCAGGAGATGAAGGTCAAAATTTCTTTATCTGACCCAGTAGACGAACGGTCTTCAATCTGCGTCTTCTTTCTCTTTCCGCTTTGCTGGGGTGACATTTTTTGTGATTTGGTTTTGATTGTGGATCACGATTCTTTTGGGTATTAGTTAGAGTTAAACATGAAATGGGGCAGGAGACAATCGGATCAAAATTTGAAACTGTGCTGGGGTGATGTACGACCTCTGTTCTGATCGTTTCCTTCAACTTTAGTTGATAATTTTCCTTCTTTAACTTGTCGAGCTCGGCCATCATTTCCGTGTGTTGGTTTCTTAGTAAGTCATTTTGTTTTTTCAACTTGGTCGTTTGCTCCGGCAGAGTTCATGTCTCCTCCATCCGACGACATCTTCGGATCATCGATTCAGCTCTCTGGCTCAGTTTTAGGGTCTCCTTGTGATAATGAGCTATGTTTCATCTGAATCTTTCCACGTCCAGGGTTTTATTATTATTTGACTGCACTAAAAAATTTTAGCAAATTTTAGATTGAATTAAAACTCGTGTTTGAAAATTGTTCTGAATTCTTTCATTAACATCGATTTTTGGTCAATAAACTGATAAAAATTCAACAAATTAATCAAATCATATAATTCAAAGACGTTTCTAAAATAAAACAATTTGTTATATATAACCTACTAAAAAATCTCACATAGACTGAAATATAAACTCAATTCAAATAATGGTATTCTTAAAATTTCCTTAAGGGTTTGCAATGGTTTAATAATAATAATAATAATATATATAGATAAAATTTAATTAGAGTTCTTCCTTACTTTGAGATTCTTCCAAAGATTCTTCCAAAGTTCCATAAAAAATTTAAAAATTAGCATTAAATTGTGTCGATCTGGCATCGACATATATAGGGGTGTTTTACACACATGTTTTTTGATGCGGTAAAACAAAACGCCTACACGTTTTTACCATATTTCATCACTTTTCCCTTAGTTGTCAGATTTTCATGATTCTTTTTTGTTAAAGTTTCTAATTACATTTTAAGCTTAATTCTCGTATTTATTTTCTAGAATATAAGCGTTTTCTATAAATTTGGATCCAATTTGATGAAATAAGTTAATTTTGCTAAAATTTAATGTTTTTTTGTATTATTTAATGTTAAGTAGGCTATTTTTGCTGATTTTTCGTCCATTTGCATTTTTCGCGCCCTGATTTTATCGGATGTCGTGCCAGATAAACAATAACTTTTTATAGCACAGATAGGATAGTTTTAAAATCATAATATTTAATATCAAATTATTGTTATGCATAATCACGATCATTCGCCACTCATCGGCAGGGTTTCTTTTTGTTGAGATTAGTTCTCTTGATTTTATCGGTTGCTGAATTGGTTGATATTCGGTTTTCTTGAGAATTAGATTTTTCGAGATTTGGATTAGGTAATTGTCGTAGAGAAAATGACTATTTAGCTGATTAGATCTGGATTTTGATTAAGATATTTAATGAACTGGTTGGGTTTCTTTAGTTTTAGAATTTAGGTTTAGTTTTGGACTGGATTGTTAATTCGATTTTTAGAAAATTTTATGGTAGAATTTTGTGATTGACTGATTGGTTGTGTTTTTCGATATAGGTTTAGATCAAGATTATGCTTCTCGAATTTTATATACAACTGTCTTTCATGATTTATTGGGACGTAGTTAAAATGCGCTCTCTTTACTTTAATTGTTCTCGTCATCAACGGTTCGATTTTTTGAAGTTGATTTGATATTTTCTTTGCTTTCGAGATGTTTGTCTTTAATTGGTGTATCTTCTATTGCTTCTAGTAGCTCTGCTTTAATTTCCTTTTCCATAATTGTTATTAGTAATGCAGTAGCTTCGTCTTTTCTAGCTAGGGTTATCATTAATTTTTTTTGTAAATCTTTGAGTTGATTAGTTTGCTCCAACATATTTGAATTTTTTGATCTTTGGTTCGTCAATTGTAGTTGTAATTCTTGAATTTTTTTATTTTTCAATTTTGCCATTTTTTGATAGTGATTTTTCTTGTTAGACGGTCTTGGTGTCTGATTATTTTTGTCAGATTTCGGTTTTTCTATTGTACAAACTGATTCTTCTCGTAGTACATTCCGTTTTCTTTTTCTAACTTGTCGATATAAGCTTGATTTTTAGTAAATATTTCTCTTGACTGTTTTGATTCATTTTTAAAGTAATTTTTTAATGTTTCACGTGCTTGAAGTTGCGCATTTTTCCTTCTTAGACTTCCATTTAATTCTCGTTCCGTAGCTAGATCCATTTTTACTATTCGCAATTTGGCTTTAGTTGTATTTTTAAGTCTTCTTTCTTGTCTCATTTGGTTGGTGAATCTATGGATCTCAGCTTTTTTCTCTCGGATCTCGTTATGAAGTTATTCATTCTCTTTCAATATCATAATCTCTTTGGTATTATTCGTTTCTGTAGTAATATTGTTTTCTTTCATGTGATATATTTCGTTGAGAAGATTTATTTCTAGAATAATGACGTTTTCAGTATTTAGTTTTTAAACAAGTTTTTTGTTTTTCTATACAATTACTTTACTTTCAAACCCACGTTTCGTCTTGTTTTATATTACCTTCATCGTTTCTCGTTGGAAGAATTGGTTAAAAAGGTAATGATACCATAGGACGTTTGTTCAGTAATCGGTTTGTTTCTTCTTTAGCTTCTGCTGAGGATTGCATTTCTTCTTCTAATAAATAAGCAAGATAATCTGAATTTTCAGTTAGTTTCTCTACTTCAGTTTCTAACTCAATTATCTGTTCGTAGGTCTGTAATCTCTCAATCTCTCTTTTGAGATTTCTCTCGTTTTCGTTGTAACAATTCTTCGATAGTTCCATTTCTTGTTGCATCTGCAGTGCAACTTTCTCATGCTTTTTGGTAGAGTTTTCCATTATTATTCTTTGGTACTCAAGGTTTATATCTTTTTGATTGCACATTCCTCGGAACCCATTCGTATCTTGTAGTGCCTTGGCTAATTGTTGTTGTAATCGTTCCGCTTTGTAGATTTCTCCATCTACTTGTCGTTCTTATCTTGCGCATTCGTGTTCGTATCCTTTTACTTCATGACTTAGGTGTTTTACTGAACTTTTGTTCATCTTATTCCATTTGTCTTTTAATGCTACTTGCGGTTTTTTGTTGTTCTGTGGTTTCCCATAATTCCCATTCATTTTCATTGAGGATCTTTTTGTGTAATTCGTTCATTTGCTTTTTTACGTTTCTCCACTTTTTCTTCCATTCACGGGCTTGGAAACAAGTCTAACCGTTTTTTCTTCTATTTTCTCTTGAGCTTTTTCTAATTCTTCTATACCCTCTTGTCACTTATCCACTTTAGCCATAAATAATTGGTTATCAGCCATTCGGATTCGTCTATCGCGTTCTTTTTCTTCTTTCACTAATTTCACTACCTCTGCTTCTTCCTTATATTTTAATTTCCATTTTCTTTGTTTCTCTTTAACTTGATTCACTATTCTTGGTTTTATTACTCCCATTTTCTCGTTGTATTTTAATTTCCATTTTCTTGCTTGTTATTTTACTTGATTTAATATTTTGTTTTGATTTTTTCCACTCAGTTTCGGAGATTCTCTCTTCTTCTTTATTAGATTTATCTCTATTTTGCATTTTTTGTATTTTTACTCCATGGTTTTCTTTTGATTGTTTATATCTTGCCACTCTTGTTGGTAGAATTTCACTTTGTAGTTGCAACTATCTATTAGTTGTTGGTTTGTTCTTTCGGATTCGTGTTTTCATCTTTGGGCTTGGATTTTGAGTTGATTAGCCTTCGATTTTTCTTTCGTATTTTGCGTTATGGCATGGTAATATTTAGCCTTTAACATTTCCCTTTCTTTCTTTCATTCCTCGAGTAATTGTTGCTGATTCTCTCAAATCCATCAACTCGAGTTCATCAACTCGTTGTTCCTTTTTCTGCAATAATTCTGCCATGTTACGTCGTTTTACTTCCAACGCGTAAGTATAATCATTTAATTCTTCAAGCTGTTGTTTCAATTTGATTCCTTCTTCATTTAACTCAGCGATTTCCTGCTCCTTTTCTCTTTGGTATTTTTCTATAGTAGTTTTCATTCTTTTGTACCCTTTCTGGTACTCCATTTTATTAGTTGTGATATACTTTTGTTTCCAATTTCGAGCTTGACGTTTTAGTTGGTTTTTTTGTCGTTCGTTCTTTTCGCTTTTATTTTGGCTATCATTTCCGCTTTGGGTTGCTCTGCACCACATGATCAAATGTTCCAACTCTCCGACTTGTTTTACCAACATTTCAATTTTCTCTTACATCTCGCCTTCTTTTACTTTGAATTGTCTTCTATTTTCATGATATAACTCGGTGTCCTTACACCACTTTCTCATCACTCCTTCTTTATTTATTATTTCTAATAGTTGTGCTTCAATATCCATTTCTCGTTTGTTTAGTTCTTCTTCTTTTGCTTGGATTAAGATTTTGTCTATTTTTATCACCAACATTTCCGCTTTTAGCTGTCTTGTTTGGTCTTTAACGTCGGATTGACTTTCTTTGTGATTCATTTTTCTAAATTACTTTATTTAATCTTTTATCATATGTAGTCTATACACTACAGTATTTCTGATTAAACTTTTATACATTCATTATTTACAATTTCATTTTTGGGTTAATTTATTGATCGGGGAAACGGAATCGGTTCATCCGTTTACCAATCGGTTGTCTACACATAGAACATTGTATTAGCCTTTGGCTGCACTCTTTGCATGCTAACAGGTGTCCACAAGGAAGATGGATCACCTCTACGTCTTTTATCCAACACATTGTGCAACTTTGTTCCCCCAATATTACTTTTTTTAACACTAGACTCACCAAGTTCATCTTGATGTCTTTCTGCATATTGTTGTGTTGCTTTGATTAATTCGAATATTGATTCATTGGCTGGTATGCTTCTACTTAACCTCTTTCTCAGTATCGTTTTGGTGAATCTGTTGTGATAACCGGTTGTTTTAATTGTTTCTTTGATTTCAGGCTGTTTAATGATTATTCTGATTTCGTCTTTGCTCAGTAGTTTTTGTACTTTTTCTGTTATGGTTAAATTGATAACGCAATCTTCTAGATTTTTATATAGATATTATCATCTTTTACGTATGCAGATTGTCTCAAATTTCTTGTTGGAGAAATGCGGGTGCTCCTGCTGCTAGATTCTCTTCGGTTGTGAGTCGTACATAACATGGGTTTCGCTGATCAGGTTTGAACGTTTCGGAGTGGGTTTTGTTCGAAGATATTATGGTGGTAGTAGCTTTATTTTTGAAAGGCCATTCTAGTAATTCGTCGAAATCACCTTTGCATATCTGGAAGAATATTCCAATATGATTATCTAATCCCGCTCCACTTCCATTTGGATATAGATTTATTCGTAGCTTGTATCCATTTTTTCAACTATAAAATTGTGGACTCAATATATATATATATACTTGCGTTTCTTCTTTAGCGCATCTCAGTTTCTTGGTCCATCCTTTGACTATCCATACATATGGTGCAATTGGTAGTTCCTCTGAGGTTGGCATATTTGGTTTCCATTTTTGTTGTTGGATGGTGATTTCTTTTAACTTTCGGTCTATTAAGATCGTTTTCTGCATCATCTGTTCTCCCAATTTTTCAAAATCTTCCCTTGTATTCAACATTTCTTTGATCAATATTTTGTGTGATTTTAGAATATCTTTTGCATCGTTTATAGCCATTGCCGTTATCTTGATTGCTTCTACCCTTGTAGTTAGATGTTCTACATTATTTTCTTTCACATGCTTTGACATCTCTTCTCGAGGGGTTTGTATTTTACAATTTAATAGCTTGAATGGACATATTATTGCCTTTCGTGAACAGGTCTTCCAATGTTCTGTTAACGCGACACTTTCTTTCACATTACATTGATTTGGACATTTATTTTTTTATTCTTCACAAATTTGTCTTTCAGTTCAATTTCGATGCGTTGTTTCTAATTCTTTCCAACTGTCGATTTGTCCACAGAATTCGCATTTGTCTTCTCTCGTTTCACATATCTCTGGATGACTTTCTCTATCTTTGCGTGTAATTATTTCATTGCATTTTTTTACATTTTACTTCTATAAATTAGCATACTTCCTGGTGATTAGTGGTTTCTTTTATAGGGCCATTCCATTTACAAGGTTTCTTTAGACATTTGATATTTCGCGATTCTCTGCATGATCAGGCCTCGTATTTTCTAAGGTTTTAATTGTCGTTTCTCCACAATCTAGGCATAGTTTTAGTTTTTCTCCGATTACTTCAATTACGCACTGTCTACATATTCGGCATCCGCACTCGGTTTGTCATGCTTCTATTAACAGCTTTTTACACTTACAACACATGAATCTTTCTTCAAATTCGTGTGATCTTGCTTGATATAACCGAATCATATGGTTTATTTGGGGTTCGTCTTCGGGTTTTCTTTGGATTTGATTAATTGATGCTTGCATTATAATTTTCTGGAATAATATCTGTTATTGACAATTTTTCTTTTTACATAAATCGTATATTTCATTTACAATTTTATTTACAATTAATTTATTGGTTTATGGATTTTCTTCCCCTGGATCTGATTCTTCCGGGGAGTCTCTCATCTGGTCATACCATTCTAAAATTTCTTTGGTTGGACTAGCTTGTAATCTCATGATTTCGCAGGTTTGTAGGTAGTTTTGTTGTTCTAGTTGGGCGATTTTTTGTTGTTGTCGTTCAATTAAAGTTATAAACATTATACTTCGGTTAACGCTTTCTGATAATACTGCTTGGGATTGCATCTATGTTCTCGGGCTTGGTTGGTTATTCTAGTCATTACATTACATTGTAATCTCCATATCGGTTCTGACGATTGTTCATTAGGGTGGTAGATAGTATTCCATTGGGTTTCTGTGGGGAATTCTGATGAATTCGTACTTGGGTTACGGTTCATGGTTTCAACGAAGTGTTGGGCCAGAACACAAACGGCCTTGTAAATGTTTAAATGAATCGGTAACACACATGCTAATATAACATGCAAATTTAAATTCAAACCTATTAAAACATCAACTAAACCCTATCAAATATGAGGAAAAAAGGTAATAAAATATAAAATAATAAACATAAAAATAAAATTAAAATAATAACAAAATGCACCAAGATCCGCACGAATTAAATATAAACATAACACGAAAATCCAATGATTTTGACCAAAATTTGACAATTTATTAAAAAATACCAAGTTTCATGAAAAGGAAATAAAAATCAAAAATTTGAATTAGAAATAATTCAATTAAAATCTAAAGAAAAAATTGTCAAATAAAATTTCAAAATAATAAAGATTAAGATTAGAATACACTAGAAAATCCAAGGTCAAAATTTGTTTTACTAAATCAAAAAGAACACGCAAGGTTAGGGACAAAAATAGGTATATATACCGATGCATTTTCACATAATAGATATATCAAAAATCGTTTTTGAAAATCGTGACTTAGTTTTCTTGAAAATCTATTTTAGGGTGAGTTTTATTTTGGAACTCTCTCTCCACGTCGCGTCCTCGCACTCTCGATGGAGCTCTGCTTGGATGTCGGCGTGGGGAGAGTATTTTGTATGATGAAATGTTCGTTGGATCAAGTACTTATTATATTGTTTTTATTATTAATAAATTATTGATAATACCCAACTTATTTTTCTATAATTATTTTATGTTGAAATTTTTCCGGCCCACAGCCAATACACATTAGAAGTAATTAAAATCAACATATTATTCAGATTCGTGTAAGTGTGTGGAATATCGCCGATGATCTGTGCCCGTGAAGACCCAGCGTGCGGAACGCAGAGATCGGAACGTCTATATTATCCCGTATAGAAGAAAGGAGAAATAAGGAAGTGGTTTTTAGCTACTTCCTCGTTCCTCGATTTCTTTAAAATCGACCTAAATTACTCTACACACGGCTCAAAATCACCACACCGAGTAGTCCAGTGGGCACTCATTAATTATAACGTAAACACAATGCGTCTAAGGCCAAGTAAAAGGGATGGTGACGAGGGAAATTAAAAGTAAAATCGTTGTTATTACGTCTTAAATAAAAGTTAAAATTAGAATTCATGGGAAAACAGTGATTAGAAAATCCCTAGAGAATTAAATGTAAAACTTAACTTCGCACATTGTAGAAATACTTTTGTAACAAATTTCTGAATTATAAACCCGCACACCAATAATTCTACATTGGATAAGGTTCCCAGTAAAATAACCCGTTAATGAAGTATAACACCCAAAGGTAACTTACTTATAGCTGTAATTTAGAGATTTCCAAATAAATAAACTATTTCAAACATAATAACTCCAAAGCAATTCACATCACGAATATCATAAGTAACAAGAAAGGTATAATTGAACTAATAACAACGGCGTCAAAATAACTCCAAACATGATAAGTAAACAGATAATTAGCGAATTCCAATAAGCCCAGATTGCCTCGTGAAAATACAACCGAGTAGATTTGAGAAGGACACCATAATCATCGTAAGGTAAAGGCATTGGCTACTTGGAATAAAAACGTTCCCGATATCTAATCAATGACAATCATGGGTCATAAACTTTAATATTACCTGATCATGAGAGCCAACGCTACGGTTTCCAACTTAGTTGACAATTATCAAAAGAAAAATAATGCGCCTAAATATCATGCGATTCGGTGAATACCAGCAAATTTCAACGACACTTAACTAGTAATGTCAGTCAACGTCAACATCCATCCTAAGGGAAACGATTTTAAGTTCAACTTAACCTGATTACCCACTCAAGTAAAATCTTACCCAATTTTGGCTCGCCCAAATGTCGTTAACCAGTGAATCGAAATTTGCAACCATATCCGGGTAACTCCAATGATCGGCATCCACGAGTAGCTAATTCACTGAAAATTCAACCGGTAATTTAGCTAAGCAACAAAAATTATTTTTCCATAAAATTGATTAAAATAAATTTGTCAGTCACCTACCCAGAATGTTTGAACGTTGTCGATTGAACTTATCAAATTTTTTCCTGGCAATCCATAAATCCACCCACATCAGGACACGTCACCAATTAAAACCACGATCCAATCTCTTCGGATAATCCACCCAAAAAATCAATATAACAGACTGTATAAATAAATAGAAAAAGTAAATTGACCCACGTTTAGTATTTGGGGATATTGTTTCCACAAAAAATTCTCTTCCTAATAAATGTTCATATTCATTATTAATCGGTGTACGGCGCGTGTGCACACACCCGTTGAAACTCCATGCATAAAGATATAAATGAGAGCAGCTGTTAAACGTAACTTCTGTTTTTCCTCCAACATTACTGAACATGCAACCAGATATCGGAGATATAACCAACCAGAGAACATGCAGGGAAGCAACCTCGAACCCCGACCCTCAAACTAGGAGTAAGTTCCGAATTTCATTTCGAATAGTCACGTAATAACGACTGCATAAATAGAATAGGCAATTTTTCACCTTTTTCAATAAAATAACCTTGTTTAGAGACATTTTAAATTTCAGGTTTTTTCTCTTATTAATAGTTTCGAATAATTACAATTTTTCTGTTGATCAAAATATATTTAACTCTATTCTTAGAAACAAATAAACGTTATAATTCCCAAAAGATTTTTACGAACATCCCCATGGATTTCACGAAGTTAATTTAAAACCAAGTTTTTTGTATCATTACTTATAGTTATACGTATAGTTTAGATGTATATGTGATTAATACGGCCATTTTGACTTTTATAAATAATAAATTATGTTAACAAAATGCTTTCTGATCATAATTCACTAGAAAAATTCCCTATCATCAATAATGAATGAGTAAAATTTTCTGATCAACAAAATTTACTAATATTAAAAATGAACGGCTCATAATTAAAGTTGGAAAGTATGAAATAGTAAAATAAATTATAAAATTGATAATTATGGTACAAAATTTCTTTCTACGTTTTTCCGATAGAACATTTTCCATTTCTTAAAAGTTCATTTTTATTCATCATTCTTAATTTTGAGTTTATGTGGAAGAATGAAGATTTGGAGATTTATCCTTGAGACTTACTAACCTGCAGACGTATCGCCTATACATGCCCAGGACGATCATATTCATTTTACTAAATCATTTTTCTATTATCTTAATTTTATTCAGCCCAAAGAATTAATGGCAGCTAGGCAGGAGAAATTTTTATGGATATTTCAAAAGTAAGTTTAAGAATAGAAATAATCACGCTAGTTTGCTTATCGACAAAGTACGAAAGTTGATTTAATAAATCTTACCTAAGGATCATCCTATACTTCCCATAAATAATTTGATCAGGAGTTTTGCAGAGGGAAACCGTGCAGATCTACTAAATTGACTCCCATATTAAATTTTTATTTTCTTTTCCCTGATGGGTATCAAACAATAATAATTAAGGTAATGGTAGGTTTAAACAAGGAGCGTTAATAAGATTTTTAATTTGTAAGTCTAACTATTAGTATGAATCAAATTGATTTTTTAATTTTAATTTTTTCGTTTACATTTTACAAAGATCGAAGTGCCTTTTCAATGCACCCTTAGATAATGCCATATCATAAGGATATTCACGCTTTAAAGATCAGCTTAGTATGTGCCATTTGGTCCTACTTTTATGTATTGCAAAAATCTAATTGTCAAGTAATAGGCTAAGTAGAATCGTACCGATACCTATTTTAATCATGAGCTGAGAACGTTTATGATTGTGTTAATATTTAGGAAACTCAGGACCGTTGATGTGTGTCCCCACCTCTGTTGCCGATTTGTTCCCATGCCCACCTCCACCTCTGTTGCCGATCGGTGGAGGTGGGCATGGGAACAATTCCGATGGGAGAGATGTCCCAAGTTTTCCCAACCGGAGCCCCAACAACTCAACGGGCAATCGGGGAAGAGTGACCACAACCCATGGCTGGCTGATTAACAATGGGAGGAGTGGAGCCCGGCCTGGGAGATCCGCGAATATGCCCGCCATCTCCTCAGTCGTCTCGAGAGCCACCAGCGGCAAGTGGACGTACAGGTGATTAGGGCCCACCAATACTTGGCGAACATTGAGGAGGACCTTTTAGTCGGCCGAATCGCCAACATCTACCGCCACCCACCTCAATACAAGGCTCCACTCAACCACACTGACGGGGGAACCCATGACCACCAGGAGGACCCCAACAGGCCTAAAGTCACTCGGGTTCGTAATACGAAGCGACCCGTAATGATAATTTCCAACTGTTCTCCGGAAGAATGGGTGGAGAAGGGGTTCACAGACTCCTGAACCGTCGTTCTATGGTGGAGACCTTCTAGACTGATCGATCATCCCCGATGTATTTAAAATTTTTTTTTTAATAAATAGTTTGTTCTCTTGTATGACCATTTTTGATTGTTTGATTATTACAATAGGAAAATTTTTCTTATGTTTGAATACATGCATACTAAACAATTCCGAGTCAACAACTATTAATTCGAATATTATTAATTATAGTAATGGACTCCCTACAACTGCTACGAACGGAACTGGCCCGTATCCAGCAGACTAACAAATCTCTACACGAACAAATCCTTCAGCTAACCCAAGAAATTCATCAAACAAAAGCCACCTGGGTGGACCCGACTAAGATTAAAACACTACGCCAACGGCTCACTGCTGCTCAAAAAGGGTGGGCCGATGAAAGACAAATGAACCAAAACCTTCGAATACAGATAAGGGGATTGGAGGTTGCCTTGTCCGCCAGTCAGGAAGGGGCGGCCGTAACCTACCCTCTTGTTTTCGCACCATCTCAGTTGGCCTATCGGGAGTCAGTGACCAATCCAACACCAGCCGTAACCCTAACCACAACAACATACAACAGCTATATGCCGGGGCGAAAAGAACGGGCCAGACGTAGAGCCGCTCGGTTATCAAATAAAACTCAATTAACTTAAGTGTGACCTAATTTGTTCATTTTATATGCTTGTTTGTAAATTATAATTTCCTCTTGATTGTTCAAAGCGATGATTTAAAACTTGATAAACATTGAAAACCCCGCAGCCAACATACGAATGCCCTTACCCCAACGAGTAGTAGTCTCCTTATCTCCCAGTACGACATCATCGGATTTTCTTCTAATGAACTCTAATCGTAGTATCTATCACACACAAGGGACTTTCAAAGCGAGCATAAGTCTTCCATCGACAGCTCGTTGGACCCAGGGATTGTCCGAGCAATTACAGCATTAGTAATAACGCTCACTTTTGCGGACCATCCACTTACTCGAACACATTTCCAACATTGCCTAGCAACGGGTGCCGAGTGGTAGCTAGGAAATATTTATATGGCGTTACCGGGGTAACCGTAAGGAGATTTAAACAAACGTCGACACCCAGTAACTCACCAGAAGTGTGGTCCTTCGGCTTGATTAATTCGATTTCTCCTGGTTAGATCCATTGTCTATTAATGATAATTTACAATATTTTCTGGTTTCTCAATTTTTACTATCGGTTATTGCATCGTATTGTTAATTACCAGTTTAATTTGTACGTTATTATACAATTATACAGTAAGCTACTTTATATTATTTACACATTATTTACTTTTTACACAATACTATCTTTATCATACTTTTATACATTATATACACCGTCTCTTTCTTTCATCATATCATTATTTATTTTAATAATTCTGGTGAAATTTGATTTGGTAAATATTCAATCAATTTTTGTTCTATTATAAATTGTTCTAATTTCCATCGAGCCTCTTTCCCATTCCATACTTTTATCCATGGTGTTATTTTACAATCATTATAGTCTAAAAAGGATATTTTTCCGGTATAATTCGATATTTTTTCTCCACACGTTATATATCTCTAATATTTTATCAATTTTTTCTTTCATTCTATTTTGGAATTTTAATATTTGTTGCTCATCTTTTGCGGGAATTTTTGTCCTTCCCGACGGTTCGTCCATTGCGAAGTCATTGATTATTTGACCATTTTCCCATATACCTAATTCGTATATCGGAGTCTGATCATCTTGTTCTAAAGACTATCTATTGTACATCAATACGACATCTTCCATCATCCCATCGTCGCTGCTTTCTCTTACTTTTCGCAAAATTTCTTGATCAATTATATCTATGAGTTCAACTACTCGACAATCCGGATCAACGGTAATGATTTTGGTGGGTTACAGGGTTTCGTAATTTGTTTGAATTAGCCTGGGGTTGGCCCAGTAACGCCATACAAAAAATGCTAACTGCCACTTGGCACCCGTTGCTAGGCAACGTTGGTAATGTGTTCAAGTGGTGGATTGTCCGCAAAAATTGAGTATCATTGCTAGTACTGTAATTGCTCGGACAACCCTCGGGTTCACGAGCTGTCGATAGAAGACCTGTGCTCGCTTTTACTCATTTGGTCCCCTTGCGTTTAAATTTCTATTGTCTATCCGACTATTTTATTGATGTTAGTTTGGGAACAAAGATGGGTCGTGGTTTTTTATTTAAACCCTTCTACAATGTTATTTCAAAAACCTAAGATGATATAAATACAATAAGAGATGTACAGGAATGATGCTTTATTTATCCATTATACTCATGAGTTATAAGATTTCCGACTGAGTGAAAGATCGAGCGGCTCGGCGCTTAGCCCGCTCCTTACGTCCAGGTCGACGACTGGCTGTTGACGGGGTAATTGGAGTAGTTACGGTTGTAGATGGAGTAGAGTTCGCTTCGCGATAGGCCAATTGAGCAGGGGCAAAGACTAAAGGGTAGGTCACCGCTGCCCCCTCCTGACAGGCGGATAACGCTACCTCTAGCCCCCTGATTTGAGTTTTTAGGCCTTGTACTAACTGTTTTTCTTCTGCCCATCCCTTCTGGGCCGCAGCTAGTTTTTGGTACAGTCGTTTGACCTTCGTGGGCTCTATCCATGTCGCTTTAATTTGCTGTGTTTCCCTGACTAGTTGAACGAGTTGATCGTGTAGTTTCCTATTGGTTTGTCTTGCCTGGGTTACCTCATTTTGGAGTAGCTGCATGGGGTCCATTTCTAGAATAATAAGGGTTGAAATTCATGATGACTGTTATAATGATAAGTGTATTTAAATTCAAACATATTTATGAAATGAAAGCTATGTTAATAAAAGAAGAGAAAGAAATTGTTTCATTTATAATACTAATATTCCATCAAATAACAAATGTTCAAATCATTGATTGTCATTATAGTGATGATCACCCGTCCGCGAGGAATCGTTTGATCCCTTCTTCTGGGGAATAACCAGGGATCACGAACACTGGTCTCTTGAGATTCCGGATTGGCCTCGGTGAAGGGGGGTAGCTATTTGCTAAACGTCCGGCCGCCAGGTCATCTTTGACGTTGGCCAGGTATTCCGTGGCTCGTGTTACAGCTACCTCGACTTCGTGTTGGTGTTGTAGGAGGTCCTCTAGGAGCTCCTGGGCCTGAGCGAGTATGTCTTGCGATGGGTTGGGTTCATCAGACGGCTTCCGGAATTGCCGCATGAATTCTTCCGGCGATATGTCCTCTTGTTGGTCGTCTTCAGGCACGTCAGGGCATCGCTCTCGATACACCCGATTCCATGCCTGCCTCCATTGTTCCACGACATGAGCAGGGAGTTCAATCATAGCTCCGGTTTGGCCTAAATGGAAAAATTGATGAAATTAGTAATTGTTACTCAGTATCTCTCTTGACATTTTTAAAAATGGGGGCGGCGATCTGGTAGTTTGCAATATTGCAACATTTCTCGTCACTTAAGAAAAACTGGAGTTAACTCAATTTCAGGTGCGCTAATACTCACGGAACTCGAGGTTGACGAGTTTTACTGGTTGGTCTGGCAATGGATTTGGAAAATTCGGGGAAACGATACTTCAAAGCTACTGGATTACGCGTTCTCATGCCGTAAGGGTCCGTTCGAGATGGTCGTTACTACCGTGGAAGATTTAATAAGTGCAAATCCTTTATGGCTTATCCCCTTAAGTTTACAAATAGAATAGTTATTACTAATAATTTAAAATTGGTGTGTGTTTATGATATTCAGATAGATGTATATTTAACTATTGTTATCAGATAACAGGAAAAATTAAATAGATAACTAATTTTTGATAAGCCTTACCAAATCTCCTTTGTACACATTTACATGGCTTTTTTAAACTAAAATGGTTTTAGCAATTACTGTCTAATTAAGTAAACATTTATATGTCTTCTAACTAAAATGAATTCGACAATTACCGTTTAATTATTTCAAATAGTATCGTTACACAGGGTACAAAACTCATACTACATTTTTGGTTCATTAATCAATGAAAAATGCCGGGTCGAAGGGGAATGATAACAGTAACATGATTCACCGATTTGATGGAAGAAGTTAAAGAAAGGCACTTAGAATGATCGCCAAGCCAATACCATAATTTCCACAGGAATTTAGTTCAGGTTGCTGAGTTAAGTATTCAGGGAATTCGTCTAAATTGAATCGTCAGGTACACTTCTTATGTAATCCGGACGGGACTTCTTGCACAGAGCTTGTTAACTAAGCATTCGTGGTGCGGTAGATCAAATTGGGATTACTGAAGATGCATAGCGACAAATGAGAAACAGAAGAATGACTGCTGCACATATGGGATGCCAGGGGTTTTGGATCCGTTTGGGATAGAAGTGCTATGATGCGTCAGCAAGTACGGTTTCTTTGGGTATTGCCTCGAATCTGGAGAGTTCTCTTACGATCTCGGGTTTTACTTGTGGAAATGCTGAGAGGGTTCTGATTCTGGGTGGTCTCTAGGACTCGTACACGATTAAAAATGGGTTAGTAAAATCAATCAAAATCTACCTAAAGGGGCTTCTGCAACCTCTGGAAATTGAGGCTCAAAATCCTTGTCTGAGATATTTGGCGAATGCATAATTTGTCAAATAGGATGTTTGGTCGATTTTTCGATGATATAGTTATGAATATATAACGGAAAACCGGTGGCAGGAAGTGAATGCCAATCGTGGTCTCGATTATGATGGCAAATGTTTATGTCACCGGAAACGTCTATGAGTAAGATTGTTTACTTTTCGGCTGGTAATTGACGAAATTCATTTTAGACAAGTTGAACTATTGGATCTCGATTTGGTGTATTATCGGTGCGTTTTCTGAATTAACTGCTGTTATAACGACTTTTATATGGTGATTTTTAGGGAACTGGCCCAACATCCTATATCTCGGAATTTTTTGGTCAATGGATTTTATTATTGATTGTCAATGGTTTTGTTAGAAAATTGCTATCGGGTCATTCGGTAATTTATTATATGTGTTTAATTACTTTATTTTGGTACATATTTCAAGGGATTTTCCTCGTCGCAAATTTTCTCGTTGGATTTATTTATCACATTCATCACACTGAAATTTTGTTCGACTTCTACGGGATTCTCGTTGTCAATATCAAATTAATCTGCTTATCTCCTGGATTTCATCCGCATTATTTTATGTTAAATTCGAGTAAGCGAGTGTTTCAATTTACCGAAATAAATTTTATATGATTTTTCTTTCGTTTTTTTAATATTTTAAAGTAATCGGTTTATCATATTTATGCGAATTAATAAGGAGTTTCCAGTTTAGAGATGAAACTAATCATATGATCGTTCAAGGTTAGGTGAGTTAATTAGAGTTTTTATTCAAGTTACACAACTTTTTGGGTTTATTTATTATAAATCGAGGAATTTATGTTATTTAGTTTAAATTTACATTTATATTAAAGAAAATTTGTTGATTAAATCAATGAGATACATTAATTTGGCTTAATATTTACTTTAATTACTGGTTTTTAATCGATGATAGTTTTACCCAAAATTCATCAATAATTTACAATAATTTAATTTAATGAATTACGTAATTTTACTCAATAAAAACTCTACCTTTAATTATAATGATTTAATGGATTACTTTAATTTTTCTTTATTTTTACTCAATAGCTACTTGTGTTTTAATCAATAACTTAATTTAATTAAATCAATGAATTACTTATTTAATGGCTACTCCTAAGTTATTCGAACTATAAATTCAATTTATTCTAAAACTATTAATCCAAATTAGTTATAACAACGATTTCCATTTAATTTATTCCCCGTACCATTCCCCTTTAATAGGTCTTAAGCGCATATTGTGTTTACATTATATTTACTGAGTGCCCACTGGACTACTCGGTGTGATGATTTTGAGCCGTGTGTAGTGTGAATTTTGGTCGATTTTACAGAAATGAGGAACGAGGAAGCAGCCAATAGACTTCTTCCTTATTTCTTCTATATGGGATAGTATTGACGTTCCAACCCTGCGTTCCGCACGCCGGGTCTTCACGGGCACAGACCATTGGCGATATTCCACGCACTTACACGAATCTGAATTGTGTGTAGAGTTTATTTACTTGTGATAGGTGTTGGCTGTGGGCCGGAAAAATTTCGACAAATGTTTAATTAATTTTAAGAAAAACAAAATTTTAAACATCATAAATATATATTAAAATAGATTAAAAATAAAATACAGAATTACTTGACTCATTCAATCAAAATTTCATAAAATTACATCTCCCCCCACGCCGACATCCAAGCAGAGCTCTACCGAGGTTGCGAGGATGTGACGTGGAAAGAGAGTTCCAAATAAAACTAATTCTCACCTAGAAGTTTTGTAATAGATTTTTAAACAAAATTCAAAGTAATTTTGAAAAATGGTTTTATGGTTTGAAACCGGTTAAATTTAATGTGAAAATGGATCAGTATTTATACCTATTTTCTGTCCCTAACCTCGCATGTTAATTTTGATGTAGTAAAACAAAATTCGACCTTGTTATTTTCTAGTTAATTCTAATCTTTAATTTTATTATTTTTCGATTTATTTTAATAATTTTTCATTTAGAATTTTTATTGAATTATTATTAATTCAAATTTTTTGATTTAAGTTTCATTTTCATGAACTTTTATTAATTTTTCAATTTTGTCGAATTTGTTGTGTTTTCTTGTTATGTTTGTGTTGGTATCGTGCGAATCTTGGTGCGTTTTGTTATTATTTTAATTTATTTTTATGTTTATTATTTTATATTTAATTCTCTTTTTCCTCATATTTGGTAGGGTTTAATTGGTGTTTAATAGGTTTATTTTAAATTTGCATGTTATGTTTGCATGTATGTTACCGATCCATTTAAACATTTCTCAAGGCCGTTTGCGTTCTGGCCCAACAATTTGTTTTTCGCCATTGGGTAACTTTATTTTAATTTTTATTAATTCTGTTTCTCTCATTTGTCTCTGGTATTTACCATATTTACTAATTAATTCTGTGGTCCCTTGGTCTTCAAATTGTATTATTTCTGTATCACGCAGATTTTTGACAAATGTTTTCATCGATTCAGGTCTTCTGGTCTTTATTCGGTCTATAAATTTTCTTACCTGGTTGATTGCTTGAGTTACCAGTTTTATCTGGTTTTCTCTCATGCGTTGTTTTGCTAATTTCACCATTCTTGGTTTTATTTCGTTCTCGTAAACTTGTTTTATGTTATTTAAAATCTCTCTTGTTACTTGTTTCTCTTCTCGATTCTTTTCAAACGATAAGATATTGATTTCTTCTGACCATATCATTGCGTCTACTAAATGTACATCTGCTTTGATTTTCAAACCATTGTTGTATAGTTATTCACTTTTTCGGTCATTTCCCATATTTTCTCGTACCCATTGATATAATTCATTCGTGTTTGTTCCCGTTAGTTGGACCATTTGCATTGGGGTTTCTGGGTGCTGTATTCCAATTTGGTATTGTTTTAGACTAACTTTTTTCAATTCTGTTTTATAATCTGTTACGAAATATTTCCATGTCGCCGTTAATATTCCCCTTTCTTGTTGATACGCTTGTGCAACTTGTTTCATAAATTTTCCGTAAGTTGTTTAATCAATAAATTGTGAATTGCAGTTTACTTCGTCTATTATATCATATATTTCGGTTAATATTCACCATTCGTCTTCATTCGTTTTCTTGGGCTCGTTTTTATCAATTTCGCTTTCATCATTATTTAGTGTACTTTTGTTTTGAATCATTTCGTCGCATGATTTAAATATTTCGCCTCCTATGCTACTAATTTCGCTTAATTCGATTTCTACATCGGTTTGTTCCTTTTTCAGTTGTCTTAGCATGTTTATTTTTAACGCATTTGTTGGTTCTTCTTTATTTGCTGTATCTCAGCCTCTTCTTACTATGAACCATTTATTGTTCATTTTTTCTTTAATTTTTTCATCTGTTAAATTTTCATCTTTTCGTATTTCATCTTCCATCTGTTGTAGTAGTATCCTCTGGATTCGACTTTTTGCCGCTGGTTCGTTTGGTTTTTGTTTAGTTATTTTTTCTGTCTCTTCATTTTGAATTTCTTCGATTTTCTTTTGTATTTCTCTTATTTCTTTTCTTTTCTCTTTTTTCTTTTTAATAAATTCTTAATTTCTTTTTAGTTTCTCTTCACTACTCAACTCAATTGTTTTAATTCTTTTTGAAGGAATCACATCTTCTTTTTCATTTAGTTCCTGCTCGTCTAATTTATCTCCAGCGCTGTTCACAACACACTGCTCCAATGTGTGGATTTCTTCATCATTTACAACCATCATCATATTTATATGTCTTGTGTTTTGATCTCTGGTTTTCCATCTTTCTTGAATTTCTCTTGTTTCTTCTCTTTGTAATTTTTGCCATTCGGTTTTCTGTTGTTCTTGATTATTATTTGTATTTTGTTGTCTAACATCTCTATTATCTTGCATAATATTAATTTAAATCTAATCTTTGGAGCAATCGAGAAAGGATATGATGAAGCAGCAGCAAAACTAATCAAGTGGAGAAAAAGAAAATCCGACAACGAAATCATAGACGTAAACAAATTCGAAAGCAATGAAAATATATTACTAAATAGAGCAATAAATTCCAAGTATGCATTACCAAAGACGATAAAAGCTTTTTTAAAGGGAGGAGAAATAAAGTTCACGGACAATAAACGAAAGCCTGGGAGAATAATGTCCAGAAAAGAAGAATTAGAAACCTTGGTAGGAGTATGGCACAGGATACAACGGAAATCTAGATGTAGAAAACAAGAAATTGATGACATCAGAAATGGAAGAAAAATGATAATCAAGATGAATGAAGAGATAATCAAAGAAATAAATGTCGAGGACAACAAGATTGAGAAGGCTCGATGTAATAAAGACCAAGACAAAAAGAACAATGAGGACAAAGACAGGAAAAAAGAAGATGATAAAAAAGTGGGAGAAAACCGAGATAGTAATAAAAAACAAAATTCAGTAGCATACAATGAAATAAGACAACAACCAAAGCCAAATAACGTAGACGATTAGAAAATACCAAGAGATGAAGAAAGCACAGACAAAATCTGTTGGAAACAGATGATAGACCCACAGAAAATTCAAAATCGACCAACCCCACTACAAGGATTACAAGGATTATTGATACTAATGACGTTAGTCAGCTTAACGGATGGATATCTTTTGGGAAAATTAAAAAGTAGAAAAGAAATTCGGAACAATAAAATAATAGTCGTAAATGCTGGGAAGCAACAAACCAATATAACCTGTATAGCTATAGAAAAGAAATTAGCTACACCTCACGAAAAAAGGAAACTAAACCAAAATCAACTATATTCGTTCAGAAACATGATGGAAAATACGGCGTACATGATTTGTGTACAAAGAGAAGATAATTACAAATGCAGAGTGATACGGATTTGGAAAAAAGGTTCAAAAAAAATGACAACAATGCCAAGGATTAGGTTTCGACTTGGAAATCAAGTACGACTTTATGTGGAGATGAAAACCTGATCATTTTATAAACCTCATATTGCATATAATCTTTTTGTCTCTTATGTTGTTCCTTAAGTACTATTACCTCTTCAACCCCAAAAACAAAAAACACGAGTGCCTCTCTTTGTCGTGTATATTGCTCTCATATGACTCATCGCTTTATCTGAGTTATGTCTCGCATTTTCCATCCACTCTCCTCTTGATATATCTGCTTGTTGCAAGTTTGAGTGTAAATTACCACTGCGACCATAAATTATCCCAAACATTGATTCTAAATAAATTAAGTAATCATCAATTTTTATATACTGTCATGAATTGTCATAAATTAGGGTTATCATCAGAATAAGATCATTAAATTGTAATTGCGTTGTCATCACCAATTATCACCATCCATTGTTCGATTTACACATGTGTTAATTTTATATTTAATTTAATATTTTAGTTATAAAAGTTTTAATCTATGCCCGTCTTCTAACATTTATGCTGAAATATATTCTATTGTTGGGCCAGAACACAAACGGCCTGGAAAATTGTTTAAATGTATCAGTAATATAGCACGAAAACCCAGCACCAAGATAACTTAAAATACAACATACAACATCAACTAAACACACTAAAATTTGAGAGAATATAAATAAATATAAAATCAAAAAACACAAAATTAAAATAAAATAAATACAAAATACATGAAGAACAGCATTAAATTTACATAAAATATAACAAATAAACAAGAAAATTTGACCGAAAAACGACAATTTATATAAAAGTAGAAAATTAATGAATTAAATGAGTTAAAATAAAATATTTTTAGTTGAATAAATAATCCAATTAACACAAATATTTTCAAGGTCAAATTTGTTTTTTTTTTGCAATAAAAATAACATGCAAGTTTATGGTCAAATTATAGGTATAAATACTGATGTGTTTTCCAAAATTTTATTGACAGAGTGTGTGCAAAGAAACAGATTGTGTGTAAATGACATAACCGTGTGCAGAATAATTTAAATGATATGTAAGAACTAAACAAATTATTTTGAGTTGAGATGGAAAATATGGGAGGAACGCTGCGCAAATTTTCAGAAATAAGTAAAATACTTTATCATAAAACTGTAAAATAAGGGCGGAACACTGCTTAAATTTTCCGAAATAATTAAAATACTTTATCGAAAACTGTAAAATAAGAGTGGAGTACAGCTCAATTGTTTGTATAATTAAAATGTTCTGATAAAACTGAGAAATACGGCATATCCCTACTAAAAATGTAATAGTAATAATGATAATAGTAAGGATAATGGTAATTATAATAATAACAATAATAATAATAATAATAGTAATAATAACCATAATAATAATAATGATAATGGTAGTAATAAGAATAATAATAATAGTAATAGCAGTAACAATTGATAAGAACAATACATATAATAGTAACGATAATAAAGAACATAGTAATTATAATAGGGATAAGGGTAAGAGAGATACTGTGAGGATATTTAACATAACGAAGGGTGTACAAGCCATAGTAAAATCAAAAATTCGAACAGCGACAAGGAGGACTATAGGAATGGATATAATGATAAATGATAGCACAGTATAGATTAACATTCGGATGAGATAAGAGAAGAATGGGACCTAAAAATCGAAATCGAGCACAGACCTTATATCAGCAACTCATTGGACCTATGGATCGTTCTGTCAGTTATAGCAATTGTCATAGCGCTCACTTTTTGCGGACGATCCACCCACTTGAACACAGTTTCAACATTGCTTAGCAACGGGTGTCGAGTGGTAAGTGAAAAATATTTGTATGGGTTTGTCTGGGTAACAACCATTTTGTCGCAAAACTCTCAACACACAGAAACTCACCACTATGTAAAAGATCATGTCGGTTCTTTTCTGCACACCCGTCTTTTTATGTCACTGTATTAAGATCTCTTATGGCTATTTCAGCTAATCCGTTTTGTTGATGATGGTAAAATAAGCTGAATTCCTATTTGATACTTTTGTTGGGCCAGAACACAAATGGCCTTGAGAATTGTTTAAATGCATCAGTAATACAGCACGAAAACCCAGTACCAAGATAACTTAAAATACAATTTACAACACCAACTAAACATTTTAAAATCTAAGAGAATATAAATAAATATAAAATCAAAAACATAAAAGTAAAATAAAATAAATACAAAATGCATCAAGAACCGCATGAAATTTACATAAAAAATAACGCAATAACAAGAAAATTCGACCTTAAAATGACCATTTATATAAAAGTAAAAATTAATGAGTTAAATGAATAAAAATAAAATATTTTTGGCTGAATAAATTTAATTAAAAATGTTAAAAATAAATTAACAAACAAAACTAAGAAATTAATAAAAATTTAATTTAGATAACACAAATAATTTCAAGGTCAAATTTTTTTAATCGCAATAAAAATAACATGCAAGGTTAAGGCCAAATTATAGGTATATATACTGATGTGTTTACACAAATAATTCAATTCTACCTTGCAGTATTATTTCCGGCTTAATTGAAATATTGACCTTCAGTCTCACTTTGAGACTCGTGTTGAACAAGTTTACTGTAGTTAGTGTGCGTTACAACTAATTTTAAACGCATTGATGATTATGAATTTAATGATCGATAACCTAATACTATTGGAAATGTTATGAACCATGGATGGACAATGTTTATTTATTATGATAAAGCGGATCGAAAATTTTATTTATGGACAATAAATTATGATGCTGTGATGCCCCTTTATACGAATAAACGGTTTGATGCATTTGAGACTTTTACCCGATTGGTACGGTAATTTTCATTCAATTCTTTTTCGGCCCACAGCAAAAACATACAACAAGAAAGCAAAATTACACATAACTATCGAACTGTGTAAGTGCGGTGTAAGTCCGCCAATAGTTCGTGCCCGTGAAGGCTGCGGCGTGAGAACGCAGTAGCTGGAACGTCAATATTATCCGTATATAGGGGAAATTGGAAGGTAAGGGAGTAGTCATTTGGCTGCTCCTTCATCATCCGTTTCCTGAAAAATAGACATAAAACTTTTTAACAACATTCGGCTAAAAATCACTCATTAAATATAATATGAACGTAAATAGATCATAAGGACAAAGAGAGGTAAAGGGTATCGGGAAAAATAGCGAAATCGTTGCAACAGTTAAAATGAATAGCCATAGGAAAAAGATTAATCCGAACGACTAAAATCAGGAAAATATAATGTTTTAAATGATATATAAGAATTAAATAAGTTATGTTGAATTGAAGCGGGAAATATGGGCAGAACGCTGCGCAAATTTTCGGAAATAATTGAAACTTTTATCATAAAACTGTAAAATAATGGCGGAACGCTGCCCAAATTTTCCGAATTAACTAAAATGCTTATCAAAATTAGCAAAGTAAAAGTAGAATTCGGCTCAATAATTGATAGAATATCCGGATAAGACCATAAAATAAGGGCGGAACGCTTCTCAAATTTTCCGAATCCATTAAAATACTTATCGAAAATAGTAAAATAAAAGTGGAATGTTGTTCAATTGTTAGTAGAATATCCTATAAAACTGTAAAATAAGGGCGGTACGCTGCTAAAATTTTTCGAATTAACAAAAATACTTTATCGAAAACCGGAAAAATACAAATGGATTACGGCTAAATTTTTATATAAGAAAAATATTTTATAAAGCTGAGGAATCAGGAAGGAACCCTAGTAAAAACTTGATAATAATAATGATAATAGTAAGGATAATGGTAATTATAATAATAATAATAATAATAATAATAATAATAATAATAATAATAATAATAATAATAATAATAATAATAATAATAATAATAATAATAATAAAATAATAATCATGGTACTTATAATAATTATGATAATAATAATAGTAATAATAATAGTAGTAGTAATAATAATAAATATAATGGTAATTATAGTAATAAGAATAATAATAATAAAAGTAATAGTAGTAACAATTAATAAAGGTAATACATATAATAGTATCAATGATAAGGCTAGCAATAATACGTAATAGGGAACATTGTGGTTATAAAAGGGATAAGAGTAAGAGAGATACTGTGAATATTTAACATAACAAAGGGTGTACAGGACAAAGAATAATCATCAACACGGACGGCAATAAGAAGGACTAAGCGAATAGACGTAATGATAAATGATATGAGAGTATAGGTTAATATTTGAAAGTGATAGGAGAATAATGGGACCTAAAAATCGAAATCGAGCACAGGCCTTCTATCGGCAGCTCGTTGGACCCATGGATCGTTCGGTCAATTATAGCATTATCAATAGCGCTCACTTTTTGCGTACGATCTACCCACTCGAACACAGTTCCAACGTTGCTTAGCAACGGGTGCTGAGTGGTAAGCGGAATAATATTTGTATGCGGTTGTCTGGGTAACAACCATATAGTTTCAAAATATCAAAACCCAGAAACCCACCACCTTTAACGATTTACCTTCAAAATTCCGATCTCTGCTTGTCAATATGCTGATTGGTTTTCGAAACGATAGATCCAACTATTAAGTATCGTCTTGAAATTTGTTTTTTCGTATTGCTTCGTGATTGTGGTCAGCGAAATCAATTTACTAAAACTATCAACCATTACTAACATATATTTTTATTGTATTTTTCTTCATATCGTCAACGTTCACAATTCAGAGTAAAATCTAGGGATAAATATTTCATCGGTTCTTGATGGATTGATATCACAACATTGTTGACAAAGCTGAATTATCTCCTACATCTTTGGCCATCAAAATATATTTTCTATATAATAGAATAATTTCTTAATTCCAATATTGCATAATTCTTGGTGTAGGGTTGTTGTTAATAAATCTGCAACGGTTTCCGGAACTAAAATTAAGATATTGTTATTTTTTTCCCATCATTTCGTACATTTTTTATGTTGAATACTACAACATCTTAATCTCCATGTTCTTTATAATCATTTTGCTCCATTATCTTGCAACTGATGTCACATATCTCATTCGTTCTGCTCTGATTTTCTTTCTGTACTACCTATTGACAAAAAATATGCAATAGAATTCTTCTTATTTTTAAAGTTTTTACATATCCTCTATAATATAGAGTCCATATTATTAGTGTAATTTCTTTCATTTTTTTCATCTTGCATACAATATATAATTTTCGTGTTCTTATATCTATGCGATTCCGTTTCCTAGCATCTTTCGTAGATCTTAAAATTTGAATGCCTCTGTTTTTGGGTAGTTTGTAAATATATTATGCTGGTCACCTGATGGGTAAAAATATATAAGGTTTCCGTAGCCACTTTCAAGGGATTCCCACCAGATTAGCGCATAAGAAGCATAACCATTGGGTATCCGTTAAAATGACGTTGCAAATGTATTCCAATTAGCGGTTTCTAGATAAAGGTGAGCCATATTGCCTTGACTGATAATAATCTAGAAAACCTCTGAGTTCACGAGCTACCATAGAAAATATTCATCCTCATTTTAATTACGGGTCCCTCGATTGCTAATTCAATTGAAATAATATCGATTATTAAACCATTTTATTTTATTTTAAGAGTATTATTTATCAAATAATTTAAGTTGATTCCAAAACGATTATCGATGTAAAAACACAAATCATTTATTTAAAAATTTATTAATTTGATCTATCGGTCAATTTCGATCCGAGATGTTCGGTACGAACCTCTTAATTTGTCCCTTTAACCGAGCCGTTTTCATTCTCCGTTTTCATTTCCTTCTCGGCTCCATGAGTCCTCTAAATTAGAAAATATCAATCTAAACCTATTTTGGGTTTCGTTCTCAAGAGCCTGCTAAGGGGTCTTCAGTATTTGGTATGGCCTACGAAGGTTAAGCCTTCTATTGGGGAACGCGGTTGTTAGTTTGGTTACGTTTGCTAAGACTGCACTTGGTCCTCTTAATAAAACAAATGCTGATGATATTATTCATTAAAGGTTTATATTGGCGGCTCAATTCTTATCCACCCAACAATGATGATTTCCCGGTGGCTGAATCAAGGAGTAAACATATTAATACTATCAGGAGCTTTTCAGATTTAAAATGTTGGCCTTTTGTTAACTAACCTGTTCTTACGTTGTGTTGTGGTTCCCTCGGTGAAGAGAAAAAAAGAAAAAACATTACGATGAATATTATAGAGTAGTTTTTCAACGTGTAGGTATTATCATGGGTAGACACTGGGTTATTGTTGTTAGCTTAATCAGGAATTTAAACATCATCTTCCACAATCCGTCTAAATTATTAATCATTGTTATCATTATTCCGTCCCGAAATCATCTTTCTAATTCCCTCTTGGTTTCTACAATTATCATAAGTTTATACAAAATTTTATCGTCATGATTCCTTTTAACATTTGATTGATTTTTCTACGAATTCGGAATTTTATTACTATTGGTAGTATAGACTTTATCCGTCGTTAGTTACTTGAGTACCACTATTATTATTGCCACATACATTCTATGCCCAAATATCCCTAAAGTTGAATATTACTACCGTCACATAATAGATTTCTAAATTATATTATCATCCTCTAACCGATTTCTAAATTGTAAATTATCATCATCTAGCAGATTCCTAAAATGTATATTATCATCATCTAACAAATTCTAAAATTTATATTATCATCATCTAACAGATTCTAAAATGTATATAAAAGTTTCATAATATCATCATAATCGGATCCCTACATTTGTTGGACGAGAACATAGACGGCCTTGTAAATGTTTAAATGAATTGGTAACACACATGAAAATATAACATGCAGATTTAAACACAAACCAATTAAAACACCAATTAACCCTACCAAAAATGCGAGAAAGAGAACAATTAAATATAAAATTATAAACACAAAAATAAATTAAAATAATAACAAAGTGCAACAAGATCCGCACGAAATAAACATAAACATAACACGAATGTAATTATTGGGTAACTTATATTTCAATAAATTATTTAAATAGAATCAAAATTTTGTTTTGTATTGTCGAAATTTTTCCGGCCCACAGCCGAAACATACTGCAAGCTAGTAAAATCAAACACACAATTCGTAATCGTGTAAGTGCGTGTATTATAGCCAATGATTCGTGCCCGTGAAGGCTCCGGCGTGAGAACGCAGGAGCTGTAACGTCAATATCATTCCGTATAGAGGAAAAGTGTGAAGGGGAAATAGTCTTTTGGCTGTTTCCTCGTCTCCCAATTCCCATAAACTCGACCTAAATTATATTCACATACGGCTCAAAATCACCACACGAGTAGTCCAGTGGCACTCATTAATTATAATATGAACACAAGGCGTCTAAGGTCAATTCAAAGGGAAGGTCACGGGGAACTAATAAAATGAAATCGTTGTTATAACTTCTAGTATAATGTCTAAAGTCAATATAATTACCTAAAGTAAAGAATAAAATAATGTAGCTATTGTAAACTGCGGATAAAATGTTTTAAAGGCAATAAAATCGCTTAAATCAAAAATGGTAATCGTTGTAACTTCTAATACAATGTTTGAAATTAAATAGACTTGCAAGGGGAAAAAAAGTAAAAGGAAATTAATAGTTACAAACTCCCGATATAACGTTTAAAAATCAATAAAAGTTAAATAGCTGAGAGTCAATAAAATTATTTAAGAAAAAAATTAGTTGATCTAAATACGATAGACTCCTAAAATGCTGAAGAAATCTATAAAATTCCGCAACAATAATGAATAAGTAATGTGAACTTTATAATCTTCCAATGCAACGACTAAAATTGATAAAACCCAGGAAAAGTATTTAACACTAGGTTTCCCACCAAATTACGTCAATTCCTTGTAAGAAAACCTGAGAAATCTACAAGGGATGAGGAACAAATATTACAATTTTTTTTATTTAATTTAAAATCCTAGGTGAATGTTATAATTACAAAGATCCCCTTGTAGAAATAAATAAACTCGAACCTTATACGTGTCAACCACAAATTCCTTACAATCTAAATCCAATAACGAATAATATTCCAAAAGTTTTATTAACTAAATAAAAAAAATTGAATCCCAAATTAAAACATCCTGCCAAAATAATTTCTACTGTCCATGGTAGACCAAGAAATGGTGTCAGAAAAGGGGGTAAACTGAATCCAGCTACAATCTCGGTGAAATGAATTCCACGTTTTCCTAATATATCGGGAAATGATGCCTAAAAAGAAATCCAAATCAATAATTTAATATAGTACTATCATATCAATACCTGTGACGAAATTGATTGACTGTTCACGAATGTCATTTAGCCCAAAGATAGCCGAAAAAATCAGGAAGATGAATGGCATAAACCGAATGAGATTCTCTATTTGTATAATAGATTTAGCATTTATGTCTCGGTAGATCAATATTGATGTTTTTTCGCACACACCAACTACAACCCAGGATGCGATAGGTGCACTAAATTATGGGTATTCTACACGCATTTTTAGCACAGCGATCCACATAACGACAGCAGATGTGACCTGTACAACACACTTACTGTGCCAGCCAATTCCATCTAGCAATGCTGGTAGTCACACGCATTCTTGCTTCTTCGTAAACACCCCGAACTATATAAGAAATATCGATAGGTCGGGGCTAACAGTTAAAATTTTGGAAAAATTAAAATGTATAGCCAATCGAACCCAGTAAACGAGGACATGACGGCCAGGATTCCGGACGATGACATAGTTCTAAATCCAAGAGCTCGACCGTTAGGTAAATTTTTTTATTCCCATAAATTTGTTGTTAACCTGTACAAGTCCTAGATAAAAATCTCGCAGCACCAATCCCAATGATGCCTTCTGAATTAGGAATGCCGATAGCCATGACGAATTAGAAAATATAAAATTTGATGCCGGAAAGACCAGCGTTTTACCTTGATTATTTTTGTTGTACCAAAATCCCAACCCGTAGAGATTATGCACATTGAAACTAGTTCAAGAAAATATACGATACCGAACCCATTCACAATTACCATAGCCGATAATCATAAAATTACGCAGGGATTTTTGATGGCGTGATCCGTTAGCCATAGAGAAACGATCCGAACGATTCAAAATATTTTTTTTGGAGATAACTGTTGGAATGCCGAAATCCAAACCATTTCAAACGATGAAGTATCCCATTGTTTTGACGTATTTTCCCAGATTCCAGGTTATCGCTAAATTAATAACTAAACCATGCTAAAATAACTAAACTTAACAGCTAAAATAAGACGAAATAATCCGATTGATTTTTGTGAATCTCTTTTAGCAAATAAAAATTTTAATAAAAATTTTTTTTGTTTTTATTTAACCAATTATGCGTTAGCAGCAGATAGCCATAATGTACGTTAGCCCCTATACTGTAAATAATTTTAAATATCTTTATCGAATTCATATAAGTATTTATTTTTGTTTATTTTTTCTTTATTTAGTTAGATAATGTTAAGGGATAAATCGGCACAATAATGTACACAAAATTATTGAAGTATGACTACATTACATCATTATTGGTTATGACGAAATAACGAAAACGAATGGTTAGCATTCTGGGTATTCGAAAATTCTTAGATATTTGTAGGAACTTCAATGTTATCATAGTAATTACTAATTAAGGAAAACATCACAATTTTTATTTGTAATTATTGGATTCGACATCCTGAAGATAACCAATTTTTTTTTATTTAAATTTAATGATCCCATTTTTATTGAGTTAAGAATTTTTAAAACATTGTTTTCTTTATAAAACCAGATTCTAACCTAATTAAACAACCTTCGTAAATGACAATCCATATGAAAAATATTTAGAAAGTAACACTATAACTAAATTAAGAAAATATGATTTTGATTATAATTAGTTTTACTTATGATTAGCAATTTCAATAAAGATTAATTAATAAGTAATTAAAAGAAGGGTTGAATTCTTCCTCAACTTTTGTAACCAAAAATTCGTTGCCTATGATATGAAAAATTAACCCACTATTTGATTTAAACAACAATTAAGGGGATTTAATGCAAATAGTATTACATTTATTAGCCCAGAGAAATGTACTAAACATCACCACACAATTAACATCTAGTTCTATGTTAGTTTTAATTAAGTTAATTCATAATTACATTGTTAATTTAATTATGTAGTTTAAATTAGTTATACTTAGAGGTGTCCGAAAAATGAATTAAATTACAAAATATCGTGTTACAAATTAAGGAAATGAAAATAGTCATATGTTTGAAAAAACCTACAAAGCTTTGGTTTTTTTAGGTCAACGCATCAACCTTTTCGACGAAATTGTAGCAAATAGGAAATAATTTCTTCTCCATAGAACGTACATAGAGTGTACTAAACTTTTAAAAATTAGTTTCTTTTAGACGATTCGTGGATTGATGAATCCCGGATCACAGTGCGTTTTCCCGCGCACGCGGTAAACCGTTGCCGTCAGGCAATGTGGGATGCCGGATTCACTGTATCCCAAGTCAGAGAGGCCAGAGCCGGTAGCCTACAACAAGCGGAAGATGTCGAGCTCCCGTTCGTCGCGATAAAGCGGGAGCCGGGTCGAAATCCGGCCAAGGAGATCCGTGGCCAAGCTGAGTTCCTCCTCGCGCGGCTTGAGGAACATCAGCGACAAACCAATGAGCAAGTGGATCGTGCAAGACGCTACCTCGCCAATGTGACATTGCCGCGGTTTGAATCGCCAGTACGGACGGGTACGCCCCGCCGTACAATACGTCGTACAATCTCGATGACGAAATGTTAAACATTCTATATACGGCCATCAACGTGGTCGTTCCCCAGAAGATCCTTCCCGACACATGACAAGGACTGAGAAGCCAGTTGAAGAACATCGCGAGCATCCTTACGCTCGGCCGGCCCTGGAAAGGGATTTCTACAAGCATCGCCGAAATCATCATGACTACTAGTGGTTGCAATAGAACATATTAACTGATTATGAATGCTTAGTTAGACGAGTTTAAAATAAAATGTTTTAGTGGAATTCGAATACTTGTTTGTTCCAAATTTTTTTTTATTTGACAATAATGCCTGTAGCACCCCTTAACTGATTATTATGATTACTTAGCTAAATTAAAACGAATTAATCCGATTTAATCCCACCCCTTTATAGATATGGAACCACTGAGAGTCCAACAACAAGAGTTAGATCACGCACGCAGGATTAACAAAAGTTTCCTCGAACAAATCGTGCAGCTAACAAAGGAGACGCAGCAAATCAAAGCCACTTGAGTAGAGCCGAAGAAAGTGAAGGCGCTCTACCAGAAGATAGCCGCGGCACAAAAGGGCTGGTCAGAGGAGAAGCAGGTCAACCAGAGCCTGAAAACTCAAATAAGAGGTCTGGAGGTGGTCGTGTCAGCCTGCCAAGAAGGAGCGGCAGTGACGTATCCCCTTGTCTTCGCTCCTGCTCAACTGGCGTATAGAGATGCATCAACGGGTCCAAAGACTACGCCAAAGCCCAGCGGTCATCGACCAGGAAGGAAGGAGCGGGTCAAGCGCCGCGCTGCTCGAGCATAACCCAGCATGTAGTTGTCGCCCTTTAAAAAAATATATAGTTGTGTCGTTTGATCATTTTCTGTATTCCGATAGTCGCTCAAATAGTACCTTATCAATAATTAGCGGTAGTTCGGTAGTTAATTTATAATAAGTTGACCAACCTAACAAAGATAAGACCAGAGTAAATTAAGCACACACAGGCCTTCTAACGGTGGTGTGTTGAACCCAGCTTGGGGTCCGACCAGAGTAGTTCCTCCGTGACGCTCACCTTTGGGGACCTCAAAACCCATGGTTACATTACCAACGTTGCACAGCAACGGGTAACCATTGGGCACGAAACAAATTTTACATCTGGGGTCGAGGTAGTCAAAACCCTTAACTCCACACATTTTACATTTCCAGATCTTTTACATTATTGTCAATATAGAATTGATTTCAAAAAAAACTTTATCATTATCCTCATAGAGTTGATCTCTAAAAAACTTCATATAAAATTGTCCTCGAGTGACAGATTCCTAGATCCTTGTAGTATTGTTATCATAGAATTTGCTTCAAAACATTTTATCATTATCATTATAGAATTAATTTCAGAAAACTTTATATTAAATTTTAGATCATTATCATTATAGAACAAACCGTTTTTATAACGTTACAAATTTTTTACTATGACTTAACATTCCCTTTCTTGGTTTCGAAATTCAACCTTTCTTATTACCACTATCATGTAGTATATAGTTTGTCCAAATTTTAATATGGTCATTGTCTTTTATGAGATTTCAAAAATGCCTGAGTGCAAAGGACTTGATGGCTTAATCCTTTTCTTATTGGCATGTTGGTGAATCGATTTATCTCAGGTGTTGGCTCAATGTCTGGCTATTTCATTAAAGTGGTATCGTAAATTGGGAACCTGCATTAATCAAATTTTTTTTCTATCGGAGCTCTTAGGGATCTTACCCGTCTTATTAATAGTGGACAGCAAGGGGTTGACTTGGTTGGGTAGCTAGGGCTCGGGATTAATGATTATTAGATGAAATCAATTAATTAATTTACCTTCAGAGTGTTTCATGTTTCTATTCCGGGATTCCTCAGTAGTTAGGTCTACAAATTGTGAGCATTTAGTCATCGAATTATTAAACTGTATAATTTTGGAAGAGTACGCCTTATATGTGTCCATGCAGGCGTGTGTGTAGTGCTGATCTACATCGTCAATTCCCAGTTGGTGTGCTGAACTGGAATTTCTGTCAATTCAGCGAGGCATGAATCGATAAATTTTTTAAATGTCAACTTTCTCTTGTATAAGTTGGCATTTACTATTCGCTACTTTTGGATTTTAGTTATTGCGGGACAAAACTATTTGTATTTATACGCGTCTTATTATGTAATTATTTTTGGTAGCCTTTGGGTATTCGAAGCATTCATTTCGAGGAACCGTGGACAACTTTTTGGAATTTACTATGGTTAGGGCAGATTTATTTATTGCCAGATCATCAGGTATGGATTGGTCTAGTGTCCTGCAGCCCATTTACGAATGTTTTATTTTAGATTTATACGTCGTGCTACGCTCGCACTCTCCCTTTCGAAATAGCAGTTTCCGTTTCCGGCCGTGGTGACTTGGTGCTCTGGAAGGTCGACCGAGAGAACTTATCTCCGGACTAATTGTATTGTGATTCAATGTGGTTCGTTGTGAAAATAAAAATGCATGAATCTGGGTTTTTTCATTCTGTGATGTTCGATTTCGATGGCTAGTCTTAAATTTTGTAATTTGGTTTATTATTTCGGAAAGACGTATTTACCTATGACGGGTAGCTTGTATTTTTCACATGTTATTAGTGTTGCCTATCAGTATTGGTCATCCACTGATGTTTCTTGCTTTATAGGACTTGACCAACCTCAGCAATTTGTGGATGTGTGGTTTGAGTTTGGTTACGGTTTCAGGTGAAATCATTTGGTTGCATTATATGGCGGAACTAGCGTCAACGTGATGAAGTGTTTAATATCGGCAATTAATTAACTAATTCAAGGAATTAGTGACAGAAAATCTGATTTACCTACAGGATTTTTAGTATGATTAAATTTATTTTGTTCATTATTTGTATCGCAGGTTACAAGTATTTGCCAGGTTCGTGTTCTTTAAAGTTATCTAACCTTACTTATTTTGAAGGTGGGTATATCACATTTATTTCGCTATTTCATATTACGAGTCGAACTATACTTTATCTATTTTCACCTTTAGTATAAGTGGGTAAACCGCCGTTATTTCGTTATTTTAAATCATTAAGTATTTGAACAAATATCCGTTTTAAGATAGTTAATATTTGAAATGATGGCCACATTAAATTAATTGGGTGAATAAATTCTGGCGAATTTTATAAATCTAGTTGATGATTTTTGAATTTTTTAGAGTCGTAATTAATCCTTTGATGGAGTCAGAGTTCATAGCAACGATTTTACTTTAGTTATCGAATTTCCCGTTCCTTCCCTTTAGTTGATCCAAGGCGAATTTTGTGTTTATATTACAAATTAGGAGTGCCCACTGGACTACTCGGTGTTTTGATTTTAAGCCGTTTTGTAGATCTGAATTTAGGTCGATTTTATGGGAACTGAGTGACGACGAAATAGCTAAAAGACTATTTCCCCTTCAACCCATTTCCCTTATACGGAATAATAATTGACGTTTCAGCTACTGCGTTCTCACGCCGTAGCCTTCAAGGGCACGAATTATTGGCGATTATACATGCACTTACACAATTCGATTGGGATGTATTTATTTTACTTTCTTGCGGTGATGTGTCGGCTGTGGGAAGGAAAAATTTGGACAGAAGATATTTTTTATATAACTTATATTGGACATCATATACATTGCTCATAACCGTGTTTGTCATATTCAGATTCAAAATTCACATTCCAACATTTCACCACGCCGACATCTCAAACAGAGCTCGTATGAGGTTGTTTGGATGCGACGTGGAGAAAGTTATCAAAACATCTCTTCACTCACATCAAAAATTGTTTTCACTGATTCAATACTTCGATTCGAAAATTTGCTTCCAAAATTTGTTCGATTTTTTCAGATTAAAACTGATTAAAATTATGTGAAAATGAATCGGTATATATACCTATTGTACGACCCTAACCTTGCGTGTTAAATTTGATTTAGTAAAACAAAATTTGACCTTGTGATTTTCTAGTATATTCTATTCTTAATTTTATTATTTTTTAATTTAATTTGACAATTTTTCTTTTGAATTTTTTAATTGAATTGTTTCCAATTCAAATTATTTAATTTTTATTCCATTTTCATGGATTTTCGAATTTTTTGGTAAATTGTCAAATTTCGGTCAAATTGTTAGGTTTTCGTGTTATTTTTATGTTTATTTCGTGCGGATCTTGTTGCACTTTGTTATTATTTTAATTTATTTTTGTGTTTCTTGATTTTGTATTTAATTGTTTTTCTTTGTCATATTTTTGCAGGGTTAGTTGGTGTTTTATAGGTCTGATTTTAAATCTGCATGTTGTATTTGCGTGTATTACCGATTCATTTAAACGGTTCTCAAGGCCGTTTGTGTTCTGGCCCAACACTTATAAATGACCTTCTTTTATTCAATTGTCTGTTTTTATTGATTTACTCTTATTCCCTTCTCGTTATTCGACATTTCTTTTTCATTCCCTTTTTATTAAGATTCTAAAACCACACCTTAATCACTTATCATTGTTTCCCCTAATCATTTTACATGTTTATTAATTATTTTTCTATATTATTTAGGTATCCTCAACGGTTTTACAAATTTTCTTCAAATTCAATCCCGCAATCTTTAACTTTTAAATTCTTTCTACGATGTGTGTTGTGTTGGTGTTTCCATGTTTGTTAGTGCATGCTATGTCGGCGTGCAAAAAAGGATATATGTAAAACGTTTTTGTCTGTTTTTAGTTTTAGACCTTGTAAGGATTTACCGTGCCAGATCGTGGAATCTAAATTATTTTTGGGCGCTTTCAACTAAATTTCCTTTCCTATTTATACTATATATTTTTATATTTAAAAATATATTTTTATTTATTTAAAATCATTTTTTATTTATTTTAGATTTACCTAAAGAGAAATTATTTATTTAGTATTCAAAAATGAAATTCTTTATTTATTTTAGCTCTCAGTCGACTCATATATTTTCGATTAACTTAAAAAATAAAAAGGGTTTTATTTATTTGATTTTTTTGAGAGATATATTTATTAAATTTTAAATTATACTCCCTTTTGTATTAATTATGTTACACATAGAAATAAATCACATATGATACCTAATAATTCATTATGCTATACAAATATTAATATTTTACAGCACACCGAATAAAACTAATTAAAATAAATCACACATGACGCACAATAAAACAATTGTTCGATTATTGTTCAAAATTAAATCACAATTAATGTCATAATAACAAAATTGTTCAGATTGTTTGAAGATTGGTTTGACAATCGGTTTAAAACATTAATGATCATAAATTTTGATGAACCTATTCGAAGTAATTATATATATATATATATATATATATATATATATATATATATATATATATATATATATATATTATAAAGGCATACTGGGTCGTGAAATAGTGATAGACATTTGAGCTTCATCGACTTTTAATGGATATTTGTTTATTTTATGGATTTTGCAAATTTTGTGGTCAAATGACATATGTAAAAGGTCCTAATAATGTTGTTTTAATCAAAAGCGTTATCAAAAACGTGAAATTCGCAACCCTTTCCCTTTAAAATCCCAAAAATCAAGCTTTTAATTTTATTGATTTAAACAAGAAATTCCGTTCTATTTTTAAAATGGGATTTCTTGTCAAACGCCGTAACTCGATGAGAACAAAAATTATTTGGTTATTTCAGTGATCTTCAACCTTTCAAAACCTTGGGAACCCTTCCTGCTGATAATATTTTTCAAGGAGCCCTATTTTTGGAGACCTTTTATGAAGTTAAAAAATGTTTGATTAAAAATTAAAATTCATTTATTAAAAATTAAAATGCATTTATTAAATTAAAATTCATTTATAGTTCATTTTCTATTATAAAAAAATTCACTAGTGACTAGGTTGTGCCTGTTTTTCGTTACAAATATCATCGAAATTTGGAATTATTGATGTTATTTGCAATCGTATATCATTTTCTGAATCTAGTCTGTTTCGGTACTTGGTTTTTGTGGCAATATAAAGTGAAAAGGTTTTTTTCACAAATATAAGTTGTGACAAACGGCATTAAATGTATAATTACTCGTTTTGCAAGTTCAGGGTGCTGCTTATAAATTTGAAGCCAAAAATTTAAAATATCGCCGCCTGTAATCAATTTTGATTTCAATGATAAGTCACATGAAATTGTTCAATTTCTTTCATGGGTATTTTGAATGTATCACAATACTCAATAAATGGGTTTTCAACCCAATTAAAATTTCCTACCTGAGGAGGAAAATAATCCAAAAATTTTTTTTGCAAATCTAATAAATGCTGCAACAAACACTTTTTAACACTTTCATCGAATTCAGTATTGTTAATAACACAAATATCATGTAAATTACAAAAACATTCTGTATTTCAGTTCAAAATACAATCTGCTTAAAATTTCAATTTAATTTTAGTTGCATTTATCTTGTATTTCAATTTGAAAATATTTGTATTTGGTCCTTGAAGGGAAAGATTGACCTCATTAAAGTATGAAAATATATCTGAAAGGTAAGCCATTTGTTGAACCCATTTGAAATCACTTAATTTTCCCGATAATTCGTGTGGATTATTAATTAAAAAAAGCATAATTTCATCTCGTAATTCAAAAAATCTTAGTGTGCTAACTAACCGTAATATTAGAATGAAATTCTTGTTTAAACTATACATTGAGTAACTCAAATAACAATCCTATTTGTAATTATCTAAATGAATGAGATCTATAATATTTAATATTAACATGTCAATGATATCTAATTTATTAAACTTAAAGAATACTATCCGATAGGTAATATTAACAGAATTATTCGATTTACTTTAATACATTTTTTTAGAATACTAATTGAACAATAACCTGGAATTGGATTTCTCGGGCATGGGAATACGTCATTGGCAAGAGGGATATTTCATCATTTTGAAAGTTTAGGTTTCGACGTTCAAGCCAATTATCTCCATTTGCAATTTTAAATTATTCTGACACTCAGACTATCTCTCCATTACAAACGGGTCAAAGTAAGGTCGGTAATCTCTGTTCAATTTTATGGTTGTCACATGGTAATCTGAAATCTATTCAATATTAGAAATTCCCTTCTGAACTGGTTCAGGCCCAAGTGTATATCCTCATGACTTTTCCTTCTTTAGGTTTGGTACGACTTCAGAAAGAAAAAGAGAAGAAAAACACAAATTTCCAACAATATAGAATTTTATTTTTTGTTAATTTATACCATCTGCGTTCTATCTCGGGAGTTTGGCGTTAGGATCGGGTGTCCTCAGCGTTTTCGTCTAAGGCTCGTATTTTATGAATTAATAAGATGGATTAAAGAGTAAAGCTTACCACTTCGGGAGTGAAATCTTGGCTCCACAATTATATCTTCCTCCGGAATTCTAGCGGAAACTTTCTCATTTACTCGATTAGGATTATAATGCATTCTAATTTTTTAGAAATTAACTACCAATCTCGATCTGTCAGTAGATTTTATACGAGCACGTATGTCAGTCGGGAAGAAGAGGATTTGTGGGTGGATGCACGCAGAGTTAATTTTTCTAGATTGACTTACATAACGGGTGTATGCCATTGCATTGATCGATTTACGGTTCTATAGAAAGGTCACGCCGACTATCTGACTGACATTTCCGTCTTACTACTGAGTGCCGATTTTTTGATATTTAGCTACCGCGCATCGATTTTCATTTCGAAAATTTTGCTTTTATAGCTCGCCGTCGGAAAAGTTTGCCGTGTGTTTTTATAATTCATCATTAGATGGTGAAAATTAGATTGATATTTCAATGTTGAGTTTTTCCCCCTTTAGCTCACTATCGTTAATGAATCCTTTGATTTCAGGTGGGAGGCGTTCGGGATCGTGAACTGGACTATTCAAGTATGATTGTTGTGGATATATTCAGGGACAGGGATTTCTGGAAGAACTCATCGGGGTATTCGTGGTGGGAAGGTCAATCTTTCGTTGAATCATCAATCAGTTCTTTTAGTGTTATTGTCGGTTTTATAATATATTTATTTGGTTCAGTAGTGATTTTATTCCACTATTAGGTTACCTTTTAATGATTTTATTAATTATTTGCCTTTACAACATAGTCTATTTGGGGTCAGGACTTATTAAGGCGATTGATTTTAATGTCGGCATGAGGATGATTTCTCCAACCTAGGCGTAATTTCCACTTATGGGTATTTTAACTGAGGCTCCATGACCAATTCGATTTGATTTATGGGTGGGGAATTGATAAAGACATTGGTTATTATATCATGAGGGTTTGACGGTGGTTAGGATTGATGAGTTTTGGAAACGAACGCCTATTTAAACAAATTTGGTAGTTACAGGTTCATAATTCTGACTTTAGAAGCTTCAACTTTGGCATAGTTATTAATCTAATTTGATGAACCATTAATTTTTGGTCTTTTAGGTTTTCGACCTACCGGTGCACAAGGATTTGGTGGAAGATTCTTTATGGTAGCATCCCAATTATTTGTGATATTTTTGATTAACTCCGGCTGGTGAATGTTATTAAATAAATTCTTGGAGCCTTTTGTTTGTTGTTATTTATCGGGGATTGGAGTAATTTATTGGAGTAATTTGATGGAGTAGTTTATTTGTTTTTGGTCGAGAAGTTTGTACCCTTACGTCACATGCCATTATAATTGTTGGTGAGTTTTTTGGATAAATCTTATTTCTCGCTACCTTTTCGAGTCGCTCTTCGCATAAAGTCTAGTTTTTATCACTGTAAATATTCGAACTGCGTTGTAAGACTTATATGCTTATTGGATACTAGAGGTTCTGGTCGAGGTTTTACCTAGTTGGTTAAGATTTTGGAATTTACTTATCGAACTACTGTTTTAACTGTGGAAGAGTACTGTTGAAAGTTGTTATTTTTACATCGAGACTTGGATTATTCTACATTCATCGAGGATCTTTATGTTTATAACTAATAGTATGAATTATTAAGATTCGAATTTTTGTTTCGTTTAACGTCTTTATTTTTTCAAATTTGTGGGTTTAATTCGAAATTCAATTTCATCTGAGGGTTTTACGTTAATTACATTTATTCCACAGATTGATTTTAATTAAATTTATTTATGGCATAATATTAGAAAGTTATAGCAACGATTTTTATTCTCTAATTCCCCGTCACCTTCCCCTTTAATTGATCCTAGGCGCGTTGTGTTTATATTACAAATTAATGAGTGTCCACTGGACTACTCGGTGTTTAAAATTTTAGCCGTGTGTGAATATAATTTAGGTCGAGTTTATGGGAATTGAGTGACGGCGAAACAGCCAAAAGACTTTTTCCCTTCGCCCTTTTCCCCTATACGGAATGATAATTTTTTGTTCCAGCTACTGCGTTCTCACGCCGTAGCCTTCACGGGCACGAACTATTGGCGATTATACACGCACTTACACAGTTCGATAGGATGTGATAAGTTGATTTCTTGCACGATGTGTCAGCTGTGGGCCGGAAAAATTTCGACGCAAAAGATTCATTTTTATTTAAATACTTTTATTGCTGCATTGTACATCATAGTGTCATAATCTTCTTTTACAATACATCATAACTCTCTCCCCACGCCGACGCCCAAGCAGAGCTCGTTCGAGGTTGCAAGGACGGAGAGAGTTTTCGAACATTCTCTCACTCACATTCTAAATTTTTGGCTTCCACTGGTTGAAACGATCTTTCAGATTAGACTAATTTTTAGAGTTAAAAACGATTCAAGTTTTTCAAAAAACTGATTTAAATTATGTAAAAATGAATCGGTATATATACCTATTGTACGACCCTAACCTTGCGTCTTAAATTTGATTTAGTAAAACAAAATTTGACCTTGTGATTTTCTAGTATATTCTATTCTTAATTTTATTATTTTGTAATTTAATTTGACAATTTTTCTTTTGAATTTTTTAATTGAATTGTTTCCAATTCAAATTATTTAATTTTTATTCCATTTTCATGGATTTTCGAATTTTTTGGTAAATTGTCAAATTTCGGTGAAATTGTTAGGTTTTCGTGTTATTTTTATGTTTATTTCGTGCGGATCTTGTTGCACTTTGTTATTATTTTAATTTATTTTTGTGTCTCTTGATTTTATATTTAATTGTTTTCTTTCTCGTATTTTAGCAGGGTTAGTTGATGTTTTATAGGTCTGATTTTAAATCTGCATGTTGCATTTGCGTGTGTATTACCGATTCATTTAAACAATTCTCACGGCCGTTTGTGTTCTGACCCAACAGTAGTCACAGCACTTTGCACATTAATCTTTGGATCCAATGACCTTATCAACAATGCTTCACATATCACGCGTTCCCAATAATTATTAAAACTTTTCAACAAAATTCTAAAATCAAACATTCCAATTTCACTTTTACAGCCTCTATTGTGCTCACTAACATTGGTCAAACCCTTCAATCGACAATGCTCTAGAAATCGAGTACAGAGATGACGGAAGTCTCTCCAATGTATGTGGCATTACACCCATTACATGTAAATTGATAAACGAGATCAGAACACAATCCAACCGGAGTTTTTGATTTATTAATAAACATATTGCGTACCTTACACGAATTAGAGACGATCTTATATTCTAAATTTCCCATCTGTTTACTTAGCTTCTTTTTATAATTTGTAAAACCTTCAGAGTACGGCAATACTAGCACATATTTAGGCTCAATTTTTTATATCCATTTTTACTATTATTTAGATCAACACTCAATTCACACTCATTTGACAAATTACATTCAGACTTTCCAAAACATGGATCCTTAGGATTTTTAATCAATTTATCAACAGTCTCTTTTATCATCAACAATAAAAATGATTTAGAATATCCATTCTTTATCAATAACTCAACCAATTTATCAACACTTTTTACCGAATTAGCAAAAGTAGAAGATAAAGACCATGAACGATAAATCAATCCTTTCACCATATTTCTCTTATACTTAAATTCACAAAAGCTTTCTGGAGAAGTATAAAGACCAGTATCAGTTGGTTTTCTATAAATCTCTGTCTCATAATGTTTATCTTTGCGTTGAATTAACAAATCTAAAAACGCAATTGATGACTTTCTCTCCGTTTCACATGTGAATACAATGTTTTTATGTAAACTGTTCAAAATTCAAAAACGGTTCTACATGTTTCTGGTTTTCAAATATAAGAAAAATATCATCCACATACCTTTTATACACAAAAGGTTTTTCAAATTGGAAAGAAGCAATTTTCTTTTCCAAACTAGCCAAAAATATTTATGCCATCGTTGGTGCTAGAGGGGAACCCATAGTGACTCCATCTATTTGTTGATACCATTCATTATTGAAAAGAAAATTGACATTTGAAGTAGCAAATTCAAGAAGTTTAAGATATGCCCTTTTATCCGAAATGTGATGTTCAGAATCATTTCCATCCCACAACGCACAGCAAAAGTCAATTGTATCAACGAGTGGTACATTCGTAAACAAACTGCAAACATCAAACGAAACCAAATTTTATTGTGTTGGGTCAATTGAATCGATTAAAGAGGGACGCTAAGGAGTCAGACCTAAGCACCGACTTTATATATAAAAACCCAACATATTTGGTGAACCCGACATGATCAAAGTAGGTCAAGAGATTGATAGTAAAACGAATATTGTTCAAAGAATATTGTAGAAGGGAGTAAAAGTCGTTGAAAATTTTGTGAATTTGTGAAACTATTGGAAAATTGAAATATTGTAAATTAATGAAGTGGAAAAAATATATATATTATTGCGAAAATTTATTATTAAAATTAAAATTCTGTGTTGACCAGATCATTTTACAATTTGAGAACCCAAAGACAAGTTGAAATCATAATGAGTACTTCAAGACAATCCATCAATACCAATAATAATGACGAAACACCCGTGTCTATGGTTATAACGGGAAATAGCAAAGAAGGTAATGATTATGCAAGTTGCCAAAAACTACCAGTCAATCAATACGGAGGAGATCCTGTGGAATTTGTAGACTTTATGGCGGATTATTATATGTACGCTACAGCCTACGGATGGAGCCAGTCGATAATGGTACAAAGATTGCCATTATATTTAAATGGAGCAGACAGAGAAGCATGGCAACAAATTGACAAAAGAGCAATAGCTAATGACTATACAAAATTGAAAGATGCTCTGGCAGCAAAGTTAATCGGCGGTGATATCAAAAGAATAATGCGACAAAAGTTCTAAAACAGAGTGCAGAAGTCTGATGTATCGGTAAATGAATTTGCTTACCATTTAGTTACTCTTGCAGAAAAGGCTTTTGAAGTGAAACCAGACCAAGCTGATGTTGCAAAGCAGGTAAAGGAGTTGTTACATGATCAATTCTTGACAGGAGTTAAAAAGGAAATTAAAAAGGCTTTATGTTATGTAGATTTTAATAACTTTTATGAGTTAATTAAAAAAGCAATGAAAATTGAACTGAATTTGAAAAGCTCACAGACCAAGTCAGAATCGTTTGCAATCATCACTGAAACCAGAGAGAGATCAATAAGTCCATTTAGAAACAATCGGCTCCAACAAGCAAGTATCGCATCACCAAAGTTCAGGCCAAAATTTGAATCAAATAAGACGATAGATATTCAGAATGACGGAAAAGAAAGTCCAATTCAATGTAGCTATTGCCATAGGCTGGGGCACTACGTTAATCAATGTTGGCTCAGAAATAGATCTCAAAAGGGCCCAATTCAAATCCAGTGCGATCATTGCCAAAAGGTGGGATATGATAGTAATCAATGCTGGTTCAAGAATAATGTGCAGCGAAGCCCAAAACAAATGCGATCAGATTGGGTAAAGGGTAATGGTGAGAAAAGTTTTAATAAAATAAACACAAATGATCAGTGAATTAATGTTAACTCTCAATGCTATAATTGCGGAAGAAAAGGGCATATCTCACGAAATTGTTTTGCCAGATCAAGATCTCCATAAACATCACCTTCATCACAGAGAGACAAATTAAATCTTCAAGATCAAATTCAGTGTCACTCATGCAGAGGTTATGGACATATGGCCAGATCATGTCCAAAGAATGTAAATAAATTTCAGAAGCCAATATTAAAGAAGTCAATTAGATTTCAAGGCGACAAATCGCAGACAGACAATGTAGCTTTTGTGCAACCAGATAATTTTAATGAAAGAATGGAAAAAGAAGTGAGAGAAATGGGTCAACATTTGGATCGCTTGATGTCAAAGTTCGAATCAGATGATGAATATGATACTCACATGATGTATGATTTGCAAGAAGAATTGACTGAGAATGAGTTGAAGATGAGAAATATAAATGATGATTTGCAAAGTGAAAAGGCGACAATGATTGTGTCCAAAATTCGAAAATTAATGGACAATGATGAAATAGATTCGACGAAAATATTGGAGTCGTTAAAAGAATTGAATCTTAGATCTTTGAGTATGAGAAAGGTAAAGAGTGTAATTAGTTTGTGTGCAAAGTGTTATAATATGAGCCCAAAGCATAAAGATGAGATTAAAGAATTAAGGAAAATATTTGGAAAATCGTTTAGAGAAAGTAAATGGTTAGATTTTATTTTTGTTGATGTGATTGATGAAAATAATGAAAGTGTAATCTGTTGACGTTGTAAAGTAAATGATTGTGACAAAGATTTGAAAAATAGATTAAAGGAGAAACATGAAGGATGGATAGTGGAGTTAAAATTTAATGATAGATATTTAGAAAATGAGGAATTTTTGGTAGATTGTAGTATTATACCGCGAAATAAAAATGAGTTACAGATAGCAGGTATGATTAGTGATAAGGTGCTGAGTGAAACTGGTGACAATGAAATGGTAAAAAGGAGTTCGAGAGAAATTTTAAATGAGTTAAAGGAGAGTTTATGTATTGGAGATGAAATCGAAATAAATAATAAATTAGAACTAATTGAAGAATCAGAATGGGAAAAAGAAAGTAAATTGGAGATTGTAGAAGTGATACGACCATTTTTGTATGGATAAACTAGATATGCTGAAAAGTTTAAAGAATTAATGAGGAAATTGGGCAGAGAGTTGAGAGAGACTAGATTAGAATTAAAACAATTTATAGTAGCAGTTGATTACGAAGGTTACGGGAAAACTGAGTATACAGAATAGCATTGGTGCTCAAAAGTCAAAAGACTAAGGAAGAGAGCTGCTAAAATTATGGGAAAAGATGGAATTATTATATTGACATATAAAGGTGAGGAACTTGATGATGATGAATATTTATATGATTGTGGATTTGTACCCCAGGCACTAGATGAAGATGGATATTTAAGAATGGGCGGAAACGTAGGATATTTAGTAAATCGTTTAATAGCGGGAAAAGGGTTGAGATTTGAATGGAATAATAAGTCAAGTAAGTCAGATACCAAAGAAGAAGAAGGAGAAATAAAAGAAAATAAAGGAAACACGAAAAAAGAAGACGAAATAATTAAAAATAGAGAAATTAATGAAAATGAAAATGAGGATGTTCAAAATGAGTGCGGTATTAAAAATGAGTTTATAGAATTAGAAAGGCAAAAGAAACTTAGAGTATCGGAAAATAAGGTAAACAACAAAGAGAAGAAGGTTATAACTTTGTATGAGATGAAAAAGTATTTAGTGAGATTAGAACAGGATGTCGACGAAACGAAAGAAATTTTGAGAGGTCTAGCTAAAATAGTGTATCCGATGTTTGAAATAGAAATAGAAGTGGACGATGAGCTAAAAGGGAGAGTTAAAGAAATGAAAAATTGACTTCCTGACGTTGTTCAAAAGTTTGGCCATGTAGATACGTTTTGAGAGAAAGCAATAATTGAAAACTTAACCAAATATGGAATTAATGAAGAAGTAGCGCTAACAAGTTTAACCTATGCTATTTTAGAAATTGGGAATCATGCATTTGTCAAGTCGGATGACTTGGATAATCTGATAGATATTGCGAATCGGTTAATAACCGAATTTTTGATGAGTTGGGTGAAGGGAAAAGGTGGTTGGAAAATGAAAATTGGGAGTTAAATTCACCACCAAGACGGTTAAATGAAAGAGCTAAACCAAAATGGAGGAAAACAATGGTTTTTCCATGGTCCATGTTTATGATGATCATAGTTTGTCCAATAATTACACAGTCAGCGTCTCTCGTTGCATACTACTGCTCACAAACAGAGATGGGAAAGAATTATTCAGTGGTGGATATGCCAAAATGCTCAGATGCATACCCGACTAAACTAAAATTTGAAAATGATGTAAAGTATTATGTGTACCAAGAGTCGGATTTACGGAGAGCGACAGTGAGATAATGCATTGTTAAACATACAACGTTTGTGTTCTATTGTGGCAAATGGAATCATACGTCACTCATAAAAATGCATGCTATACCCAGACCAATTGAGGTCCTCCCAGAAAATTTTTATCTGCTTTTCAAACGGGGAGTTAAAAATAAGCTCAGAGATTCGATTAAGAGGTAAAATGAACCATAGGATTGAAAGCAGATGGATATTGTGAAGGAATCCATACAAATTGAATGGTAAAATTGTGCAAAAAACAGTTGTATTGGAAGAATATTTAACTGAGTTGAGAGAGTTCGAAGGAGCCTTTAATGATAATACAGGCAAATTACAAACACATCCATTTTGTAATATGAGACAGCAAATTGTCAAACTGGAGAATCAATCCTTGTCTATAATGTTGAAACAAATAAATGCAATTTAACACATCTAAAAACCATGAATTTTAAAGAGTTAATTGTAGAGCAGTTTAGAGAAAGACCTGATAGTTTTAATGCAAACTATAAATTTAATAATAAAATTAAAACAAGCAGTTTTAGACATTAAGGTCACCTTTGGCGGTCTCAGAACCATTGGTTACATTACCAACGTTGCCTAGCAACGGGTAACCAGTGGAGGGTTGAAAGATTGGATGTCAGGGGTTCATGGTCAGATATTCCACGAACCCCACATAGGGTATTAGCAGTCATGGTAATATGGCTCACCTTTTACCGCCCATTAGAATACATTCAGCGTCATTTTTGACGGGTATCAAATGGATATATATATGTTGTGCGCGCATCTGGTGGAAACCCTCGAAAATGTCCTCGAAAATCCTATATCTTGTTGACCCATCAGCTGCTCAGCATTAGTTTAAATACATGTTTTTATATTTGTATCAAATATATTTTTGGAATCGTTTTAAATTAAACTTATTTACAATTGCTTAGTTCTACAAATATTAATTTTAATTTTATTTATTATAAAACATAAAATAATTTTCTAAACTGATTCAAGTTTGTCATGTAACTATTGAGAACTCTCACAAATACCGTTAAACAGATGGGAAAAGGCAATATTGTCAATATAACTAAATTAAAAAAATTGATAAATTCAAAAAGGGAGAGTTGATTGTGAGAAAAGATTGTATATTGACAACTGTTGGGCTAGCACTAAGTTTTCTTTAAATGAATTGGAAACAGCACGCAAACATAACATGCAGATTTAAAATCAGACCCATAAAATATCAAGTAAACACCTTAAAATGCGAGAAAGATATAATTAAAAATACAAAATCAAAAAACATAAAAATAAATTAAAATAATAACAAAATGCATCAAGATCCGCACGAAATAACATAAAAATAACATAATAACATAAAATTTGACCGAAAAATTGACAATTTACGTAAAAGCAAGGAATTAATGAAAATGTTGAATTAAAATAAAATAATTTTGGTTAGAAATAATTCAATTAAAAACTTAATGGAAAATATGTCAAATTAAATCAAGAAAATAATTAAATTAGAGTTAGATTATACAAATAATCTCAAGGTCAAATTTTGTTTTATCGCATTAAATTCAACACGCAAGGTTAGGGTCACAGAATATGTATAAATACCAATTTATTTTCGCATAAATCAATCACTTGTGAGGGATCACTTTTTCTCTTAAAAAGCTCTTATGTTTTTTAACAGAAAAAACAGTATTGGATCACAAGCTTCGGAAAACAAGACTTGAGAACAATTATAATTTGGAACTATCGAAAACATTTGAAGTGAGCATGATTGACTGTTATGAATATGCAAGTAAAATGATGCAACTATGTAAAGAATATTATGGGCAATTATATGATATAAAAAGATGAATTATTTTACTGCTGTCAAAATTTTTCTGGTCCACAGCCACACACCAGCAAGTAATTAAAATCACACATCCCTATCGAGTGGTGTAAGTGCGGTTCATCCTCCAATAGCTCGTGCCCGTGAGACCTTGCCGTGAGTAACGACGGGTTCGAAAGTCAAATCATTTTCGCTTATAGGGGCAGTGGGGAGATCCGGAACCAGTCTTTTGGCTGACTTCCTTTCCAAATCGATGTAACGATCATATTAGTGAAATTAAATATAAATTGCTAAATACGCCCAAGACGGTACTTGCCAGTACAGATAGGAACTAGACAATAAAGTTGATAAAGAATCTAAAGATCTAGTACGCTGAGAAAACAATAAAAATGTCCCAGGTAAAACAACCCAACAGACTAGCATCAATGCATTAAAATAGGTACCTTAAAACGACCCTTAAAGTCACATTAAGAAAATTATAACTGAGCATATGACTCCACTGGTGATAGAAATTACTCATTATCTTGCGAACAAACTAAAATAGAAAGTCGAAACCCATAAAATGACCGTACATCAAACCTACAATCATACTGAGAATACACCTACGCGATCAAATAAACGTATTAAATAATAAAATCATCAGGCAACAGACATTACAAATCAAAAGGCAAATTCCAAAATAATTTATTAGTAAAACTAACCACACATCAATCCAAACTAGATCTAGGAATACCCCAAAGCCGCCATAACATACGAAATAAAACTGAAGCTAAGTTCGCAAATCGCACGATCATAGAAGAGTTATTACAATAATTTATTAATATAATAGATACAAAACGTCTGTCATCCAAGCATAGGGGTAAGACCAAATCCAATTGTCAATATGACAAGGATGTGGAACTGCCCAGCCTGGCCATAAAGAGAAAACCAGGGAGAAATCCGGCTCGAGAAATTAGGCACGACGCTGAGGTGGCTCTCCAACAGTTCGAGCACCTCGAACAGAAGTACCACTGGAAAGCTATCGTGCAACGCAAGTCACTAATGAGGATTAATATGGATATCGCTAGTGGCCGTATCCCGAGCTCCGACGACGAATACCTGTCTGATTATAACCTCGTGTTCAATCCAGAGGACCCAAGACTATTGGAACTCAACGCGCCTGTGCACCTGGCTCTTCCAAAACACCTCGTGCAGCCAGACATCCTGGAAGCCTTAATCGATAGGACGAGTGAGGAACAACACGCTTACTCGCGGCGTCATCTGAACCAAGAAATGGTCCGAAGAGATTTTGGGCATAGAATAGAAAAGAGAAATTAATGTATGTGTGTGTGAATAATAATATATGTGTCAATCGTTAAACTTGTTTACTTTTGTTTGATTGAAAAATTTAGGCTGGTCTTAAAATATTTTTAGTTAAGATAATTTAATAATAAAAATTTAAGCGCGTCCTGTAATTCGTTCTGTTCATGGGGTGTTATAATTAATATGTCTTAATTCAGCTATGAACGCCATCAAAGACATCGGCCCAGAATTAAAGGAACTAAGGACAGAAAATGCAAACCTCCATCAACAATGCACGCAGCTCAGTGGTGAGCTGCAACGGATAAAAGCCACGTGGGTCGAGACCTCCCGGATAAAACTATTATATCAGAAGATCAATGCGGCTCAAAAGGGATTGCAGGAGTAGACGGCCTTGAACCAGGCCCAAAGGGTCCAGACTCACTGGCTCGAAGTTGCGGTAGCAGCAAGCCAAGAGGGGAGTGCTGTCACTTACCCCTTGGTATTCGCGCCAGCCCAAGTGGCGTACAAGAAGCAAAATGGCCCGAAAAACCCAATGAGTAAACCAAAATCCCACACGCGGCCATGACAAGCAGAGAGGGAGAGAAGGAAATTCCAACAAGGTTAGATAGAGAAAATTGCTGTTGGGCCAACACCCAATTTCGTTTAAATGAATCGGAAACAGCACGCAAACACAACACGCAGATTTAAAATCAGACCCATAAAACATCAATTAACCCTGCTAAAATATAAGAAAGAAATAATTAAAATATAAAATTAATGACATAAAAATAAATAAAAATAATAACAGAACGCAACAAGATCTGCACGAAACAAACACAGAAATAACACGAAAATACGAAAATTTGACCAAAAATCGACAACTTACTTAAAGAAACAAGAGTTCATGAAAATTAGAACTAAAAGTAAATAATTTGAATTGGAAACAATTAAATTATTTGTTAAAAAATAAATTGTCAAAGTAAATCAAAAAATAAGAAAATTAGAGTTAGAAAATACAAAGAAAGTCCCAAGGTCAAATTTTGTTTTACTACATCAAATTTAACACGCAAGGTTAGGGTCACAAAATAGGAATATATACCGATTCATTTCCACAGAATTTTAACCATTTTTGAACCAGTTCAACAGTTTTAACTAGTTTTTGACCATTTGAAATTCGACGACGACCTTACGAACACTCGAATCATTTTTATTACCGAATCGAAAAAATTTATTGATTGAAAGTAAGCAAGAATGACTTGCTACTTTGTATGAACTGGATGTCAATGAGGATTGAAAACGGAATTGATATTGATTAAAAATATATATATATATTAACTGAACTCATTAACTCTCTACGTCGAAATTTTTCCCGGCCCACAGCCACACACTAACAAGTTAGTAAAATCTTACATAAAGATCGAGCAGTGTAAGTGCGGTGTAAGTCCGCCAACAGCTCGTGCCCATGAGAGATCTCGCCGTGGGTAACGACGGACTCGAACGTCAATTCATTCATTATCATAAGGGAAGAAGGAAGATCCGGAGGCAATCTTTTGGTTGACTACCTTTCTACCTACTCCCGAAAAATCGACCTAAACTATCATTACTCAACGGCTAAAATATTAACACATAGTAGTCCAGTGGACACTCTTAAATTTTAACATCAACACAAAAATTCCCTAGCATCAACTTGAGGTTAACGAGAAGGGGGCGTGCGGAAATCGATGCATCGGGCTTCTAAACGGTCTTATAAATTAGTAATAATCTAGAAAATAATAAACAAGCGTTATAAATCCTTAATTTGATAAAATAAGAACTAAACTGAAAATTTTATAAAATCATTAATCTGATAAAAAAAAACTGTATGAATCATTAATAATTTTGATAAAATAAGATTAAATCTAAACGAAAAACCTTATAAATCATTAATAGTCTTGGGAAAATATGACGGAAAATTTAATTAATCACCTTACGAATCATTGATAGTATCAAATTAAGACAAAAACTCACATTCACGATTAATAATTTGCCCTAAACAAGCCAAATCATGACCAGTGATGATAAAGGGAATCAAATTAAACGACTTTGGAAATTTTTCTATATAGTAGTTTGGTATCTGCCAACGGTTAAGGTCACTGCAACGCCCAATAGTCCGCAGCTCCCATGACGTTATAAGCATATGTCTTTGCTGTGTAAATTAGTACGAGAAAGAATCACCAGGAAAATCCTCTATGAACAATTATTCCACGGACCAATTTCTCACAGATTGATCATGAATGCGTAAGCACCATTTTTGGCAACAATGATGATTAGGGCGATAATTAATAATAGCGACAACAGAAGTTAGGCCTCTTAATATTAATCTTACCAACCATTTACTCATCGGGTAAATCGCCCACCACTTAAACTAATAATAAGAATCAAGACGAACAGCGACAAATGATTAACTTGACATATCAAAATCCGAGATATTCATCAGTTAAAATAAGTGCTCAGGTAGTTATTTGCCATGCCTTCCGGACGGATCATGACTATATCGGCCAAAATACTAGAATGAGCGCTAAGCGGCCACTCGGTGTTCTAAAAAATCTTTAATGCAGAAAAGTAAAATCCACAGTTACTCCTGAAGAAGCCATGACCAGTATTCCGGCACCCATCCTTCATAATGCCAATCCCTGTTCGCGTGCGACAAAAACGATTCATCAAAAGCTAAAAAATGCGACTCAATTATCAATCCAACAAAATAAAAATTTTACCATAAAAAACTCTAAATTACTCTAACAGTGCCAACTAGATTTGTCGGGAGATATCGGCAGGCGTTATGGGATCGGGGCTATACCATATCGATCTATGGTACCCCCGAATGGCCAACTAGGAACGTCAACCGACAAGAAGCAGACGTCTAACTTCCCAGCATCCTCATCAAAAGGAAGCCGGGTAGAAACCCAGCACGAAAAATTCGACAAAAAGCGGAAGGCGAACTCCACTGTCTGGAGCAATTGGAGTGGCGCTATAGGTATTTAGCGAATAGACAAAGAGAGCACCTCGGGACATTCTGGAGGATCGGGGCGTTGAGGAGCACGCCTATTCGCGGAGGCGCTTGACAAATAAGAAACAGTACCAAAATTAAAGAATTTTATTATGTCTTTGGTTTCAATAAATTAGTTTGTGTTAATAACTTTTTTTCTGCTAATGTAAATAGCAAAGTTGCACGCAAGAACTATTAAGGCAAATATGAACATGATCCCCGGTGATAACACGAATAAAAATGATAATGGGGTTGGGACTGTAATTTTCTGCTTATTTTCTAAATTAATCCCTGTGATTTATTCGATACCTATATTATTATTAAGGAAAAATGATGATGGGCACCATGCAGAAGATAGGTAAAGAATTAAAGGACCTTCGCAAAGAGAATGCAAATCTACACCAGCAGTGCCTGCAATTAAGTCGCGAGCTGCAGCGAATTAGAGCCACTTGGTCCGAGCCGGCTAGAGTAAAGTGGCTCTATCAAAAAATAGACGCTGCACAAAAAGGCTGGCGAGAGGAGAGAGACTTGAACCAAGCCCAGAAGGTCCAGATTCGTGGTCTGGAAATAGCCGTAGTGGCAATCTAGGTGGGGCAGGCTGTCACCTATCCCCTGGTGTTCGCCCCAGCCCAAGTAGCCTACAAGAATGCGACGAGTCCCGAGGACCAACCATTCAAACCAAAGTCCCGCGCAAAGCCAGGAAGGGCAGAAAGGAGGCGACAGAAGCAACAAAAATCGCATTAGGACAGAGATTATTTTGATGGTGTAATGTATGAATAAATAAAATCTTCTTTTGTCATTTGTTTGTTCTCACAAGATAAATATATTAGCATAACTCTTTGAGGGGCAAAGATAATACGATATAGAGTAAAGCGAGTAAAGGACCTAAAGGAAACAAGACGAGCATAGACCTTTCATCGGTAGCTCGCTGAACCAGCTGTAGACCGGGTCTTAGCAGTTTTGGGAACAAAGCTCACCTTTGACGGTCACAGAACCATTGATTACAGTACCAACGTTGCCTAGCAACGGGTAACCAGTGGCAGTCAGTTAGAGTCACAACGACCACCTGTAACCCCACATTGCGAACAATTTCGATAATGAACATTATGAAAATTGTTTTGATCTTTTAATTTCGATGTTTAAATAAACATTTTTGTTTTAAGTGTATTATGTTTTTCATCAGGGTATCAGGTTAACGACGATAAAACTCTCATTCGAGGAATAACCTGTAAGCTGAAAGATAAGCAGATAGTAAGGGACCTAAATGGGTAAGACGAACACATTGACGGTCTCAGAACCATTGGTTACAGTGCCAACATTGCTTAGCAATGGGTAACCAGTGGCAGACGCATAGCATTGTATGAATGGGGTCAAGGTTATAAACACCACTAACCCCACACAACGATGCAATCAAACGGGTGTTTCAAAATTTATTTATTGGATTTAATTAATGTCTATAAACTTTTTCCATATTTGGCCAGTCTTCATTTAGTTTTTCTTTTGATGCCCATCATACTTTCCATTAAATCATTATTGCCGCTGCGAAGTTATCGGGACAAATATAGGTTTTCCCCAACAATTTTATTGATTCATTTAGAAATAATTTAAATTTGTATAATTTTGTGAAATAAATATTAATTTTGTTAATAACTGATAAAAAATTATTTTTAAATTTTCAATAAAATTATTTTGACAAGAATATTTAATAAATCAAAAACACTGTTGTTTGAACTATTTAATAAATAAATATTCAACGTTTATATATTAAAATTATGAATTATTTTCAAAATATCCAAGATAGAATAGAAAGCATTCCTCATCATTTGGTAAAAACTTTTCTTAGTTTTAAATAACAAATATATATATTTAAAGGATTTTATTGGACAAAAACATGCTGAAAAAATATTTCAATGTATCATAGTTATTACTGGGGTATGTTTAATTTTCATTTCAATTCATTTTAATAACCAATATAGATAATTGGATTTATCTGGGGATATTATTGTCAACAGATATCTCAAACATTATTAGTACTGGCAGTTGGATTTGTTCTAAGCTTATTTGTAATTATAAATTTGAAATTGTTAAAAATTTAATCAACAATTCAGTTGGTTGTTATACCATGGCCGTTCTATAGAAAAAATTCTTTAAATTGGCAGAAAGTTTTAGAAAATGAAACCCAACAGGAAACCGGTGATGTTAAAAAAGAAAAACCAGCCAATAAACCTAAAAAGAATAAAAAATCGGAAAAAAATATCTGATTTAAAAGAATTTTTATATTAATAAATGTTTTGGTTATTGACTATGTTTTTGAATAAATCAAAATTAAGAAAATCAAAAATTTATTTGTTCTAACAAGTCAAGTCAGTTAATCATATAAAAATAACCTAATTCCACAAAAAATAAAAATATTTACATGATAAATAACACAAATTACAGACATACAATCACACATGCTTATATTACACACAAGCACTACCTTATCACAATTCCGAATAATGTGTTGTCTAGAATAAAGTCAGAAACTGTATTAGAATCTATAACAATCTATTGGCGTTGATCAGAGTTTTCGTTGGTCTGAGATTTGATAGACATTATCGGCTCGTAGTAGGAGAAATTGCAAGGTTTATAGAATAACGCCTCTGACGATTTCGAACTGGCTATCCGGCGGCAATTATGTGACAATAATATCTCAGACGGAACAGTTTTTGCCAATCCCACAGTTGTTAACAACTCTAGCAAGTCGACGAATTCATCATTGTTTGCATTGTCTCCTGGTTTGGTGATGTAAATGTTAACTGATGGAATACAGCAGCTGACATGAGTAAAGTACAAATAAACTCGCATAGGTTTTGAATCAACCCGACTGCAAAGAAATCGTCGATAAATAACTTCATCGATGTTGGGAGTGGATGTGTCAAGTTGGCAATTATTCCATTTAACTGGGATTGCTCGGAAAGATAATTCTAAATGTTTTACCCTTAATTAAAAATTTATAAATTAAAATTCTGATTAATTAATATTTACTTTATTTTAAACAATCTATTATAAGGAAGGAGTTCGATTTTACCAATATCGACAAAATAAACGTGTGCTAAGTCATAATAATAACTTAAGACTAAGCCACGATAGAATTTTCCTCGTGATCCTAGTGCAATACATATACATCCTGATCCTATTGGGAATGGAATTCTTGGGGGATTATTGATGTATTCTGAATTTATGGAATCGTGCATCTTTTCATACTTTACATGAACCTTGGGATTGTCAAGAATAACGACTAGATCATTGGTTTGTGACATATTCATAATATATCCCGGTATTAATTTCCCAAGCTCAACTCTTGGTTTTAATTGGTCTGGATTACTTGTTATCGTATTGATGGTATTTGTATTAATTTTTTTGTTAATCTCAGCAATTTTTTCATCAATTTTATGTTCAACATATTTAACTTGATCTTCAGGACAATCGATAAATATAATTTGCTGCATTGGATTAAGAGGATCATTAAATAAGCGAAGTTCGGCTCCAAATTCTGTATTAATTTGTGTTTTAAAACTAAATACTTTCTTTTTAAAAATTAACGATTTAAAATTACACTTACCTTCCTTTTTTACCAATTATATACCCACCAAAACCCACGGGAATAGCTCTAACAATTCTTTTTAAATATTCTTTTGGTTCAGGAGAATTATCCATCATTTTATAATACTTATTAAAATAAACTATTCTAATTCACGTTTTGATAAATTCGAAAATAAGAGTATTTAAACAAATATATTTAAAACAAAATTTTATAAGTAAATATTTAAAAAAACTACTACTTAACTAAAAAATATTTAAAATTAAGCATTATCAATAATATAAAGTTTTTTATAATTAGAAATATTCAAACAGAAAATGTTTAAAAAATAATTATCTCTGTAATATCAAATGTTAAGTAATCTAGAAAATAAATAAAAATTATTAATTATATTTTACAAAATGTCGAATTTAAATTCTCAAATATAAATACTTGGATTTAAAAAAATATTACCAAACCATTTAAATTTGATTAATTATCACCAAAATGTTATGATTGGTGTGTTTTGCGATTTCAAATTTGCTATAATTGTTGCCACCAAAGCAACCATTTATTACCTGCTGCAAAACAATGTTGGTACCACATCAAATCGGTGACTGTCAGCAAAAGGTTAGCTCCGCTGTAAGAACAGCTAATGTCTGACACCTCATTCAGTTCAAGTGAAATTCTAATCGATTAAATCTTATAAACAGGAAATAAAAAATTGATTTACTAAATTTAAATAATTGAAAATTTTGTGAGAGTAAAATTAAATAACAAAAAGTAAATATTATTGGACAAAAATTTAGTTATAAGAAAAATTAAGTTTTGTTGATTTGGCCTGACTTTACATAAAAACTAACATGCGGTAAAACAGATTGATGAAGAAGATGGAGTAGTAACATTTAAACATCAAAATAGACATAAAAATAATAGGAAACAATAAGCAATAAATAAAAAAACAATTAAAGATGAAAAAATTAGTAAATATTACCAGATTGGCTGAAAAAAGATGAAGTTTTTGGAAATAAGTATAAAAATAAAACTCCAAACTGAATTAAGAACTTTACAAAAAAGAGCGAAATTTGATAAATCAGAGTGTTGGGTATATGACGGTCAAAAGAATTTAGATCTGCGACCATTTTCAAGGGATTTTCTTGAAATACACATACAAGAGATTTTACCATTGAATACCTGTCGAAAATGACGTTGGAACTGTATTAAAAAAACGATATCGAATATAATGAAGCAAAATGAAATGAGATTTTAGTTTTAATTGATAATTAAAATAATGGGAATGTGTATATTAATTTTGGAACATATCAGCTTCCGCATTTGTCCGATCAATCTGGCCGCCTTGAACTTTCTCTTCCAGGCCCATTCTGTATTTCCTGGCTTAAGCTTATTGTATTTGATACATGGCTTGGTTTCGCTATTCGACTCTGGAGTTATCTCAAATGTATGCTGACTTAGCTCGATATCACTCCGGATGCTGTCCTTTAGGTTTAATTTGTATACCTCTTTTGCTTTCATCAGTGCATTTTCGACCACTTCTAAGTACTGAGTCTTTGGGAGCTCATTCTGCTGGGTCAATTTTTTAGCGGTGCCCGGTCGCATCAACGTCTCTTGTCTGCGACATCGTCGGATCAAAGATTTGGCTCACTGGCTTTGTTCTAGCGCTATGTTGTGGTAATAAGCCATTTCACGAGGAATTGTTTTGACGTCCACAGGTTTATTCGGTAATGAAGACATGTGGATAAGTCTCTATAAGTCTTATTAATGATATTGATTTCAAAAGGGGTTTACTTTGTTTATAATTCATAAAATTATTAAAAGAAGAAAAACAATTTTAATGAATTACTACTAATGATGATTATGACCATCGAAGATCTATCTCATTTTTAATTATCTGAATTTATCCATACATTTCATTATTTAATTTTCAATAATGGCGGATTAATTTTTTGAGTTTTTGAAGAATAAATTTGAGGGAATCCGAAGTGACCCTGTGACGATTGTTGGAAAGGAATTCTTTAACCAAATTTTGATAGTTAAGATAGTGGATGATAGTTTTATTATGAAAATTTAGTTTAAGGAAACATCTGTGTCCTGTAATTGTTGAGGTTCCACTTCAAATTTGGTCACTTATATAAGCAAACAAAGATAACTCGGATTTAAGAATTTATCGACGTAAATTAAATGTTTTATACAAAAAATCAATTTACCTTCACCAAAAACTTTGTCTCAATACAGATATTTTAATATAATTGTGCTATCGAATGCATCTGCCCAAGCTAGATGTAATTGTTCAATTTATTTATTATTTGTATCAATTTTGTGTTTGGTTTTTGCTTAAATCATCCCTTTTGTGCTTAAATCTTATTTATTTTTATATATTTTTATTTTTTTATCGCTGTTAAATAAAAATCAATTTGCTATAGTAAGCTAGCAAATTATTATAGCAAAAGAAAAGATAAAAAATTGATTGATGTCTTGGGGTATCACGCAAATGCATGGTAAAATCAATAAAACACTGAAATGGTAAAAGTGCAACATTAATTAAAAAATTTACAAAAATTCGAAAGAAGTATTTATCGGGGGAAATTGATATGGTTGAACGCCAAATCGAGAGACGAGTCTAGAAATAATAACAAAAATTTAGTGAAGGGTTCCCAGAAAATAAAATAAGACAAAAAATAAATTAATCAAAAAAATTAATTACTAATTTGAAGCCCGAGTCAATGGAAAGTCAGAGGCAATGGGAAACCCGAATGATGAGAAAAACCCGGCGTATAAACAAAATAATAAAAAAGTGTAAATTGGCCTGAACAATATTAAACAGAAATTAAACAGAGAGTTATTTATCAATAAATCATATCAATTTATTTAGTAAAAATGTATCAATCTAAACATGCATAAGTTAAATAAAACATTTTGAGAATTAAATTCTACTCATACATTGTAAATTAAATCAAATCATTTTATAGTTAAAAATATAACATATATAAATTTTGGTGGTCGGATAAAAAACAATTACTATTTTTCTAAAAAATATAATGACGGAGAAATTAGTTTAATTTATGACAATTTTTCTGCAGATTTTGAAAATTATTATCAAATGAGATTACTTTTGTTCAAAAAATTTTTGTAAATAAATTTTTCAAAAAAATTACCTTTTACTCAATTTAATTATTTTTAAGATTTTTTGTATTTTTATCAAAATCAAACTATTATTAGTTACTATTAGGAAAACCAAATTTTTGCTTTATTTGATTGGCTGTGATTACGATTGGTCAATATTTTATAGAATTCTGCATACTACTTTTTTTTCATATTCGTTGTTGCTACTTCGTTGTAACTTAATTATGAATCGGTTTGCAGCATGTTTTTTTTGGATTTGCGTAGTGGTATCAGCATATGGTAAGTTTTTTAATTTTTTTATAATTTTTTCTTTTTTGTTAAATATTTTTAATTTTATAAATTGTTATGAATTCTTGATAATGACAATTAAAATTCGTTTCAAAAATCTCAGACGGGGAAAACTTTTCAATAATTACAAATATTATTATTTAGGAAAGAATTACAAAACTTTAACATCCATTGATATTTATTTATATCGAATTGACTTTGATATATTTGAATATGAATAAATTTCTATTGGGCCTTCAACCTTAAAGGTGTACCTAAATTCAGGGGCCATAATAATGCCTATTTTGGGACTTCATAAGTTTGAAATCCAGACTTCCTATTCAACTATTATGTAACTTCTAATATTAATATAATTAAAATCAATACTTAATTATATTAATATATTGTTACAAACAGTTTTCTTCAGCAAAAAAAATTTTAGAACAATTGAAAAGTTATTTTATGCCACAAGAATTGCTGAATTATTGAAATGATACCGCAGCCGTCGGCATTCAGTGCAAACTCTTAAATTTATTTTTTTGATATATAATTAAAAAATTATATTTTGACAGTAATTTCTAAACAAAAGGTTAAAGCAATTGTTGAAGAAGTTAACAAAGTATAATTAGCTAAACGATCTTATTAAACAGCTTAATAATAATAATAATAATAATAATAATAATAATAATAATAATAATAATAATAATAATAATAATAATAATAATAATAATAATAATAATAATAATAATAATAATAATAATAATAATAATAATAATAATAATAATAATAATAATAATAATAATAATAATAATAATAATAATAATAATAATAATAATAATAATAATAATAATAATAATAATAATAATAATAATAATAATAATAATAATAATAATAATAATAATAATAATAATAATAATAATAATAATAATAATAATAATAATAATAATAATAATAATAATAATAATAATAATAATAATAATAATAATAATAATAATAATAATAATAATAATAATAATAATAATAATAATAATAATAATAATAATAATAATAATAATAATAATAATAATAATATTACTAAACAATAATAATATCAGACAAGTAAATAATAAAATATGTCCTTGCGGCAAAGTATTTATTAAATTAATGAAAAAAATTTCGATTATCAAATAATGCTTGTCAATTTCTTGTGGATTAGATTTTTTCAAAATTCATTTATTTTGTTTTCAGATTAGCTTAAATTTTTGCTTACTTTTACATTGAATTTAAAATTCTAAAATTTATATTAATTTTTTTGTAAAATATTATTTCTAAATTTTTTATTTAAATTAATTTAAAAGCTTTAAATCATCGAAATTTGAATAGATTAATTTATTGGAAAACGCCAAAGGTATTAAAAATGGACTCACACATCCTATAGTAACATGTACAAGGGGACGCTCAATTAGCACATTGAAAAAATTGAAGACTTGGATAAAATTCAGTATGTACAAACAATGATTGCCGGGCTCATGGACAATATGTCTACATAAAAAAGAACTGTTAATATTGAAATTCACATAGAAAACTAGTAGATTTCAATCATAATTTGATAACAATGAATAACAATAAAAGTGTTTTAATTTGAGTTTCAATAGAATATGCAATTTTATTTGAATAGATTTTTTTTGTTAGTAAAATTTTTATTGTTTAAATGATTCAGTAAATGAAAAATGAAATACATTATAATGTGTTAAAAAAGTTTGTGTATTGGTGGTCAGTGGCGTAACTGGGTTTTCGACGCCCTTGGCTAATTAATTTTCGACGCCCTTGACATATCGACAAATTTCGGATTTGCGACTTTTTCAATTGTTCGAAAAAATAATTGAATTTCCCTTATTTATTTATGACAATATTTACGTAGTCTGACAGACTGTCACATAATAAAAAATATTATAATGGTTTAAATGAAATATATTTAAATATAATTAATTATTAGCTTTTTTGTTATCGAGGATATAAGTGAAATGTCTATTTAAATAAAAATTTAAAAATAAAAGATTTAGCGGCGCTTTTTTGAACTGGCGTGGACCGGCAACTGTCCCAATGCCAAGCCGTTGTTACCACCACTGGTGGTGGTTAAAATAAATGTGATTTGCGGTTGGTAAAGTTTTTTTACACTACAAAAAATTAAAATCAAATAAGAATACATTTGTTTATGATTTGTGTATTTCTTGTGGAACCTGAAGGTTCCGGAAAACCCTGCTGAAAATATATTAGATTTTGTGAGATATTCTTTTTAAATCTCTAATAAGATTTTGTCGTAAAGGTATCCAGAAAATTTTATTATTTGGAGAAAAGACAAGATATTTGTAACACCCCCCATTCAATCCCCCTACCAAATATCCGTTTATGCATAAATGCCAAAAAATCAAATCAAAATCAATAAAGATTATGAACAGTGACAGTTTTAGTGACATTTTTATTATTAGTTAATTAGTGATTGATTTAGTGAATATAGCACTCATGGTCAATAATCTCGCAGAATTTGCACTGGAATTTACAGAATTTGCAACGGAACTATGTAATTAATATTAGAACTGATTAACACTAAAGAGAACCCCTGATTTCTTTATAAGATACATAATATTTTCTACGCAATTTGACTATGAATCAGATTTGTTTAAGGTATTCGCGAATTTTCGGCACAGCCATTTTCAAGTGATTTCTGAAATTCATGAAATTCCTTTGTTTAATTCATTTATCAGAATATCGTTTGATCTTTTCCAATGTAGTTCATTATTCTTACGAAATACATCAATGCCTAATACCCTTAATCTGAGGGTATCCTTGACCTATTTTTCTTTACATATCAAACCCAATTTTTAATATTATAATAATAAACAAAATTCTTTCTTTATGAGATATCTACATTACAAATCCTTTGATGAAACAGGATTTAAGTAATATCAATTTAATTGTTGTCCAATATTTGCATACCTTTCATAGTTACAGGGTTTCTTCTAAACCCCCTTAACAATTTACTCAATTATTTTTTCATTTATTTTTGCCACCTCAGTAATTATAATAATTTTTGACAGAAAATGACTTGGAATACATGAAGAAGGATAAAATAAACTTTTTACACTATTTGGAAGCTGAAATAATATTGCTAAGTGGAACTGGCATTATATTAGATGTCAGTCTCAAAAATAACTCCTCAATGAGAATGGAACTGAAAGAGGTAGGTGACAATATTTTCATCAATGACGGATTCCAATGTTTTAACTTATTTGATCTTTGTAAGTTTTACATTAAAAAGGTTTACCATATTTAATCTCTACAAGGTCAGTGTTCCTTATGCTTGTTCGAGTTCCTTTATTTGAAAATCAGCCCTGAGAAGGGTTACATCGTCTTCCAATGCAACGAAAATATTAAAAAGTTTTCATTTCCAGAACTTATTGATGCTAATCAAGGTCAGTTCTTAATGGATAGTTTTGTATAATATCTTGCACAACATATCAGATTAATTTTAACTGTCATAAGTATTTACCTGATACTTCAAAAGTAAAGACCGGGAGCCTCACTTAAAATAAATGTGATCGTGTTAGAGTTTTTATTTGGATCCTTGCGTTTTATATATCTAACAGTTAACGTTTTAAATTCAGTTAAAGCATACTGTTACTCTGTACCGGATTTACCCGTAAGCACACTAAGCACGTGCTTAGGGCACCATCTGGAAAGGGGCACCACTACGAGCTACTACAACTTTTTTGCAATCACTAAATTACTGCATGAACTAACGTGATGTTCATTTTAAATAAATGAGTCATATTAATTAACTAAACATGTACACGGACACGATCTATGTTGTGTAGCCATAGAGTTACTTATTTAATTAAACATATGATTAAGGATTAAAGCTCTAGCCGCTAACTTCTTACTTTAGGCTTTATTATTATTATTAAACATATTCTTTGGTAAATTTGGTATGGTGTTCTGACACTATGCTTAGTAAGTGCTTAGGTACCTTGAATATGTTAATCCGGCCATGCGGTTATAAGTAAATGCATACAGACAAAGTAGCAATTGAATAATAATATATCAAGTTCTGTAATCGTAAATGCAGTTAACTGACGATGAGAGATCATTAAGAAACAATAATTTAAATAATCTTATTTTCAAAAAAAGAAAAGAAAAAAGTCTTACAAAGAATGCATGCATTTACTAGTGACTGTATGCTTTGTCTAAGTTTATAATTTAAAAACTATAAAGTTTCTTATTATCTTACTTACTAGCTAAAGGTCATGCAAAATTGTATTTATTAATGTAATTTTTAGAAAAGACATTTTAACATATCATCTTCTTCCAAGCTTTCATTTTAGCAAAATATTTGACTAATTGCTTCACATTTAATTCTTTAGTTTTTTTCGCTTCAAGACATGCCAAATAATGTTTTATCAATTAAACTATCAAAAAAAGACAAGACCAATTTATGGATATATGTGTGCTACGCAGAATTCATGAAATCGCAAAGGATATTATCATTTCCTCGGTATTTTGATGTAATTTATCGTTTTAATATATCTAAAGAAAGATTGTTAAAAAAGAATAATAAAAATAAAATATTTACAATATAAAACTGATATTTTAATATTATGGCGATTCTGTAGGTCAGTTTATGAATCTAATTTGTAGTATACAGTGAGGAGTGTGAGCCACTACTCCCCTCAAGATAAAGCTCAAATTTTCAATGTTATATTTGGATTGTCATATTACGTAATTACAATTTTGAATTTTAGTTTCATCTATTAGTGTGATTATGTTCAAAGTTAAAAATATCTAAAATTATTTGTCTTTGCTGTTTTCTTGTAATTGCATTGAGAGATTCACTTTAAGTGTGCTCACCAGTAATAAGTATTTCAATTGCGGATTTTAATTTTGTCGAACTTTATCTTCTATTGTTCTACGCGATTTCTCTGGAATCGAGGAATGAATGTAATTAAAATTAACCCTTTGAGGACCGGCTTTTTTTAAAATTTATTTAAATTTTTAAATTTTATTTTTTTTATAAATATTTATTTATTTCATTAAAAACCGGAAAAAAAAATTAATTTTATAATTTTTAATATAAAATTTATTTACATGAATATAAATATTTTATAATATTTTTTTTATAAAATATTGTTCAATATTCACATAGGTTTATTTCATTCATTCACTCATTCATTCGAATCATTCAAACAAATGTCTGATCCGAGGCGAGTAGGAAGACCACGCAAAAGAATTCCACCTTCAAGGGATGGTTTTACTTTGGTGTGTCCTGATAAAGATTGCTATCACCCTCCTAAAAGAGAAGTGTATCCTCCTTATTTGGAAAATGCACCATCTTCATGCAAATCAAAGGAAGAGAAAGCGATGTGGGTAAGTATGGCCCGACATTTGCCTTCTTTCAGAGATTGCAAAGATGAAAAAAGTAGAAAATATATATGAGCAAAGGATACCCCATGCTTGCCATATATATTTCAGGAGGTAAAAAATCATTACGATTTTAGTTACCTAAATCCTGAAGAATGGACAAATTCAATAAAACCTGATTTTATGTCTGATGATGATTGGAATCATTTTGTTAAATCATCATCGAGAAAATGAAGAGATTCTCAAACCGGGCCAGCTGGCGAAGGTTTGAAAAGAGGTCTTGACCAACAAGAAACAAAAAAGAAACGAAATAGGCAAATATAAATCTTTTTAGATATGAAAGGTAGGTCAAACCAGCCTCGAAATGGTAATCCTTTCAGATATGAGAGGTAGGTCTAACCAGCCTAAAATTGGTACTATTCTTCTGGAAAGGCCTTGTCATGGCAGAATGGCTTTTCACTAACTTACCAAATCATTTTTTGTTAAAAATTTAATTCAACGTTTTTTGAATTATCTCACAACTGAGAATTTTATGACAAAAACTATTATAATTTTCATAACCAGCATAAAAAACTCTATAAAATAGGTATTTTGTTTTTTCTAATTTTCTAAATTTTTCACATATCTTTTTTATATTCAACAAAAGTCGCATACGGATCACGTCCGATTTTTTTTCGATTATCTTCTAAACTACGCTATTTAGAGGTGAGTTGATATTTTTTATGAAAATAAAGATTTTGACATCAAAAAAATTGAATTACGTAAAGGATTAGAAAAGTTAGCAAATTTATTTTATTTTTTATACATTTTTATAGAGAAATGTCAAACAAAATCGCTGATTATGAATTATTAGCAGATGAAGGATCAGATATTGGAAGTGATGATAAAATTGAAGATTTCGACATCATAAACGATCGAGCTGGTGAAAGAATTTGGTCAAAAGAAGGAAACTTTGTGCCAAAACTTCATCAATTTCAAGAAAAACCTGGTCCAAAAAACTTCCGTGTCGAAAATGAACAGCCAATTGACTATTTTGAATGGTTTATTGATTCCGAATTCATGGATTATGTATTAAAAGAAACAAATCTCTATCAACAACAACATCCTTTACCATTACAAAAGAAAATGGCGAAGTGGTTTGATGTAACATCAAACGAATTATCAGTATTTTTTTCCGATTGTGATGCTTACAGGTTTGGTTAGCAAAAATGAGTTGAAAGACTATTGGAGCGTTGATCCTCTACTGAACACTCCAATATTTCCAAAGACATCCACAAGAAACAGATTTCTTCAGATTATGAGATTCCTTCACTTTGCAAATAATGAACAAAAAACCAATGACAAGCTTTTGAAAATTGGAAACGTTGTAAATATGGTCAAAGAAAAATTCAAAAACGCCATCATACCCGATAGAAACATTTGTATAGATGAAAGCCTAATGCTGTGGAAAGGAAGATTGAGCTTCAAACAATATATTCCATCAAAACGCCATCAATTTGGAATAAAACTATTTGAAATGGTGGACTGTACCACACAATGCATTCTCAATTTTATCATTTATACTGGTAAATCTACAAAGTTTAGATTTCATGAATTACTTGGTATAAGTGGATCGATCGTAATGGAACTTATGAATATGCATCTGGATAAGGGACACGTTTTATATGTTGACAATTGGTATTCAAGCCCACCATTGTTCGAAATACTTCATTACAAGAAAACTGGAGCTTGTGGAACATTACGAAAAAATCGCAAAGGTCTTCCGAAATATTCTGGAAAAATGAAAAAAGGTGAACTTGAAAGTTACAATACTGATAAATTATTGTTTCAAAGATGGATGGATAAACGCGAAGTATTCATGTTGTCCACAATTCATAGAAATGGACTAGTTGAATCAACAAAGACCAATTTCCAATCATTCGAAAAAATAATAAAGCCAAAAACAGTTATAGATTACAGTTTATTCATGGGTGGTGTGGATTATTCTGATATGAGAATGTCATTTTCAGAATGCATTAGAAAGACTACCAAATGGTACTAAAAGTTCTTTTTTCACATCATTGATATGGTAGTACATTACGCTTATTGTATATACAGAGCGAAGAACAAGTCAAGAATCCAATTGGCTGATTTTAGACTGATATTGGTTAGACAATTGATAGAAAAATATGGATATCAAAGAAGCGAACGAGTTGGAAGACCATCACTAAGTGAAAACCCACTTCGTTTACAAGGAAGACACTTTCCTGATAAAATTCCAATAAATTCTGGTGATAATGGAAAGAAATGCTGTGTTGTTTGTTCAACTTCAAGTGATCGAAAAAGAACCACAATAATGTGTCAACTATGTGATGTTCCATTATGCATTGTACCATGTTTCAAAGATTATCACACAAAAGTAAATTTATAATAACCATATTTATTGATAAAAATAAAATAGTTTATTTTTCGATTGAATTTTTTGTCTTTTCTTATTTTTACATATTGATTCGTAGTTTTTAGGAAAAAAATTTCTTGAAAAAAATCATTCGTTTTGTTTAGTTTTATAAAAATACACACAGAAATGTGATTTTCATTATAGTTTGATTTATTTTAGTTTTTAGCTAATATTATGTAAACAGTGTGTTTTATGAATTTTTTTTATTTGAAAAAAAATTTTCTTTTTTAATTTTATATAAGAAAAACCACATTTGATATTTTTAGAACTAGTTTGCCACTATAGTGGCGGCCGGCCCTCAAAGGGTTAAAATTATCATCAATAAAGTCTTATTTTTTTGGTCACTTTGATCTGTATTTTTTTATATATATTTTATTTTCATTATAACAAAAGACCAAAAATGAACTTCTATACAACACAAATGTTTCGTGTGTGTTTATCAACATTCATTTATCAATAACTCTCGATAAGAAAAAGTCGAAAATTTAGGTGGCATGGAATTAATTTTAATATAAATAAGGAAAATAATTGGAAAAAATATATAAAATAGAGTGAAACGCTATCAGCAACCACAAAGAGGAGAGAAATACGAAGAAAGGTTTGAAAAAGAGAAGGAAATTAAGAAAAAGCAATAAACGAAATTGTAAATAAAAACAGGAAAATAAGGTCATTATTAATTAATTAGAAATAAGGAAACGAAGACAAAACCAGAAAATTAACTTGACAGCTCAACTAAAGTGAAATTTAAGAATGAAAACTGTGGTTTACAGATCAAGAAGTCAAAATAAGAGTCAACTTTTGGGATGCCCAAATCTAATATAATTCTCAAAATCTAAATTCTAATGAAAATTACGAATGACTGATGAAATAATCGGTAGGGTCTCCCTAAATGGAATTGATATGCTAAACTATGAAACGAGAAGTAAAAAGTAACGATATAAAAGATTTATTAAGAATTTTGGAGTCATAAATTCAACAATGGTGCCACTGTAAGCGACTAGCGCCCTGGATTATCTCATGAATTATCGCATCCACCACATTAACAGACTTTGAGAAGCTCCCTAAACATAAATACAGACTGTAAAACATGTTTTTTCTAATATTAAGAAATAAAAATTTAAATTCACATGAATTTCATTTACATATATTGTGCCTTCGTGGTTCTGATAATACTAAGGTCTTTGTAGAACGATCATGGAGAGGGCTTGATGCGAGTTTCAGATAATCAAGAAACATTTAAGATGTTGTCCAAGCTAGTATACTGGCATAATGACTACCATAAGAGTAAAGATTTCTCAAGTATTACCAGCCAAACTATCTATAATAAGTTGTATTTTACATAAAATGTTTTGTTTTTGAGCGAAAGTAACAAAAATCAACCTCATCACAGCTTTAGTATATCCAATGTTTCACAAACTGTTGAAATGCAAATTTTCGGGTGAGATTCACATCGCTCTCGTTAACATTACCACTCTCATCCTAAGGGATTAAACATCTTAATGTTGCGGGCCTTTTGAATGGGATCTTCCAATCCAGTTTATGGGATTAAATTATTAAATTTAAATCCTTTTGAAAACGCGGAGCTTTACTTTTGGATTGAGAGACTTAGTGGTAAATCTTTGGAACAATAATCACACAGTTACAGCAACATGTGTTCACTCAGTCCATCATTTTCTATGTTATTCTTCTCATGTACTCTTTAATCACCAATTTGCTGTCATAAAAACCCACAATTTACTTATATTCTGGAGAATTTCAAAAATGTGAGCTTTTCAACACCAAAGAGTAGAAAAATGAACACATTCTTGAGGTTTTCTAGTATTCTTCAAAAACTTTATTCTTATCAACTCACTTATGCTCTACACGAGTGTTTGGTGGATAGATTAAGTATTGAGATTCACCAATTCTTAGAAAATATTGGACATTTTTGTGTTATTTTTTGTAATGTTTTTAAATATTTATAAATATTTCATGATTATATTTGGAAACTAGATTTTTCCTTTTATTCTCAATGTGGTAGCAAAGGCAAGCAATGTTTCTGGGATTCCATAAAATATATTCCCTTATTAAATTGCCAAACTCATCCATGAAAAGTCTAGGAAAACACGATAAAAAATACTTTATTATAAATATAAAATGTCATGTACAGTTCCGGAAAAAACAGAAGATAGTGATAACGATGACGATTGCTCTACAATTCCTCCCCCAAAAGTTTCTGAAGCAGTAGTACATTTAGAAGCTAGTTTAAGGTGGCTGGAAACACAAGATGTTGATAGTTTAAAAGTAATTCAATTAAGAAACATTCTTGAATTTGCGAAAAACAAACAGTCTGCGGAAAAGAAGCAAACAAAATTGGATGTATTTTTCAATAAATTATAAAATTTAATTATAAAATAACTTACTTTCATTTTGCGTAACGATTAATTTATAATTTTTCGCATGTTTTTTTTATTTTTACAAATTTATTAATTGTTTTAGCGCGCTGAAATCATCTCTTGATTGCTTATTATTCTTGCAGTTGTCGTATAAAATAAAATTTTAGCGTTATGAAATGAGTGTTTAAATATACATAATAATAAACTTTTCGGGCGGCATGCAATGAATATCAACGCCGTAAAAGGTTTTATAATTCGGCTTATGTTATGTTTTACGGAGCGAATTCAGATATAAAAATTATTAAATGTTTTAAATATTTAAAATCTTTATAAAATAAAATCTTTATTTGACAAAACGAAGCCAATACGGCACAGTAACCTTCTATGTTGATACGCGTTTTATAATTTTATGATATTTTGGTATTTTGGTCAATCCGTATTATAAAACAAACAAAAAAATTAATAAATGTTATAATGCACGGTAATAACTTTTATATATTGGCATCGATGCTTTAAATTTATCTAAATTTTAATCAAATTTTTATAATCATCTGATGATAAGCCGACTTTTGATTTTTACATGTGTACACGTTTATCTTGCCCGAAAAAAAGTTCAATATTGTAAAACCCCGCATTTACGCGACCCAGCTTTTAACGCGACCCGATTTAATGGACCCTGATTTTCGCATATTAATGGGGTTTCACTGTATTAGAGTTATTGTTTCTTATATGTACATCAATGATTCATTCATTCATTCAACACGACATACTGAATTTATTTATTTATTATTTTAAATATGTTTATAGCCTTATATGAAATCGCTAAATATATTTACTTCTAAATTTATTTTTCATCATTTTAATTTTCATTTTAAATTGAAAGTTTTTTTTTAATTTTCAACTTTTTCATATAATATTTTTTACTATTTTAAAATTTAACACATTTAATATTTAGTTGAATGAAAAATAATTTTATTTGTATTTTATTTCTTATACAAACATATTTTTCATTTTTATTTAATCTTACTGATCATAAAATATATAATTCGAAAAAAACATTCAGCTGCTGAAATAGTCTCAAAATAAATTTTGGTTTTTGGCAGTTTTTATTCCATTTCTTCTTGTTAATTAACGAAATTAAAAAAAATAGTTTTAAAGTTTTCGACGAAAACTTTTAAATTTTTTTTATTTATAATGAATCAATCTTAAATTAATTTTATAATAATTTTCCTCACTTTTTCCTAATAATTAGCATGTTTTTATAATTAAATGACTTTTCCCTACTATTCCCGTTTAGGGACATTTTTCATTTTAACTAAATTTCATTATATTATACCGGAACAGAGTTTTGTTCTAGTAACAGGCAGCCGTTTGTAAGATATCTATGGTTGTTTCAAATAATTATTGCTTGAATAATAGAATTTGTACACATTTCTTTCATGTTGCGTTCCAGGAAGGTAATAATACCTGTCAGTGCAAAAATTTTGTGAGTTTTCTCCAAGATAAATTTATTTTAAATTATTCCATAGCCAAGAAACAAAAATCTCAATGAGTTATTCATTCTTTATTGTTTGAATACAATTTAATTCAAATTTAATATTTTATAATAAACATATTCTTAAGAGCTTAAATCGAATTTATATTTTTATTTAAAATTTAAATAAAAAATATTAAAAATTCTCTAGTAAATTGAAATTAATAATGAGTAATTCGTAATTAATTAACTAAATAATATTTAATTTATTTAAATCCAATTAAATTCAGTGGAGTTTGTTTTAATCCAAAATCGAAAAGAATAATTTATTAATAATATTATATATATATATATATATATATATATATATATATATATATATATATATATCACCATAAAATTTCATCTGTATTTTACTTAAAAATTCATACTAAACTAATTATAATCATTCATTAAAAAAAATTAATAATTCGTATATATTAAAAATAATAAATTATTGAATACCATAAATAAATCTGATTCATAGTCAAATTTTGTAGAAAATACTATGTCTTTTATAAATAAAAATAAGAAATCCGAGGTGAAAAGTCCTTATAATAAATTAAATAATAAAACAATAATTGATTAATAAACCTTTGTTTAACTAAATGAAAAAAAAATATCTAAGCGCATGGAAAGAACTCCATAATTCCTTCCTTTTCAATTTATTTGAAAAAAAATAAACTTGAAAAAATATAGCAATAATGAGGGGAAGCTTTTGACATGGGCCAATCCCTAATAAATACATGAAAATAATAACTATTTCTATTTTGAAGGAAGAAATTATCAACCTGAACCAAATTCTTTTCATACTCATGGATACTCCCGTGAATTTTTGTGCGCAGACATTTATTTCGACGAACCGCCTGATTCTTTGGTCTCTACAACCATTTTTATGCATTCAAAGTAGTGCACAGATGCGTAGCTGCACGACTTAAAGACAGCATTAGCTCCAATATATTATTTTTATGAAATATGCGCCAACAGAAAAACCCGAGTTAAACTCCGTGAGAAATGAAACAATACATAGTCATTTGCCCCGGTCGTTATTAAAACCTTTCTAGTGGAAGAGGCACTAGTTGATATTTTAATATAGTTGATATTTTAAGATTTTGATTGAATGAGGAAGTGATCAACTGCCGCCCTCCCTCAGCCACGGAGGCCGTCATAACTAATAGATACAACAAATATTAATTAAGTAATAAGTGTTTTCAGAGCCAGAACTGTCATTCATCAGCAAAGATATATCACAATCAAACAACAAGGATACAAACGATCATTTAGAAGTCAAAATTCTTAGTTGGGTCGTTCATAATACTTCATCAGTTCAATTACCATTAAAGAAAAACTGTACAATCGATGCACTGGAAAGACTTGATGATGTACTATGCTTAAACGTCTCATCTCTTATTTGCGATTTCGGTGGTAATGTTCTCCTTTCGACCAAGTCCAGTATTGTTTATTAATAGATTTTCATAATTCATTCAAGATTTAATTTCTAGCCAAATTATCCATTCAGTACATTCGAAACGAACTAAAAAGACTTCTTTCTTTGAATAAGTAAAAGTGTTTAAGTAATATTTGTTATTAACATATTATTAAGCTTTAGTATTTCAGCTGGCAATGTTTCGGTAATATACGGAAAAATAGAAATATTCAAAAATGAATGTGGTAAGTCATGGTCATTTTGTAAAATCTTTTTTGGTCACCTTTGATCTGTTTTAGTTCTTTTAATAATTCATTTATTTTCATTTTGAAAAAAGATAAAAATTACATTTTATGCAACACAAATGTTTGGCTTTGCCTTTATCAAGCGCATTTATCAAAAAGAAAATCTGCACAGAATTAAAATTTTGATATTTTGTCAAAATGAAAATAAATGAAATGTTATCTTTAGGTTGAAAGTTTGACGAAATAAGTTTTTAGAAACAATCAGTTTCCATCCGAAATCATAAATACTCAATACAGATTTTGTTTATATTTGTTTTGATACAAACGCTCTTTTTTGTTTAATACTTTAGTAATCTTTAAGAACTGGATATTTCCATGTTGCTGGCGTTATGTAAGTAAAATTTAATTGTAAGGAAATTGAAGCATAAATTAATTAGAAATTTATAAAATGAAGTAGTTTTAAATCGATAGGATTTCAAAGGTAATAAATCATTTTATCATTTAATTTTTAGTTGAAAAATGTCAAATTTCTCATCAAATGGTATATTTTGATTATTCTATTTATAAATTTAATATTTATAATATTAGTTCGAGTTAGGACATACATTATTAGAAAATATTTATTAGCAAAGCGAATTTAAATTCCTTCGAAAAACTGCCGTTCTTAGGACATTTAAACAATTCTATTTTGAGAATTCTGTATTATTATTAAATTAATTAAAATTAATTATTTATAAATTTTATTTTTAATATTTATCTTTATATATAAGAATGCAAATCTTTACTCTGCTTACAACAAAATAAAATTTAATGAAAACTTTACGGGTATTTTCATTCAATGGCATAAAGTTTAAAGGATAATTTGAAGAGTAGATGGTGCTTGATTAAGAGATTGTTTTTTAAATGTTTAAAAGTCGTGACTTTATTTGCAATAATGTGTCAATACACATGCATGAATTTGATTTGTTACACACATTTGCCAATTCAACTAATGAGCTAGATAAAAGTTACTTTAAACTTCTAAATAAAAGTTTATTTTGTAAATCTGTTGATGTACTAACTGCAACATGTTTAATTTGCAAAAATATATGGAACTCTCTGATTGTAAAATTGGCATTGTTGCTAGTGTGACACTGACTCTTTCTTTCTTGAACTTAAAAACAGTAAATCGAGTAAACCTTTACCGAATATGATTTGGACAATCAATTTTTTACTTAATTATGATCCTATTTTGTTTTTTTAAATCACAAATTCTACAAAATTACAATAAAATTTTCAACAAGAATATTTAAAAATTTTTACCACAACTATTTTACATTGTGTTTCATCCTGCATCAAAAAATTGTGGTTACTAATATCAATCAATTCAATCAGTCGACTGTGATCGAAACCTTGAGAGCGGAAATGACGGGCTGTCATTTCAATGTACACTTAAACTTCTTTTTGTGCGGTAGATGCGTTCTGCGGAAGGTCGCACAAGAAAAACTACGACTTATATAAAAAAAGTGAGATGCGTTCTAAGAATTTTTAAAACCGCATAACTTCGAAACTGTCAATATTTATATATATGCTCAAATCGCATAAAAAAAAGTTTGGAAAGTGAAAAAAAAATACACATATCTACATAATTACTTTTTAATTATTTTATTAAAAAAAATAGGAGCTTCGCTATAGTTCACATATACCTACATTAAAGTAAAATCTATTTTTATTACAACTGTCGTCGCTGAATGATAATCTTCGTGCCAAATTTTCTGAAACGTGGTTCGAAATCACTTTCGTTTTCAGAAGAACTCCCCACCGATTCTGTTTCATTAAAATCAGCATCAATTTGACCACATTTCTGCTTTGACACGCTTTTATGTACAAAAAATCAGTGATCAAAGTTTGTTTGGATTTTCTTGATTCAGTAACTAATTGTTTATGCAGTTCTTTATATCCAGAAATACAATTGTTCACTTCGCGTTGAAACTTCAAAGCTCGTTCATAATTTGTATCATGAAGAATAAAAAAGTTTTCTAGCTTATTGCAGAGTTGTAGACCTTCTCGAATTATTTTTTCCATAAATGGAAAAGGATTTTCTTCTTCCACATTGTCATTATTTTCTAGTTCATCGTCAGCATCCATAGTTAAAGCAATAACTTCATCATCATTTAATGCATTATCTGTTAGCAATTTTTCTATATCCTTTTGGTTGAAAGTATCAAACTCTTTCCCGCCAAATGAATGCGCTAAAGCAGGGCTTCTTAAACCATGGGTCTCGACCCCATTTGGGGTCTCGTAGCAAAATTCTGGGGTTGCGAGAGATAAAAATACAATTTAACAGAAAATGTTTTTTAACTTGTAAAATTATTGTTATAAAGATAAAATAACAATTATCGTAGATAAATATATCATAAAATCTTCTAGTTCGGAAAGATTGTTTGTACCTTCATTTCTATTAAGAGTATTGTAATAACTTGAATAACATTTACTATGAATTAGAAGATGTTATAGGAATTTTTAAAAAATATAAATTTATTTTTATTTTATATTTGTATGGGGTCGTCAAGAAACTCGCAATCATAAATGGGGTCGTGAATTACAAAAGTTTAAGAAGCTCTGCGCTAAAGCTATGATTTCATCTGATATTTCAGCAATAGTTCCATTCCCTGTGACGCATTCAGGCCATATTGCTTTCCAAATTAAATTTAAAGTCAGCCTTATCTGATTTATAGCGTTTGCAACGTGATTAATACAATCAAGAATTGTAAATTTTTTCCAAATCTCGCTTAATGGTAATGTTTCATTTTCTATTTTATTCAAAATACTTTCATACGTACTTTTGATGTAATATTTTTTAAAAGTTGCAATTATTCCTTGATCCAATGGCTGAATGAGGCTTGTCGTATTTGGTGGAATAAAAAGTATCTGAACCTTGTTATGTTCTATATTTACACGACCAGATGCATTGTCGAGGATTAATAAAACTTTAAAATCAAGACCTTTTTGTCTCAGATATATTTCCCTTTCTGGTAAAAAGCAATTTTTAAACCATTCAGTAAATAGAGCTGTACTCACCTAGGCCTTACTGTTAGCCATCCAATTTACCGGTAGCTGTTTTAGATCCTTGGATTTTAAAGCACGAGATCCATTAAATTTATTCATTACTAGAGGTTTCAATATTCTATCTTCTAATGCATTACTGCATAGTAATAATGATATTCGATTTTTACTTTCTTTGAATCCACTAGCTTTCTTTTCAGATTTGGCGATGTAAGTTCTAACAGGTATTCTTTTCCAAAATAATCTAGTTTCGTCTGCATTGAATACCTGATGAGGACAATATCCTCCATTTCGATAATTTTAATCTATTTCTCTGGAAACGTTTTGGCTTTTTCTTGATTTGTGGATGCGATATCACCATGAATCTTCAAATTATGAAATGCATTCCTTTTCAAGAATCCACTTAACCATCTGTTACTAGAGATAAATTTTCTATTTTCTTTGGAACTTGAAAAAGTATATGATTCTGATTTTTCAATTTCTTCATAAAATTTGCGCTCTTTTTCTTGAAGTATATAACCGCTTTTAGGGATTCCTTTTTTTTGTTAAATCTCCAATGAATATTCTGAGCGCTTGTTCTGTTTTTTCTAATATGTTTTATCTTGTGTAGGATGATAATTTTAAATTTAACTTCGTGCCATAAATGATCGATTTTCTTATTGCAATTTCATTCTTCTTGATTGCTCCTAAGTTGAAATGTTTACTAATCTCACATATTCTTGCTCCTTTTTGCAAAGAATCTAAAATTTCAATTTTTCTTTCTAAAGAAATCGCTTTTCGTTGGTATTTTTTTCTCCATACTAGGGTAAGTTAAAGAAAAATCTATTAAGATTATAAAATTAAAATATTAATGCACAAATAATAAACTAACATAGAAACTCACTTGAAAAACAAGGAAGATGAAGTGATGCGTCGTAACTTGTAATTTGCCAAGGGCACACTGAACAATGCACTTGTACCATAGAAGAGAGTGGGAGACAAAATTTACATGGATGTTCAATATCGAATAGCGCCGGTCGCATTCTATTAGCAATGGCCCGTTTTTGAATAAAACAAAACCGCTTGGACCCTCCTGTTACGCACATGTGTGTGACTCATGTTTGTTCATGTTTTTACAGGTCATTTTCAAATGAACAAGCTAAAATCTAATCTTTGTACGTTAAAATATGAAAATAGTGCATGTTTATACGTAATTATTTTTTTAAAGTTGAATTTAAAAAAACCACATAACTTCAAAATCGCACAAAAAGAGGTTCTAGTGTATGTGGTATTACACCCATTATATATAAATTGAAACATCCGAACAAAATCTAAGTACGAATTGAAATCCACTTATAAACACAAAGTTCAGACAACAATTGTATTTTCTGGCACTAATCAATTCTTTCAGTCGATAGTTATCAAGAACTTGAGAACGGAAATAACAGGCAGTCATTCCAATGTATGTGACATAAATATTCTCTCAAGTTTTCGATCACAGTCGACTGATTGAATTGATTGATATTAGTATGTGCAATTTTTTGATGAAACTATTGGTGGGTTACTGGGTTTTGACATTTTGAAACTATATGGTTGTTACCCAGGCAACCCCATACAAATATCCTTTCGCTTACCACTCGGCACCCGTTGCTAAGCAACGTTGGAACTGTGTTCAAGTGGGTAGATCGTCCGCAAAAAGTGAGCGTTATTGCTAACACTATAATTGACCGAACGATCTCTGGGTCCAACGAGCTGTCGATGGAAGACCTATGCTCGCTTTGAAATTATTTGGTCCCCTTGCGTCTAAATTTCTATCGTTTATCTAATTATTTTGATGACCTTGGTTCGGAAGCAAAATGGGTGGTGCTTCTTATTTAAACCCTTCTACAATGTTATTTCAAAACCCTAAGATGATATAAATACAATAAGAGGTATACAGGAACTACAATATATATAAATGATGCTTTATTTATCTATTAAATACATGAATCATAAGATTTCAGACTGATTGGAAGATCGAGCGGCTCGGCGTTTAGCCCGCTCCTTGCGTCCAGGTCGACGACTGATTGTGGATAGGGTGATTGGAGTAGTGGTCGTGGTAGTAGTTGATGTTGTAGATGGGGTAGTATTCGCTTCGCGATAGGCCAATTGAGCAGGGGCGAAGACTAAAGGGTAGGTCACCGCTGCCCCCTCTTGACAGGCGGACAACGCTACCTCTAGCCCCCTGATTTGAGTCTTCAGTCCTTGGACCAATTGCTTTTCTTCTGCCCATCCCTTCTGGGCCGCGGCCAGTTTTTGGTATAGCGGTTTGACTCTCTTTGGCTCTACCCACGTCGCCTTGATTTGTTGAATCTCCCGGACTATTTGGACGAGTTGGTCATGGAGTTTCTTATTAGCCTGTCTCGCATGGGTTAATTCGGTTTGTAGTAATTTCACGGGGTCCATTTCTAGAATAATAAGGGTTGAATTTTGTGATGATTGCTACAATAATAAGTGTGATTAAACTTAAACATATTTATGAAACGAATCTACAATAACAAAAGAAGAGAAAGAATTTTTTAAGTCTAGAATTCTAATGATATACCAAATAACAAAATGTTCTAATCATAAATTGTCAGGGTTTTAGATGGTTATTCGTCTGCGAGGAATCGCTTGATCCCTTCTTCTGGGGAGTAACCAGGGATCACAAACACTGGTCTCTTGGTATTTCGGGTTGGTCTTGGGGAAGGTGGGTAGTTGATTGCCAGACGTCCTGCCGCTAGGTCGTCTTTGACGTTGGCCAAATATTTCGTGGCCCGTTCTACAGCCGCTTTGACGTGGCGCTGGTGTTGCAGGAGACCTTCCAGGAGTTCTTGGGCCTGAGCGAGTATGTCTTGCGATGGGTTTGGTTCATTAGACAGTTTTCTGAACTGTCGCATAAATTCTTCTGGTGAGATATCCTCCTGCCTGTCGTCTTCTGGCATGTCAGGGCATCGCTCTCGATACACTCGATCCCATGCCTGTCTCCATTGCTCCACGATATGGGCCGGGAGTTCAACGATAGCTTCAGATTGTCCTGAATAGAAAAATTGGTAAGATTAGCGTTATTACTCGGTATTTCTCTTGGCATGTTTAGATTTGATGGCTACCTTGTGGTTCTCGATTATATAAAATTTCTAGTCGTTTAAAGAAAAACTGAATCAACTAATTTTTTAAATACGCTAAACCTCACGGGACTCGAAGTTGAACGCGTGTTACTGACAGGTCTGGCAATGTATTTGGAAACAAGGAAAATCGGTACTACAAAGCTACTGGGGTACACGTTCTTATGCCGTAAAGGTTCATTCGAGAAAACCTTTACTGATGTTAAAATATGACATGTTTAACAACAAAAAAAATGTAAATCATTTATGGCTTTATCTTATTTAGATTACAAATGGTTTATTCATTACTAACATTTAAAATTTGTATATGTTTAAAATATTCGACTAGATATATATTTAAATATTAATATAAGATAAAAGGAAAAAATAAATAAATAATTTTTAAGAAAGCCTTGCCAAATATTCTTTGAACATTTATTATTTTTCTGAATAAAACAGTAATACAGTGGTCTATCTTTTTATGAAACAACAGCTTGGTAATTAAACATGTATAGGTCTTCCTATCGAATTATAAAATAAAGTGATTTTAACAATTACCATTTATCTATTCAAAATAAAACAGTTACCAAAGTTACGAAATTCGTGTTAAAGGTGTGGTCCATTGATCAATTAAAAAATACTTGGGTCGAATGGGAATGATAACAATAGAATGAACTAACGATTCGACTGAAGAATTTAAAGGAAAGTACTTGGAAAGATCGCCAAGCCAGTATCTTTATTTCCACGAGATTTGATTTTTAACTTAAATTTCTGAAGTAAATATTCAAGAAATTCGTTTCCCCAAAAATGAATCGTCGAACGATTTTCTTACGTGATCAGGGCCGGAATTCTCGCGTAGTCCTTGTTAACTAAACATTTGTGACACTGCAGACTAATTGGGATTGACGAAGGTACATAACAACAAAAGAAAATGATTGTTGCGCTTAACGGTGGAATGTCAGGATTTGGGATTTGGTTGGTGCGGAAATACTACGATGCATTAACATGTATGGCTTATTTGGTTACTGCCTTCAATCCGTAGAGTCTACTCACTAACTCGGGTTTTCACTTGGAAAAGATGATATGGTTCCGATTCTGGGTTGTTTCTAAGGCTCGTACACGATCATAATTTGTTATTAAAATTTATTAAAGCTTACTCGTCAGATGGGCTTCCGCAACATTCGGCGATTGAAGTTCCAAATCTTTGCCTGAGATATGTAGCGAGGGCATAATTTTGTCAAGTGAAAAAATGATGTATGGTCTGTTATCGACGATAGATATATTGATGAATATGTAATTGAAATCAGATGGGCAGGAAGTGAATGCCAATCGCAACTCGACTACGATGGTGAATGTTTATATCGACGGAAATGTCAACGAGTTATTGTCGAGGTAAGATTGTTTATTTTCAACTTGTAATTTACGAAATTTATTTTAGACGAGTGAACTTTTAAGATCGCGCGTTCGTGGATTATTTGGTGAGTTACATGTTTTAGTTAATTTGAATGTTTTCTAGCAACGTTTTTTTTAAGGAAAACACCTGCAGCTACCGTGGGTTTCGAGTGGGCTCCTTCTCGGCACCTTTGTGCGATATCATGCCTTCGGAATTTTCTCTGTTTGGGATTTTATCATTTAGAGTTTTATCCTTTGGAAATTTTTTTTACTTATCGTCTCTCGGAAAATTTGGATCACCTCGCCAGTGTTGTCGAAAATCAGCGGTAAGCCTTTCCTATGGTTTAACATTTAATGTGATATTAATATAAAATTTTCGATTGTCGTCTTGATTGTTCTATCGTTCTAAATTTTTATGTCCTTTTGATTTTCCATCGATTATGTATTAATTTTCGTATTTTAGGGTCCATATTTGGGTTTTTTATTCGTAATTTACGCCTTGGATAATTTTAAATTAAACATTATCGCCAGTTAAGTCACTTTTATTTTAGTCTATGATGAATTGGTCAACAATTTCCTATTAACACTTTTCCCACTTTCTTAATAATGACATTAATTTTTCTTTAAAACAATGATGTAACGTTTATAGCAATGACATTTCATTGATTCATTTTAGCGGATTGTTAAGTTATTGTTAAGCAACGGGTTTGTACTTATTTTCCATTTATTTATTTTTTACCTTTAATCCATTAATTAATTTAATTACTTTATTTTTAATACATTTTAGGTTCAATCAATGAGTTATTTTTACTTTTAATCGATGAGTTACTTTACTTTTAAAATCATGAATTACTCTACTTTTAATTGTTAAGTTTCGTCATTTGTAATCAATGAATTTATTCCATAATCACTTTGAATTTAATCAATGAATTAATTTAATTTAATCAATAATTACTTGTTTTAATCAATAATTACTTTAATTTCGTTACAATGAATTATATTAATCAATGAATTACCTATTATTACTTTAGTTTTAATCAATGAATTAATTTATTCCCCGTACCATTTCCCTTTAATAAGCCTTAGGCGCACATTGTGTTTATATTATATTTAATGAGTGCCCACTGGACTACTCGGTGTGGTGATTTTGAGCCGTGTGTGATATAATTTAGGTCGATTTTACAGAAATGGGAAACGAGGAAGCAGCCAATAGACTCCTTCCTTATTCCTCGTTTCTTCTATACGGGATAGTATTGACGTTCCAACCCTGCGTTCCGCACGCCGGATCTTCACGGGCACAGATCATTGGCGATATTCCACGCACTTACACGAATCTGAATTGTATGTTGATTTTACTAACTTGCGATAGGTGTTGGCTGTGGGCCGGAAAAATTTCGACAAATGTTTAATTAACTTTAAGAAAAACAAATTGTAAACATCATAAATATGTATTAATATATATTAAAAACAAAATACAGAATTACTTGATCCATTCAATCAAAATTTCATAAAAATACATCTCCCCCCACGCCGACATCCAAGCAAAGCCCTACCGAGGTTGCGAGGATGTGACGTGGAGAGAGAGTTCCAAATAAAACCAATTCTCACCTAAAAATTTCGTAATAGATTTTTAAACAAAACTCAAAAGTAATTTTTGGTTTGAAAAATGGTGTGTTTTAATGTGAAAATGAATCGGTATTTATACCTATTTTCTGTCCCTAACCTCGCATGTTAAATTTGATGTAGTAAAACAAAATTCGACCTTGTTATTTTCTAGTGTATTCTATTCTTTATTTTTATTATTTTTCAATTTATTTTAATAATTTTTCATTTAGAATTTTTATTGAATTATTTCTAATTCAAATTTTTTGATTTAAGTTTCATTTTCATGAACTTTTATTAATTTATCAAATTTTGTCGAATTTGTTGGGTTTTCTTGTTATGTTTGTGTTTGTATCGTGCGGATCTTGTTGCGTTTTGTTATTATTTTAATTTATTTTTATGTTTATTATTTTATATTTAATTCTCTTTTTCCTCATATTTGGTAGGGTTTAATTGGTGTTTTAATAGGTTTTATTTTAAATTTGCTTGTTATATTTGCATGTGTGTTACCGATCCATTTAAACATTTCTCAAGGCCGTTTGTGTTCTGGCCCAACACTATATGTAAAATAGTTTTGGTAAAAATTTTTAAATAACTTTATTGAAAATTTTATTTAAATTTTGTTAAAGTCTCGGTTTTGTAAAATTTAAAAAATTAATTTTTTCAAAAAATTTTGTATAATTTCTGATTTAAAAAAAGTAAATTTTTTAATTTTTGATAAAATGTTTTGAAAATTTAAAAGCAGAAATTTGTTTAAATAACAATGGTATATTCGAAATAGTTCAAGACTACCTGACGAATACTGTTATTTAGTCGAAATTTATTGTACCTGAATATATATTTTGGATTGGTTTTGTTATTATTTAATTATTATTATTATTTTTATTCTAATTCTTGTTTTAATAATTATTATTAATAATTACTAGAACAGAATATCTTTAACATTAAACTAAATAATATAGATTGAAAAATAAACTAGAAATTTCAAAATAAATAAAATATATAGATTTTAAATAAACTATAAATATTTTAAATAAACTGTATAAATTTTAAAATAAATATCATTTTAGAATATGTATCTTACTTATTTGATCTTAAAATAATTAGAAAATATTTAGTTTAAACTATATCACCTGACCTTGAAACGACCTTGATCTACTTATTTCACCTTAACTTGATCTATTTTCAAAAATTATTGTTAGTGTTGAATTTTATACTCTGTATTGAGATTTAAACAATAGCTGAAGGTTCCCGATGTTCCTTGGGTTTTAATAGAGTAAGGAATAAGTAGGATATGATTGGTATATGGTGACTAAACCATAAATTTGGTTACTAAATGCACATTTACTAATTTTAGCATTTGCTAATGTGCAACGGATATATTATATTAATGCTTGCATATAAACAACATGTTTTACTTTTCTATCTGACATGTAAACAAATTATTTTCAAAAATTTCAAAAATGCCATTAAAGACTTGTTTAAACAAATATATCAATAAGATACCGCCAAGTCCACCTTTCAACATTTTTGCTCGATCCTGATATAAACAAAACCCCAATCCAAAATCACGCCAAAACTCATCCACGCGGTAACTGAGTGTGCCCCAAACCGTGAACATGATACTTTTCTTTCAATTTCCGTTTTAATAAAAATCTGATAAAATTTTGTTAACAGATTTAATTTTACCATTTTCAGCTAATTTTCTCTTCCAAAATTTAAACTCGAGTAAAATTGAATCTTACCAAAATTCCGCTTTAATTGCAAGTCTTTCAATATTTATTTTATTTTACTCATTATTATTCAGAAATTCTTTAAAAGATTTACTCATTCGTCCCAAAAATCAAAGTCGAGTCAAATAAAAGGTAATTTTTCTCATTTTTAATTGATTAAGAAATAAGACTTCATGATAAATGTTACATTTTTGGAAATTATTTTTTTAAGGGACACCTTTAATGTTACATCACCTTTCGTAAATAACCCTCAATTACTCCACAAATTAAGGTCTACTATAAAAAATAATGAATTTTTATATAGAACCGTGGTCCTCGGACATTTTTAGTTAATTAATATGACAAATTTATTTAAAATGAACGTCACGTTAGCTCATGCAGTAATTTAATAATTGCAAAAAAGTTGTAGTAGCTCGTCGTGGTGCCCCTTTCCATGCGATGTCCTAAGCAAGTGCTTAATGTGTTTATTGGTTAATCCGGTACTGTTTCTAGCGGCTTATCATATCCTATCTTTTTGTACTCAAGATAGGATCAATGTGTTTATAATTTATTTATTAAAATTCCAGTTTAAAACTTTTATAGAAATTATGGAAAATGTAGAAGAAAACCATCGAAAAATGTAATTAGTAGTTAATATAATTGAAATAATAATTTGAAAGTTAAATAATTTTAAGCATTCATAAATTGATAACATGTGATTGATTGACTGAACAGAGAGAAAATTACTACTATCACAAAAAAAAAATTTCCCCGAAATTATTTGTGAATGAAAACATTTTAAGAAATTTAAAAATCTATATTTAAACAAAACTTTAATAAACCTCACATTTCTAAAAATAAGCATACATGACCTGATTTTCATAATAAATAAGCTATAATTTAAACAAAAATATTATTGGCATTTGTTAAGAATACCCGAATAATAAAATTAAATAATTAATGAAGTTTGCAAAATTAGTGGGTAGAAAGTCGTAAAACAAAGGAATCCTGTTCTGGACTCTGTAAAAAATAAATGAAAAAAAATGGAAATTGAAAAAGAAAAGAAATAACGGAAACAATAAAATACAACGTCGAGGTTATTCTTAATTAACAAGTACAAAATGAACATGGGAAAAATAAAAAAATAACAAAATGGAATTGAAATTTTCATATTTCAAGGATTGAAATGAAAAATAAAACCGGAACCAGCATTCAAGTGTTCGTGATTTCAAATTGTATTGCAAGTTCTATTCTTCCGGAAAGGTCTAATAAGAACGTAATACTGATTTTATCTGAAATATGTTGTTATTATTAACTCACCTGCGAGTCAGATCAATAATTGATATTTGCACATTTCAATGACAACTGAGTTTACCATAAACATTAACAAATTAAACACCAAAAAAATTCTTTAAAAAACATAAATTTATGGAAATACTAGTATATATTTCCCATTTATCTATTGTTGCCGTTAAAATACTTTTACTGGAATGAAAAAGTCTTTCTATTATCTCATAATCTAGAGAATAGTATTAAGAAGTTTACAATATTTTGCATTATTTTTTAAGCAAATTCGTTTTTTGATCAGAATAAATTTTTTCTGAGATTAAGAACTTTGTTATCCATTGTTCTCACATGGTTCTTGGTACATTATCTGCTGTTATTTCATTTAAATGTAGAAGGCAAAGACATTTTGAACAGAAATCGAGAATTTCGTTACTACCATTAAAATTTTGCAAGTGGATATATTCTTTCCTTAAGGTCTTTGTTTCGTTGTCATGACTGGCGTAAGGCCAGTGGCGTTTCTCAATCACCGTTTTTTCGCTGTCATTCTCTTTGCTTTATGGTACCTTTCTTTTGCTGCTCTTAATGTTTTTATACACTAATGTGTTCCAGTTCTCTGTGTAATTCTTCAATGGCGTTATTTCTTTGTTTTTCTAGAATTATATATCAAAACCTGTTTCTTTCTTTAAAATAAGCTGTCCTCCTAATATAATAAATAGCCAGATATGTTGACAAGAAACATTGAGCTACCCATTCAGAATGGCGTTCGATGAAGGAGAATAAATTTTAAATTAATGCACTCGTAAAGATTTGACGGTGCTCTTTTGACTCCAATACAAAATAATCTAAATTTACCACTCCATTATCTGGGAATATCATATTATGTTATTACAAGGTATTCTGATCAAAACTTCTGTATTCAATATACTTGTTAAACACGGCTTTATGACCTCTAGAAACCTTGCCTCTGAAGTGGAATGTGATGAAAGGCAAAATAGCTGGAATAAAGTTTCCAACTATAAATGAGTCTTCAATAATTATTTCTCTAAAGCAAGTTACAAAAAGGTTTACAGTAAAATCTTACCGTGAGACCACCTCCCCTGAATAGCATGAAGCACCAGATCATCTTCACAAGTTTTTAAATTTGCATAAATTCTGTATGCTATATAATTCACACAATTTCCTATGTAATTTATTGGGATATACATTGTAAAATAATGTTCTTATAAGCGTATGAGTATTTTTGGAATTTTATTTCTTAAACTTGTCTGACTGTTTTGGTAGCTTTAAGGATTCCGATTAATCATTCTTTTCTTCCCTCATCTTCCCTCCTACTCAACCCTTTAAATCTTTCTTTTACTATATTATAAAATACAAAAATAAAGTTTTTCAATAATTTATATTTTCAGGTCTCCACGAGAACCGAAAAAAGGAAGTCAGCACCTGTGAGATAAAAATTTTTTAAGTCATATCCTAATCTCGTTATTACAAATTGTGATAAATAATAAACAATGAAATAATCTGAAAATACAGACAACAAAGATAATGAATCTAACATGTTGACATTGATGCACAATAATTATTCGGCCGTTCATAGCGTAACATATTGGTAGGGAGATGAAATAACAAAATGCAATTACATTACAATAATAATAACAAATAATAATAATAACTCATTTAACGATGTAATGCATCTTTTTGAAAATAAACTTTTTGAATCTAAAAAGTTAAAAGATTGAGATTTCTGATTGATAAACTTTCTCATCATTGTTTGATCCTTACTTTATTATCATGCTTAGAAAAGTGTATACTCTCGAATATTGATGATCCAATTTACCTGAACCTTTATCATAACCCTTCAACTCTTAAATATGAATAGAAAATTTAAGTCTTCTTCTAAACTTCCAGTATGCCGATTTTCTCTACTGGTCTCCCTGACAAAATGTGACCTCTAAAAATGCCCTTAAAAAAATAAAAACATTACATAAAGTTACAATAAAATATTGGGCAGCGATTTTTCGCTTTATAAAATTTTTAGTGGAGTTTAAACAATTTGTGTACAATTTGTCCTTGCACCGGAAACATAGGGCCCATCTGCAAAGCACAAGTGAGACATTTGGGTAATTCAAGTAAAATCAGATTATTTAGTTTTTTATAATGTTTTTAAAATTTTGTGGATTTTTAAAAATAAATTTAAGTAAAATTTCCTTCAAAATAAATTTCTAAATCTAGGACTCTGTTTCTTAACGGTTTTAATGTCCGAAATAATATAAGTGTCTAAAATAATCCTCACATATAAATTAATAGATATTATTATTTTTATTATTATTATTATTATTATTATTATTATTATTATTATTATTATTATTATTATTATTATTATTATTATTATTATTATTATTATTATTATTATTATTATTATTATTATTATTATTATTATTATTATTATTATTATTATTATTATTATTATTATTATTATTATTATTATTATTATTATTATTATTATTATTATTATTATTATTATTATTGCGTATTTCTCAGGTTTATTGACACGATAAAAACAATAAAATCAAATTAAGATAAGTCGGCATTTGATTAGCCTGTCCATCACTGTTTCTTGACGAATCCTTAGCTTTATCGTATGGAAGTCTTATGGTAAATCCGATACCGGTACCGAAGTTATACAGAAGTTATTAAGTTATTTAGAATCTACGAAAAATCTGAATATTATCAAATATAAAAAGCCTTTTTATGAAAACCTATTTAAAAATTTATTGCTCATTTTCACAAGCGCTCAAGTTTTATTAAATCGTTTTTACAAATGAATTAATTATAATAAATAGTTTGTGTAATCCTTTCAGACTCTTATATAATCGGTATCGTTGCCATTGTGATATTTTGCCTCCTCATAGTGATCATGGTGTACTACTACAAGAAAAAGTAAATTATTCTTAATTTTTGTTGAAATTTTTTATTAAATTTATTTCCAACAAAAAAATACTAATTTAAAATTTTTTTTTATTTATTTCGAAATTAATAAAATTTTCTCAATTGGATTTTTAAGAGTTTTTGGAAATATTGGTTTGAGAATAGAAAGTAATCTTACGCAAAAAATGTTTTTATAAAGAATAGACTGCAAAAAGGGCTTCCAGAAAATAATAAAGGAATAAAATTAACAAAACCGAAAACAAAATTCAAACCAAAACAGTCAGAGGTTCATAATCTTTTCCCCACCAACCCATTTTGATTTCGGAATTTAAAGTCATTTCCGGCGTTTATTTGTAAAACAGGCCAGTTTCACGTGAACTGTAGATTAGAGGTTGTGATTTCTCGACAAAATAAACTTCTCGAGAAATCTCGAGAAATGCAAATAATTAACAAAAATAGATAAAAATTTTTAATTTTACAAAGAGAAATTCATTAAATTTTATTCAAAATTCTAATATATGTATATATTATAATTTAAATTTTTAAAATTAACATAATTTACTGATTATTCATAAAATAATATTTCAAAAAACAGAGGCTATCGATTAATTTATCTGATAGACTTGTTCTTTTCTTCGAAACGAAATTTCCGCAGTTGAAAAATTCCTTTCGTTTTGCTTAGAAGTTGCTTTTATAGTTTTCAATGCTGCTTGCAACAACGCTAAGTTTGGCGTAAGTTGGCCATTGATTGAAAAAATAGTAATTTCTCTCGATAATGTTTTGAAGCTTCCATCAGATAAACTGAGAAGATTTGTTGCTTTCGCGAATAAAATTTTCCAGCTGCTTTTTAAGAATATCTTCAACTTCATTAGCATTGTTCATATTATGCTGGTTCATATTATGCTGGTTCGATTCTAATACGCAATCTTCAATCTCCATTATTTCTGAATTTTCTGTAGGTATCTCAACAATAATATTTCTATTATCAGGTGATTTATTAGGTGATACAGGAAACAGCCTTACCATCAAGTCTTTAGCCGATTTTGTGATTTCATTTTTACTGGTCATGCTGAAAAATTCATCTTCCACATTTTCCAAAGAGGATAGGTCCTGCAAATATTTAAGAAGAGACACTAATGATTTATCCCTTCTCTTTCCTATACGAATTTTTAGTTCTTCAAGCAACTTTAATGCTAAAACAGAATGTTTTTAGATCAAGCAAAATTGATTTAATTATTAATTTTAATAAATTAAAGAATAACAACACCAATCCAAAAATATATTCAGCTACAATATATTTCGACTGAATAACAGTCTTCGTTAGGTAGTCTTGTTTAAAGTTCAAGTCTACCTGACGAAGTTCATTGCCAATTTTGTGTGATTTTAATTTTATTAAAATTAAATTAATAATTAAATTAGTAATAATTATTAAAATTATTTAAATTTTAAGTTTAATAATTATAATTTGTGTATATTTGATTAATTTCAGTTGAAGCTATCAGTTCGTTATAACCGAGTTTGACTGTATATTAATTTATACATTAAAATACGACGCTCGAACGTCACTTATTCCCAGTGGCGTAGGCAAAGGGGGATCAGAAGGTTAAACTCTACGACCAATTGATAAATTATTTTACTAATAAACATGCCAAAAGTTGCTTTATGTAAGATTTTTTGAATTTGATACTTTTTTAAGGTAACCAGACAATATCTTATGGCGGAACAGTCTTAAATTTTAAATATTTGTCTTGCCTCTTACACAGTTTTGAAAAAATTCCGATTTTTGAAAGTAATATGGAAATCTGATGAATCACAGCTGAGAGTTGAGACTATGAAAGCCCTATTATAAGTGAAATATAATTTAACAAATTCTTGCAAAAATTTTTATGATATTTTAAACGACAACAATCTACTAAAACAAAAATTCACTCAAAAGAAAAATATGCGAATTACCGAATTACCTAAATATAACAATTTTGATAACATTAGAAATAATAACTCTGCTGCATAAAATCAGTTCGACAATGTTTTCTTTTGAAATTCCACAGTCACTGATGATAATTCCAAATTTTATCTATAATGGACTTCTTTTTTGTAAATGTGTCGTTAAGCCATTCACGAGGATTTTCACTAGTCGTGTAGATGTCTTTAAATTCTTTTTAAATGATAGACGCCTCTTCAGACAATAGTAAGTCAAAACTACTTACTAAATTCAAATCATTAAGGAGCATTCAATTTCCTTGAGCCATTGCTCTGCTTCCGTCTTGCTTCAGTCGTCAAATCTTCTGACATTAAAATTTAAAATGTCTTTAGCCTGTTTAGATCTAGATTTCATAATCAGCTTCCGATGCTGAATTCTTGTTACCGGATGAATCGGTTTGATTTTTTTGGCGTAGTCGCCAGTTACAATCTCTTCAAAAGGCATAATTTACACTAAAGTTTATTTACATCAAAACGTGTATAAGCTCTCTTTTTTTCTCAATTCTAAATATTAAAACAAAATTTTTAATATTCATTATTGCACATCACTCAAACAAAATATAATCCAGTAATGATGAAACCAGAAGACAATTACGAGAATAAACTTAAAGAAATAATAAAAAAAAACTTGTTGAATATAAAGGAAGTATAAGGAAATATGAATCCCCTAGGAATTCACTGATTGTCTTTGTGGCGGAGAAAAATACAAATGATATTCGAATTTAGACAACTAAATGAGAACACTATTAGGCCGACATTTCCAATTCCTAATTTTGATGTAATGTTGGACTCATTGTATTGGTCTATGCATTTTAGTTCAATCAATTTAAGAAACGCGTACTATCAAGTTGAACTTGAAGAATCAAAAGAAAAAACTGGTTTTTCAACAAAATATGGACAGTATTGTTTTAATAGAATGCCATTCGGCATAGCCGCACGTGATAAATAAAGAAGGCGTTAAAACTGATCCTTAAAAAATTAGTTCTATGATTAATTTTAGAAAACCTCATTGTATAAAACATCTCCATAGCTTTTTTACCTTTAACGAATTATAACCGGAAATTTATTAAAAATTATTCAAGCATATCTCGAATTGATTACATCTGTTAAAGACAAGATTCAATGGTCTGATAAGTGTGAAAATGTTTTTGACAAACTTAAATATCAGATGGTCAACGCACCAATATTAGTGAATGTGGATTTTTGAAAAGAATTCATACTTAATACATAGGCTAATTTTGACACCATCGAAGCCGCATTATCACAAAGAAATAGTTTCAAAAATGAATACTTTATTTTTAACGTTTAGTGGAAAGAAGTATATTATGACCATGATTGACCAATTCAGTAAATACGTTGTTTTAGAAGATGTTAAAGCCCAAGATGAGAAGACAAAATGTAACGTTCTATTAACTAAATGGATATTAAAATTTGAATCACCAAAGATAATTTACGTAGATAGAGGAAAATGTTTCGAATCAAATGAATTTAAACTACTGACAATTGAACAGATAATAACAATTTAAATTTCTCAAGCCCATATTATCCCCAGACAAATGGACAGGTGGAAAGACAATTTCGAACAATACGAGATTGGATAGAGTGTTGTATCAATGATTGGGAAGATGCACTGCTACATATAGAATATGAGTTAAATGCCACAGTTCAAAAGACTACTAAATTATATTTGGCAAACGCATAAACAAATATTTTTTAGTACGAGACATTATAAAAAATGAAAATATACCGGACTATATTGAAAATATTAATAGGAAGCAACAGCGAGCAATGCAAGAAATTAAAGAGCATAATAACACCAATCTTTACGACAATCGTAAAAGAATGAATAGAACTTTCAACGTTGGAGAAAAAGTATTAGTTAGATTTATGAAATAAAGATGATAATCGATACATAATAAAGAAAATACATGAAAGCACTTATGAAATGTTAGATAATTCAAGTTCTACAATCATTCGGAATATTGAATGGTTAAAGCCCTTTAAAGCGGGGCCGGATATAAGTAATCTAATAATTAAATTACCTATTTAATTATTATTATGAATGCTTTGATGCATGTGTGTATGTTATTGTATGTCTGAAGCATGTCTCATATTTCATGTTCATTATTACAAAAACTTCAATTCCAATTGTTATATAACTGTATAACAGTTATAACTGTTATAATGTTCGATTATAACTGTTATATCATGAAATAGAATTTAGAATTTACCAGAGTTAGAATTATTTAACATAAAGTAAGATAAATGACTGCCTGTGTAGCCGATGATCAAAAATTAAAACATCAATTACAAAAACATTAGAAAAACGTTTGTCGAGGTAAAATACAAAATGTTTTTAACATCTATAGATTGTAAAACTGAGCATTCAAATGTTAAATGGAACCACATTAAGGTGAAATGAATTTTATTGGCCAAATTAACGAGCAAATGTGCCCGAACTGATTTAGGAGGGTAAGTCGTACCGATTAACCGAAAGAGGAAGTGGGAAATAACATTAAAAAGATTTTTTTTCCTAATTTTTTGGAAATAATTGATTATTTTACAAGATACGCATCATTTATTCCAACCCATTCAGAAACTGGAGATCCAATCCCTAGGGAGCTATTGTGAAATGGGATAAAGCAATTTGGAATACCTGAAAGAATTCATTCTCATATTAAAGCAATTTTATTCTCTGAACGATTCAATAAATAAATATTTGTCCCGCCCCATTGCTGTCTGATACATGAAGGAGGTCACGATCTTAATTTCATAAAATTGTTATCTTTGCAAATAATTGAATGAACTTGAGAGGCGCATTTTAGAATTATTTATATAGTTCTTCATCTAGTTACTATTTTGATTTTTATTTAGTTATTTTTCTAGATCTTGGAAGTGGAAACGTAATAGGCAACTCCGTGAAGCTTGAAATGATTTTAATTTAATTTACTTTATTTTCATTTCTTTAAATCTTTCATTTTCGGCAAATGGTTTTAATTGATACTTATACTTTATCAATTTTTCATATTTTGTTTTTCATTTAAATTTTAAATTAATATCAAAATAAAAATATTTTGTGAAAAATAAATATTTTTACTAATATGTTTTTTGCATTAAATTGGCTTCAAATTGTAATTTTTGTTTTGTATGAAGACATTTGGAATTTTAAAAATTTTGTTTGTTGAAGATTTAAATTTAAATTATTTGGTTTTTTTATGGTGTCTACGTAAATAAGTAAAACCTGAATTTTCGTACATTTTTTAAAAATTTTAAAAATTTTTAAAAAATATTTTTTATGACGAGTTAACTCGTGACACACAGTAAAGGGGTTAATAAAGTCATTGGATCCAAAGATTAATGTGTAAAGTGCTATAATTACGAATGTTTTGAATTTTTTTTAATACTTTGATTATGTAAAATTGTCATAAATTGATGTTTTTTTGTGTTCAAAAATTTTTATATTTTAATATTATTTGTATTATGTTGAGTAAAATGATTTAAATTTTTAAAATATTTTATTATTAGTCTAAAACTTTTATTATAATAGAGATAAAATTTTTTTATATTTATATAAAATTTTAAAAATTAGTGTAAAAGTATTTAAATATTTATTTAAATATTTATTTATTAAAATATTTAATTAAAAAATAGGTTTTTGTACCTGAAGATGACTGTTTAACTGTCGAAATACATCGTACAACGAGTGTTTGAATAACACTTTCATTTAATTATACTATTATTATTTTTATAATCTGCTTCCAACTATTGCATTTTATTTTTTATGTATCTTATTTAAATATGATTAAGAAGATGTAAGCCAGCTAGATAAAACTCCCTTATGCCCCCTTAAAACTGGGATAATTTCTTAATTGTCCCCCTTTATGGTGGTCGTTATCCCCCATAAAGACATAAGAAAATTCCCTAAAAATTTCAGTAACATAGTGTTTAGGTGTAAATTATAGATATAACTATCAAAATATAAATTTATCACAAAAAATTTAAAATGCCTTTAAATTATTTAAAAACTCCGATTGATATAGCTAATTATATATTTAAAAATTAAATATAGATTGAAAACTATCAATGTCGAGTTAAAAATTTGATTAAATAGTTATTAATTAATAAATTTGTGTATTATAATTTTATTTGAAATAATAGATTATCAAGTATTGCGTTCCAGAAGTTGTGCCATTAAATATTTACGAAATATTAGGAATAGATGTTACAGAATTAATTCATATGCATAATTCTATGATTATTTATTGTATCGAAATTGTTATTTTGTATCAATAATATAACATGTTTTGTGTATCTTTAGAATCGAGAAATGATTCATCAATTAGCTGTTTAATTGTGAAAAATGTGTTGTATAATTTTGAATAAAAAATCATAAAATAAAATATTTAATTAAAAATAAAATTATTTAAAATTTATTGATTTGAAGCTACATTAGTTTTGAGATAATATTAAAATAACGTTAAAATAAGTATATCTTTGTTTACAATAAGTCGAGTTGGACTTGAATAAAATTAACATTTTTGAATTTCGCCATCTTTAACTAATTCTGCTTGCATTCAAAATTGAATTTTAACTATATTCAATTCTTTGACAGTCGAATTTAATTTTTTTATAATGATTGGCGATGGCCATATATCCCTACGATTCATTTTTAAAATATTTTAATAGTTTAATGGCTACGATTCAAATCAATTTCTATCCCAGTTTCTTTACCAAAGATATCTGTTAAACCGTCAATCATGCTATTAGCTTATTTGTTATTAATAATTTATTAATTATTTTTATTGTAACAAATAAACTTTAGGTAATCAATCAGATACTAACATTTATCAACTTTCTCATGGGAAAAATATCCCAACTGAAAATTATCCCAAAACTTAAAATCCCTAGAAACAGTTTCCCAACACAAAAATATCCCAATATTAAATCTTCTTAAATCATCTTCTATACTACTAAGTCAACATATTTTTTTACTGCAAAAAACTCTTATACATGATTCGACTCGAATAAGAATGTTCAAATGTAATTATCGAAAACGAGATTCATTACAAATTAAAATAATTTCACAAACCCACCCGTGGCCAGCTCAACAGTTGATGGTATAATAGCTTGTAAATTTTGCATATTTTTTATATTTTAATCAATTACATTCTTTCATTAAAACTACTCTCAACAGCAACAATATAACAAGACATATATTTCAATAATTATTTATAAAGGACACAGACAAAATATTTTATGAACCTTATAAATGGGTTAATCTCAAACAAAGAAGCTGATGAAGTCATTAAAAATCTTCAATTTTATTGTCAATCGTACAGAAAAAATAATTTAAGATATTCCTATTGAATGTAACATCATTCTCAAGTTAGACACAGCAGAACAAAAAAATCATTCAATGGTGATGATTAAATTAAATGGTTACGAATTATCATAAGTTTCATGTACATAAAACATATTTTAGAAAAATTTGAGTCTGACTTTGAAAATTATTTTCGATGGTCTATAGAAGTATATGATTTTGATTTGGATTTAGTTATTAATTTTAATATTTAGATAATTGAATTGTTGGGCCAGAACGTAAACGGCCTTGAGGAATGTTTAAATGGATCAGTAACACACACGCAAATACAACAGGCAATTTAAATAAACCTATTGAAACACCAATTAAACCCTATCAAATATGAGAAAAAGAGAATTAAATATAAATTAATAAACATAAAAATAAATTAAAATAATAACAAAACGCACCAAGATCCGCACGATACCAACACAAACATAACAAGAAAACACAACAAATTCGACAAAATTGAAAAATTAATAAAAGTTCATGAAAATGAAACTTAAATCAAAAGATTTGAATTAGTAATAATTCAATAAAAAATCCTAAATGAAAAATTATAAAAATAAATCAAAAAATAATAAAAATAAAGAATAGAATTTACTAGAAAATAACAAGGTCGAATTTTGTTTTACTGCATCAAATTTAACATGCGAGGAAAATAGGTATATATACTGATCCATTTTCACATTAAATTTAACCATTTTTGAAACCGTTTTTTAAAAACTATTTTAAACCGTTTTTCGAAACAAACCATAATTTCAAATCTTAAAACTATTTTTGAAATCGTGTTAAAACCATTTTTCAGAGTTTCCTTTTAGGTGAGAAATGTTTATTTTGGAGCCCTCTCTCCACGTCACATCCTCGCAACCTCGGTAGAGCTCTGCTTGGATGTCGGCGTGGGGGGAGAGGTAATTTTTATTATATGCAATATTATGCGATTTTTGTTTTCATGGATTGACATTGGATGGTAATTATGTTTATTTGTTTATAATTAATAAATATTATTAATATTAATAAATTGTTCTTATATATTTAAATGAACAAAAATTAATTCTGTCGAAATTTTTCCGGCCCACAGCCGACACATAACGCAAGAAAGCAAAATCTACATAGTGCAGATTTGTGTAAGAGCGTGGAAAATCGCCAATAATATGCACCCGTGAAGACTCAGCGTGCGGAACGCAGGGGTCGTAACGTCAATATTATCCCTATAGATGAAACGAGAAATAAGGAAGAAGTCTCTGGCTGCTTCCTCGTTTCTCATTTCTGTAAAATCGACCTAAAATCATACTACATACGGCTCAAAATCATCACATCGAGTAGTCCAGTGGGCACTCAGTAAATATAATGTAAACACAAGAAGCGCCTAAGGTCTATTAAAGGGAAAAGGTACGGGAACAAACTAAATTGAAATCGTTGATATAACTAAATTAGAAGTAAATTAATTATCGGTATACTAAAATGAATAAATTAATAAAATCATTTAACAAATAATTCAGTGATTCAATTAAATTATTTAACGGTTATGGAGTAAAAATAAGCATCACCTAGATTAAATTAAGTTAATTCATTGACCAAAATTAAAGTAAATTGAGTAAAATAAACTAGTAAATCTTCGAGTAAACGTAAAGTAGAGCTTTGATTAAAAATATTGAAATAATTTATAAAAATGAAGTAGACTATTACTTAAAATATTTTATAAACAAGCAATTCAAGTGATTGTAATTAATACAAATCGTTGAATTAAATTAAAGGTAACTATAAATTAAAAAGTAGTAAAATGTATTGATTTGGTAAACAAACTTTTCGGTAAATTAATTCATGGAGCAAAATAGAGTAATAGTAAATTAACTCGTTGATAAATTCAGTGGTTAGCCTAAGGTAATTCGTCCATCAAAGTAAAAGTAATTCATTGCTTCAAACCAAAGTAACAGTTAGTTGAAACCAAAATAACTCATCGCTTAGAATTAGTGTAATCGCTAACGAAAATCAAATAATCCTTGGATTGAAAGTTTCTTTTTAGATAATTTGTTAATGCAATGTTTAATTTAAGTCATTCGAATTAGAAATACGGTAATTGTAGAATAAAAATGGGTAATTTATTAATTAAAAATTTAAAGATAAAAATAAATAAATCTGTAAATGAAAAATAAATATCGGTTTATTAACACAAGATTACTGTTATAGGAGTTAAACTTTATCGCATTATTAAATCCAATCGACATTGATAGGAATCAGGGATATGAGTAGATTAAGTCGCTGTGAGAAACAATAAAATCATCTTCACGATAGTATTTGTTTAACTACTGATAAGAACTCCAAAACCGTTTGAGAATCCAGAAGTCCGCGACTATCTCCCTGTAAGATTAAAACAAACGACTAAAAATGTATTATATGAACCAAATAAAAATCATACCGAAAGCGGCTTACTAATCTGAACCAGTTTATCATCCATAACATGAAAGCATTGCAATTGCTAACGTCGAAGTAATAATGTTAATCATTAGTAGAAATCCAATGGCGCTAATAGACGTACCGCAACGTGTCGAGAAAGTTAAATTCCAATAGATAGAAGTAGTAAACCGTTCAAAAATTTAGAAAATAAATAGAGCAATTATAACCAAGATTCCAACCCGTTCAAAATGAATAAAAATTCCATGACATAGCGATGTATCAAATCGACTAGCCAGCGGAAATATGCCGGATATTGAATCATGACGGAAATTTCACCACGAGATCATGCTAATCCACTAAAACACTCTCGAATAACACCAACTAGTAAAATAACATCCGGACTAAGTTACTACCAAACCTAAAGTGCACTGACAATCAATCACAATTCCATCTAACCGGAAATCCGGTCAATCATTACCAACGACTTCTGAACGTACAAAGTTATCCAACGGAAACGCGCCGTTATCACGATAGACCACTATCGATCAAATTTACAACATCCCTTTCGTCAATAAATTATTTCACGTTTAAAATTATAAATCCTTAATAAATAATAACCCCTCATAACTTAGTTCTAAATAAAATTTAATCATTTAGCGGAGTACCCAAATCGGATATTGACTTCCAAAGGAATTACGCCAAACTACCAATTCATTCCGCCCTCTCCGAATCTTCTAAATACGAATACTCGTGAACATTTGAAAATCCGAGAAATAAGTTACTCCTTTCGCGTTTCTGGATACTACATACATCAACTAAAGTGATGATTTGAATGCTTTTACATGAAATAATTTCCAGATACTCCAACATATTTAGTCCCTCAAACACTGTACCGATCACCGGTTAATTAGGTACAAGATAAATACGATATCTGAAGTATGAGAAGTGTTGTTTAGCCCATGAACTAAAAGTTAACCTGAATTGCCCGTAGAGCACAGCCTATTGATTCTAGTAAGAGAGGTTTTTATGGTTGTTGAGGAAGAGTGCAATTCGCGAGCGTTAACAATTTCGGAACGACCCACAACCATTACGAATCCCGATAGATGTTCTGTTGTCACCGACCCCATTAATAATTACTTCACCATGATACTTCCACAATTAATTAACGACCATCAAACCGTGCAGCCGGTTTGGATAAAGTTCATTTCAAATTTTACGTACTTAATGGTTTATCCACAATATCGTTGCAGATCATGCCACGCGATTGGACTACGACCCCAGCAACTAACGAAAAGTACCCGAGGGAGGCACCACAAGCCGCAGATGTCATCAACAAACTTCGACCACAGTGGTCATACCCCACCACTTGGCGACTGTTGGGTCTCGAAACGGACCCTTGCGGACTAGCCGGTCAACAATATCCAGCCGCAGAGGCGTACGAGCATGCTCGGAACCTCCTCACCCATTGGGAAAGGGTGCAGGAGCAAGTGGATCTCAATGTGATAAAAGCCCGGATGTACCTCGCGAACGTAGAGGAGGACATCCGCGTCGGGCGTATTGCGGAGGCATATCCACCTCGCCCAGTCCGCGAGACCCGACGGCCCTATACGGTGGCGGCTCTGAAGAAAAGCCTGAACAGACATTTTCCCGAGGAGTAAAGACAATAGTTACAATGTTCATGTCGTAAATGATTTCAAAGATTAAATGTCGTTCGTGTTATTTCTCCTTATAGATAGATTCGTTCCATAATTTTTTTGTTTAACTGAATAAATTATGATTTAATTAAGTCACTAAGAAATTAAAAGGTTTTCTTTTATTGTAGTGATGTCTTCCCTACAGATCTTACAAACCGAACTGGGTAACGCTAGGCGGTCAAACGCGGACCTGCTCACCCAACTTATCCAACTGACCCGAGAAATACAACAGATAAAGGCAACATGGTCAGATCAAGCAAAACCGAGAGCTGTCTACCACCGACTCACGGCGGCACAGAAAGGCTGGGCAGAGGAGCGGCAGCTCAATCAGAGCCTGCGCACTCAAATCCGGGGACTAGAAGTCGCCCTAGCAGTCTGCCGGGAGGGGGAAGCGGTAACATATCCGCTCGTCTTCGCCCCATCCCAGATGCCGCAGAAAAGTACCCAATCAGCGGAGCAATGTATCACTCCAGCAAATAATCGTCGGCCGGGACGTAAGGAACGCGCCCGACGGCGAGCAACCCAGCTTCAAACCCATTAACTCACGATGACTATACATTTGTTGATTTCAATAAATTAGTTGTAGTTGTAGTTAGATTATTTCCTAGATACACTTGCATACGGATATTACTATGAAAATTCGCATCACGATTTCCAACCATCTCTCCACGTTCGATCATGAATTTTCTTACATATGGGACAGAGCAAAGCGAGCATAGGTCTTCTATCGACAGCTCGTGAACCCGAGGGTTGTCCGAGCAACTACAGTACTAGCGATAATACTCAATTTTTGCGGACAATCCACCACTTGAACACATTACCAACGTTGCCTAGCAACGGGTGCCAAGTGGCAATTAGAATAATTTTGTATGGCGTTACTGGGCAACCACTGGTTAATCCAAACAAATAACGAAACCCTGTAACCCACCAGAATCAATAATTGCCCCGTGGAGTGTGTTGACTTAACTATTGAAAATAATTAGATCATTAATTAGGTCAGACAGTAAATAGAAATATGTAGTTAAAAATGAAATGATGATATTTTTACCATTAGGGCCTCATAAAAAAACCAGAAGAAAGGATACATTAGTCAACTAACGAAATGCGGAACGAAAACTGATGAACCTAAGAAGATATATGGGTATAAAAAGGAACTTATATTTTTGTAATAACGAAACGTTTGATCGAAATACTCATCACAATTTAAGGCTCTATAAAATTTGACCAATTTATGAGATAATAAATAATAAATGTTCTAATTTATATATACAAGAAAGAGGCATAAAAATTGATGAAAACCTAATTCTTTATAAAGATCGGTTAGGATGGGTGCAATATATTCCACTATAAAGATGTTCTTTTTTTTCAAAAGTAACTGGAAAAGAAAAATATTAAAAATATGAATACGTGCAACATTTACAATATTCAGTCTGCAGTGTGGATCAAAATATTTTTAAAAAAACTCAAAATTACTCAAAATATTGAGTAATTTTGTTTTTTTGTTTTAATTTTAAGTCAAAATAAGGTTCAAAAATGTATTTTCTTTAATAAAATAAATTGTTTTTGTCAGTTTTTTTCAATAAAAGTGTGCATTAAGCTTTAATGCACATTTCTAAGGCTTAAATTATGAATATGATTAAGGAGTTAATTTACAGATTAAGAAATGTGAAGATAATATAAATGTAATTACTGAAAACTTATTTAATAGCGATACTGTAAAGATAAGATTTTTAATAATCTAATTAGTATTTATTACTTCATTTTTATGAAATATAAATGGGACGTTGGAAAGACTGGATTATTAAAACATGGAATACTAACTAAATGGAGTCCAATTGTAATAAAACCTAGGCGACAACCAGTGTATTTAATAGGAATAATTGAAGAAAACATTCAAGAAATGTTGAAATATGACATTATTTCAGAATGTACATCCCCTTGGAATTCACCATTAGTATGTGTTATAAAAGAAGAACAGTAGTGATATAAGAATATGTTTCGATTATCGGGCTTTGAATAATGTAATAGAACAACCAATCTTTCCGATTCCAAATACCGAGGAATTACTAGATGTTCTAGAAAGTTTTTTCGACCATTGGTTTAGGAAATACTTATTATCAGGTAGAACTTGAAGAAACTTCAAAGTTAAAGACCGGATTTTCAACGAAACACAAACAGTATTACTTCAATAGAATGCCATTTGGGATAGCTGCCACACCAGCTACATTTCAAAGACCTATAAATCTTGCTGTTTGCAAATTAAACTGGAATGAAGCAATTGTCTATCTATTCCACAGTTTTTAAGACATCCGGCAATCGAAAATACTTATCGAATAATAACGAACGAGTATTATTGGCCCAATATGGTTTTTGATAAATCGGAAGTAATAGGAAAATGTCAAGAATGCGCATTATAAAAACAGAAACGTAGAATAAGACCACCATTTCAAAATATAATTGGAAAAAACGTTTTCAGATAATAGCTATAGACATGACAGAACCGTTCTAGACAACACAGAAAGGATATAGATATATACTGGGTATAATTGGTTATTTTTCGAAATACATAAGCTTAATACAATTGAGAAATATTGAAATAAAAAGTATTGCAGTGGATTTCAAAATTTGGAGCACCTGGACAAATACACTCAGATTGTGGAAGTAACTTCCAATCCAGATTTTTTGCCTAATACTGTAAAATATTAGGAATTTAGAAAACGTTGACATCCCCATACCACTATTGGACAAAAACTAATTTGAGCCCATAATTGTTTGACCAGTACGATAATGCCTGTGTGTTTTTGAGCGGGAAAACAGAATCTAAAAGAAAAAAAATTAAATCTAAAAGAAAAATAAAATAATTAAAAATTAAATTAAATTTTTATACAAAAAATGTAAAAAATTTAGTGATAAATCAAAAGAATTAAAAAATTATATTTTAAAAAATATAAATTAAAATTCCTTGTTTTATCGCATCAAAACACACACAGGGAAAATCGTGGTATATAATGCAGTGCTGGGCAGACAAAATTTACTACATCTTTTAAAATCTTATTACGTACTCTTTCAAGTCATATTTTACTAAAGGCGAAAATTTCATTTTATTATTTATTTCATTTGTCACTATTATTTTGTGAAGATCGCGATAACTAAAACCTAAAAAGTAAAATTTGTTATTTTTATTATTTTTTATTTTTATGTATATCTTATATATTGTTATATAATGATTAAAATTAAAGGCATTTTCATAAAACTCTTATATTTTTTTATTATTTTACATTTGACAGGATATTATTATGAACTTGCTAGAGAATTCATTTTTTTCGATTCGAATCTCCATCGCGAGAAATAAAATCGATTCACAGATTTTTATACATTTATAGCGAACAAGCACACAAGGAAGTAAAATGAATTCTTTTTACCCCAGATTAAACCGGTGGTTAGCGGGGAACTCACAATGAAGGCGTTGCTGGAACCGTCCTGTATTCTCCCTTCCTAAATCCTATCGCCCAACCCTCGAAAGAGCGCGTTGTGGCCCTGGGAAAGGTATAAATATAAAGAGTAAAAAATATCAATCTGAAGAACATATAGAGGAGTTAGTTTCTAGGAACGATGCAAGCGAAAGTAAACCGAAGATAAATTTAAATATACGTTAGAGTGAATGAAACCATTACAATAGAGAGTATCATAAAAAGTTTTGTCATACTGGTACTAAGATAATCAAAATGTATATATCAAACAATTTTAACATGAAAGATTTAGAGCAATTTGTTCTTAAAATTGTGGAAGCGTGTGAAAATTGTCAAAACAGAAAGGTTGATACGACAAGAATTAAAGAAAAAATAATATGTATAAGTGATTCTAATTTATTCGAGAGTGGTCAAAGCACAAGATGAGAAGATAGGGACACAAATACTCAAAGAGAAGTAGAAAATAAAATTTGGTGCCCTAAGGATAATTAATCAAAGTCATTTGAATCAAAAATGGTAAGAAAGGTTGCAGAAGACTACAATAAAATATTCAAGCCCATACCATCAGATTGAGAGGCAGTTTCGAACTATTGGAGATGCTATACAGATAGCATTTCAGGACAAAACGCATAAAGCATATGTTGAAAATTTTCCGGTAATGCAATTTATGATGAATTCAACTTTCCAAAAAACAATTAAGGAAACTCTAACTGAAATAGTGTTTGGAAAAAAGATTTATAGTGAATGGTTTTCAGAAACATCGATAGATAAAGGAATCAATCAAATAACGAATCGTGAATTTCACATTGGAAATTACGTTTTAGCTAAAATGGATATTCTCAATAAAAATCAAAATAGATATATGTGATCAGGGGAGATTATTACCAAGCTACACAAGCAAAGTTATGAAATAAAATTGGAAAATGGAACTACTTTAATTAGAATCATTGAGTGGCTGAAGGCTTTTTAACCAAGGGGTATGTGAGTTGTTTTAATTATAAATTAAATTTTTATTGTATGTGTTCTGTATGTTGAAATCCTTACTTATGCATTAATTATTTCTATAGAAACTCCTAAAACAAATTATTATGAATTTGTTTAAACATGTTATTGTATTAAGAACTAATATACACCAAGCCCCATTGAGATAAATTCCGTTATAATTCAAGTTGGTACATAAATCAACTAGTCGGAATTTATTTTATGAAAAAATAAATGCATTTCAGCCATTTTTTAAATGGCTGCTAAGTAAGTTTTTTTTATAGCTATAAAACTTAAAAAATTTTAAGAGTTGAATTATGATTTCATAAGGAAATATGATCATAATTCAAGCTCTTAAATATAACTTTGATCAACTATTTCATATATATTATTATAAATAATATTTAGGAAATCAGGTAACAATAACTAATCTCCAAAAATATGTATTTTTTTCGGATATTATTCAAAAAATGTGAGTTAAATTATTTTTGAACTTATAAAAATTATTATTTGCATTAAATAATTATATTTTTTATACATATTTTGAAAAAAATCATCGATTATGTACACAAAATAATTTGGTTTATGATTATTTTTTAAAACTTATCAATATAATTTAAAAATTTATGCATTTTTTCGGATTTCAGGTTTTGCTTTTTTTCGACAGAAATATCTGAAATATTAAATTAATTTTAGTTTTAAGGGTAAATCTTATGAAGATACATCCTCATTTACTTAAAATTTCCTAGCAAAAACCTCAAAATTTAAATTAAAATTTTTTTCCGCCATTTTTCTTTCTAAAATGATCTCAAAAATTTCTATAAAATTATTTATTATAGGGGTTTTTTCAACTTCGGATGGCTACATGTTAAAAGTTTGCATGCATGTTTTATTATGGGTTGTGTTAATGTGCATTATTTTATTTCTCTATCACTTTTTCTGTTTCTATAGTGTAGGGTTTGTCTCATTGACTATTTTACAAGCAACCTCAAGGTGAATTGAGTAGTGGGATGTGTCACATCCAGCACATGTCACATCCAGCACAGTACCCCCTCCCCCCCGCTGAGAGAAAATTTTTCTAAGTCCAAAAGTCCAAAAAATTTTTAAGACAAAGACAATGACTCATTCAAGGTCATTTAAACAAAGACCATGACTCATTCAAGGTCATTGGATGGCTCATCATATTTTTTCAAGGTCATTTAAACAAAGACCATGACTCATTCAAGGTCATTGGATGACTCATCATATTTTTCCAAGGTCATTTAAACAAAGACCATGACTCATTCAAGGTCATTGGATGACTCATCAAAAATTTTCAAGGTCATTCAAAAGTAGGTCAAGGTCATTGGATGACTCATCAAAAATTTTCAAGGTCATTCAAAAGTAGGTCAAGGTCATTGGATGACTCATCATATTTTATAATATATATTTTTAATTTTAAACAAAGACCATGACTCATTCAAGGTCATTGGATGACTCATCATATTTTATAATATATATATTTTTAATTTTAAACAAAGGCCATGACTCATTCAGGGTCATTGGATGACTCATCATATTTTATAATATTTTAAATTTAAAACAAAGACCATGACTCATTCAAGGTCATTGGATGACTCATCATATTTTATAATATATATTTTTAATTTTAAACAAAGACCATGACTCATTCAAGGTCATTGGATGACTCATCAAATTTTATAATATATATTTTTAATTTAATTTATATTTATTTAATATACTTTAATTATTTGTTTTAATCAAGTCAATAATATTATTTATTTATTTTTAAATTATATTATTATTAAATTTAATTGTTTGTTTTAATCAAGTCAATTATTTTATTTTTAAATTATATTATTATTATTAAATTGTTTGTTTTAATGAAGTGAATATTGTTTTAATCAAGTCAATAATATTATTTATTTTTATTTTATTTATTTTATATAATATAATTTTTGTTTTAATCAAGTCAATAATATTATCATTATATTGTCTGTTTTAATGAAGTGAATATTGTTTTAATCAAGTCAATAATATTATTTATTTATTTTTATTTTATTTTATTTATTTTATATACTATAATTTTTTGTTTTAATCAAGTCAATAATATTATTTATTTATTTTTATTTTATTTATGTAATATACTTTAATTTTTTTTTGTTTAAATTAAGTCAATATTTTATTATTTATTTACTATTTTTAAATTATATTATTATTATTATTGTTATTGTTATTGTTATTATTATTATTATTGTTATTATTATTATTATTATTATTATTATTATTATGATTATCATTATTATTATTATTATAATTTTTATTTATTATTATTATTATTATTATTACTGTTGTTATTATAATTATTATGATTACTATTATTATGATTTTTATTATTATTAATATTATTATTATTATTATGATTATTATTACTTTTTTTTTTATTAATGTTTTTTATAATTATTTTATTATTTTTATTATTATTATTTTCATTATAATTATTGTTATTATTATTATTATTGTTATTATTATTTTTATTATCATTATTTTTATTTTATTATTATTACTATAATTAATATTTTTATTATTATTATTAATATTATTATTAATATTGTTATTATTATTATTATTATTATTAATATTATTATTATTATTATTATTTTTATTATTATACTTAAAAATTTGTAAATTTTATTCTATTTTATTATTAATTCTTATAAATATTATTATTATTATCATTATTATTATTATTACTATAATTAATATTTTTATTATTATTATTAATATTATTATTAATATTGTTGTTATTATTATTATTATTATTATTATTATTATTATTATTATTATTATTATTATTATTATTATTATTAATATTATTATTATTATTACTATAATTAATATTTTTATTATTATTATTAATATTATTTTTAATAATATTATTATTATTAATGTATAAATCTTCTATTATAAGGAAATAATTTTATTATTATTAATATTATTATTAATATTTTTATTATTATTATTAATATTATTATTAATATTGTTGTTATTATTAATATTATTATTATTATAATTATTATTATTGTTTTTATTATTATTATTGTCAAGGTCATTGGATGAGTCTTAATTTTTTTTTCAAGGTCATTTTAAAGTATGTCAAGGTCATTTAAAATTTCACAAGGTCTTAGTATTTTTAAACATTTTTATATAAATTTACTACTTATTTTTATAAGTAATGTTTTAATGTTTTTTAATTTTAATTTTATTATTATTATAATTTTCTCAAAGTCATAATATTTTTAGTCATTTTTAAATATAAATTTACTACTTATTTTTATAAGTAATGTTTTAATATTTATTATTATTATTATTTTCAAGGTTATTGGATGAGTCATAATATTATTTCAAGGTCATTTAAAAGTAGGTCAATGTCATAGTAATTTTAAACATTTATAATTTTAATATACTACTTATTTTTTATAAGTAGTGTTTTAATGTTCTTTAATTTTTATTCTTTTAGTATTATTATTATTATTATTATTATTATTATTATTATTATTATTATTATTATTATCTTATAAGTAGTGTTTTAATGTTTTTTAATTTTTATTTTATTATTATTATTATTATTATTATTTTATTATTATTATTATTATTTTTATTATTATTATTGTTATTTTTATTATTATTAATAATATTACAAGTTTTTATTATTATTATTTTCATTATTATTTTATATAAATTTTCAACAAAGTATATAAAATTAATATTGAATAGAAAAAGTTTGTTCAATTGTGGTTCATAGTATAGAGGGATAGAACAATTGTAAATGTTTGTAAAAAGTTAAAGAAAAATTCTATATTTTTAAGAAAATATGTGCAAATAAATATCAAAACTAATTATGTCTCAAATGTGTGTGTTAAACCATCGATATGTTACAGTGTTTATGGAAAAACTTTAATGAAAATATGTTTTATTTTTCAACAATTTATGAAATATTTATTTTATGGCTAATAATGTGTATGTGTTAAATCATAAAAAATAGTTCAATATTTATGTAAAGTTTGAGATTGTTAAGAAAATGTATATAATTTATGATACACACGTGTTTTTTGATTGAAATATGTGTGTTTGTTTTACCGATATAAGAAAAACTATGGACAATTTTTAAGAAAATACACGTAATTTATGATTATCATGGGATTAGAATTTGATTAAAGTTGTGAGAAAGTTGTTAAATTTGAGATAAAACTGATTAATTTGTAAATAATGTTATTACTTTGAAGAAATTTTAAAATAAGACCTTCAGCAAATTGGTAAGAAAATAGTAGTTATTGAGTAATACTTATTAAAATTACCAAATTTTTTGACAAGTCTTGATAGATCTTTAATAAAATTTGTTAGTACTTTGAATAAGAATTTAAAAAAAAAACTTTCAACAAAGTAGCAAATCATAAAGAAACTAGTACTTATCAGTTAATTAAATTAACTAAGTTGTAAAATAATTGAAAAAATATTTTAGAATTTTTAAAATTTTAAGATTGTTAGGTAATTGTTCTAGGTACTTGTTGAATAAAAATTAATGTATTTTATCAACAGCTCATAGTTTTTAATCGTACAATTTCTCTTCATTCCTGGAAATAATCGTAAATATTTAAATTATTCAGAAAATTGTCAATAAAAAAAAAACATAAATAATAGGTAACCAAATATTTTTAAATACTAGTCAATTTTAATTTTTAATTTAATTACAAATATAATAATAATAAAATAAATACTTGTATACAAATAGTTATATGAATCAATCAATTTCTTAGAACTGAAATCTTATCGATATATTCTGATTAACCTTAAATCAATGAAAAAAGTAACAATTTTCCTAAGTATTTTATAAATTCAACCAACTCAATTCCCTTTAAAAAAAAATACTATAAATTCGACTCTCAACCAATCATTCCTCTTCAAATGTCATTTTTCACTCCATTATACCAACTATATTCATAATTTTTATAAAAGCCTATCAAGTAGATAATATTTACCTTTTGAATACCAATATTCATTCCAGTAAATTTCTTTAGAAATATTATAAATTACTTTCTTGACCAATCATTTTCCATCAAATAACAATATTTCCAGCCATATTCAATATTTTTCATTAAAAAAAAATCATAAAAATACCAATTTAGATAATATTTACCCTTTAAATAACAATATTTAACCAACCCAACCCCCTTAAAAATGACAACAAACTTGTTAATTGACTATTTCTCACTAAAGTAAATTCCACTCTAGACCAATCATTTCCCATCAAATAACACTTACCCCTACCCTACCAACTATATTCATTATTTTTTATAGAAATCACCCTTTAAATAACGATATTTAACCGACTCAGTACCTTAAAAATATCAACAAATCTGTTCTTAATCGATTATTTCCTTAAAAGATCATAAATTTTCTTCTTAGCCAATTGTTTCTCACTAAAATAAAATAAAATTTACTCTCAACCAATCAATTCTCTTTAAATGACATTAATCCAAGCTATATTCATTATTTTCATAAAAAATCACCGACTTATATCGATATTCAACCGAATAAATTTCTTGAAATCCCCTTAAAATAGAATTCATCTCGTGACCAATCCTTTCCCCCTTAAAAGATCATAAATTCTCTTCTTAACAAATCATTTCTCTTTAAATGACAATATTTCCACTCTCTCAAAAGATTTACACACATATTGATATCTATCTGAACAAATCCCCCTAAAAATATTATAAATTCCTCCTCTATATTCTCCATTTAGAAAATATTTACCTTTGAACACAGATATTCAACCAACTCAACCCCTTAAAAATGGCAACAAACTTGTTCTTAATCGATTATTTCCTTAAAATATCATAAAATTTACTCTTAACCAATCATTTCCATTGAAATAACATTTCCCCTCCAACTGCACCAATAATATACATATTTTTAAAAAACCTACAAGGTAAAATTTCTTTAGAAATCTATGTTTAACCGACTCTACTCCTTAAAAATTCATCATTCGAATCATATTTACTATATGTATTCAACCAATCAAATTCCCTTAAAATTATCATAAAAATTTGAATTTTACCAATAAAAATAAATTTTCTTTAAAGTATTACAAAATTGTTATCATCATTTTCCATCGAAAATCACCACAATTTTGTTCTGGCAACAATTTCAAGCAATTAAAAAATTCATCAAAAATGACTTAAATCGAATAAAATCTATGTTTCCCACATAAATTAAATTATTGTAAAATATATATCATATTGCTCATTAAAATTAATCAGTAAATCAAGTATAAATTCAATAAAAATTACCAGTCAACCATTAGAGATAATTCAATGATTTTCATAACTATACTGATAACCACACTGAGCATCCCCTTAAAAATCTCTAAATTATACTACTTTTGTGATTGATATCCATGAAATCAATATTAGATTTGAAAATGAAAGTAATTATTGACCCCTTTATTTACACTGTAAAATCAATTAAAATTTTAGGTTTCACTAAAATATTTTTAAAAATTAACTGATTTAATCAACTATTTAAATAGAACATAAAATTATAATTAAAATATCATTTACTATTCAAAATCTATCAGTCAAATTGGATTCTAATTGGTAAATAATTATCTTAAATAGATGTTTCATAAACATTTTGATCCTAAATTTATTTATTTATTTATTTATTTTTATTTAAAATAATCCTAAAATCAAGTCTAATCTAATAAATTAGGAAGAAATTAATTGTTTCTAAAATTATAGATTTACCCTAATTTCTTCAATAATTTCATTAAAAACATAATCAAACCTTAAATCCATTAAAATTCAAAAGAAAACCATAAAATTCACAAAGATGATTAAAATTTACTAAAATAAATACCTCGTAAAACTAGATATTACTTAAATTATAATAAAATTTCCCTAAAAGCTCTAATTGATTTACATAGCCTAAAATTATTTTATTTTTGTCGAGTACAACCTAATCTATTGAAAGATGTAATTTATTTAGTTGAATTTTCATTGAAAATAACAAGTCAACAAATGGAATTTTAATTAGTAAAGATTATATTCTATAAAGAAAATTTTCAGTGAAGAAGTAATATTGGTGAGATAGTACATTAAGTGACTAAAATCGTTGAAATTACTGAAAACAGTGGGATAGCTAAAGATATCTACTAAATAGGTGAAATATCAATTGATATCTTAATAACTTACAAGGGTAATATACTTTGAATGGAGAAAATATACATCGAAGAGAAAAATATTCGTTGAAGAGGAAAAAACATTCATTGAATAAGGAAAACATTAATTGAAGAGAGAAAATATTCATTAAAGAGGAAAGCAATCATTAAAGTGAGAAAATATGAATTGAAGCTAACAAATATTCAGTGAATCGAGAATTGCTTATAATAAATTAGTCGGTAAAATTTCTCAATGATGAGATGAAATATCAATTAAATATTGTGAAATACTTGAAATAAATGGTCTGAATTATTCAATGATCAACAAATATACATAAAAGATGAAAATATTTACTGAAAATCAATTGTACTTTAAGAGTGTATTAATTACTATTATATTAAATTAAAAATTATTAACAATTGAGTAGATTTCATCGGTTAATTATATTTAAATAGGGATATATATTTTTGATGGATACTTATGCGCGGAAGAATAGTTATTAAAAACAATAATAATAATAATAATAATAATATTTATAAAAATTAATAATAAAATAGAATAAAATTTACAAATTTTTAAGTATAATAATAAAAATAATAATAATAATAATAATATTAATAATAATAATAATAATAATAATAATAATAATAATAATAACAATATTAATAATAATATTAATAATAATAATAAAAATATTAATTATAGTAATAATAATAAAAATAAAAATAATGATAATAAAAATAATAATAACAATTGTTGGGCTATAAGCCACCATTAAAACAAAACAAAATGACTAGGAAAAGTCATGTCGAAAAATTATGAGAATGGCTATTAGAACACAAGCACGCACCGCAAACAGAAATTGAAAATATAATAAAAACATTAATTAAAACAAAATAAAAAATAACATAATTAATTAAAACAAATAATTAATAAATTTTGCACGAAAAATACATAGAAAAATAAAGTAAAATTATAAAACCGCCAAAACCTTGCAAAATAAGGTTTAGAAAATACACAGGCGGAAGAGGCGACCAGAATAAGAATCAGCAAAAAATAAAAATACAAATTTAATAAAATTAATATTAAAAAATTAAGAAAAATAAATAACAAAAGAGAAAAATATAAAATTAAATAAAAGCCATCAAAAACCCGAAAAAATGGCCAAAAAAGATTCGAAATTAGCTGATTGGTCGCACACACGCACGAAAACAGTATAAATACAATAGCCATTGTCATAATATTTAACCTTAAAAAACTCTAAAAATATTTTTGAAATTGAAAATTTTGAATTCGAACTTTGGTAAGATTGTATTTTCATTTAATAAATTTTTGAAATGGTTATAGTTTTAAATTTTTAATCTTTAATTATGGATGGTCGAGGTACTTTTAGTATCGACGACAGGTCCCCCTAATTTAATATGATTTTATATTGTAATTTGTGGAAGATGGCTTGGCAGGATTCAATTCCCTCAGTTAAATTTGAGGGATGTTGATGTGCTGCCTTGTCGTCAACCACCCTTCGGTGTCTGCCGGCATGGTCAGGTCTAGTCACACTGATCGCAGAGTAGGACGCCGTCGTACTTCACCGTGGCGGCCATTGCAATGTTGGTCGGAGCGGTAGGGATTAAAATGCGGGAATATCGACATAGCTAGGGGGAAAACATTCAAATGAATGTTAGGTAGGGATGAAATTTTTATTTAAAACCTGTCGAATTGTTATATGAAAAGGGACGACTAGGGTTAAGTCAGTAGAAACAAACGAACGGATTAGAAAATGTAATGTTTCCTTTTTAATTTTGCCTTTTACAAGAAATGGTTTTATAAAACATCTTTAAATAAAAAGTAAATTGGGTTGTTCTCAACAAATGATTGGAGCATCAGCATTTTTTCTTCTCTGCATCGAACGTTTTATTTACTAGTTCTAACGCCAAATAGGACATTTTCGCAATTAATATCGAACGATGAAATGTATGTAATAGGGAATGTTTGAAGAATGTTTGGATTAATTAATTTAAAATTTTATAATTATTATATTTAATTTATTTGCAAATCTCACCCACTAATGAAATGAAATTCTCCCTCGTTTAGTCAGGAAAATCGCAAGAAAATCATTCCGAAAATTCTCAGCAAACGTGTTTCACAAATCAAAATTTTTCTTCTAAAAATGCATTCAGGATACAAAATCCCCAAATCATCGAGAAAATCAGATACCTCGGCATTACAATTGGATCACGATCTATGCCAACGAAAGTATAACAAACTGCTCGCGGAGCACGAACGCACGCTCGGCACGTGGTTCGCTCCCGAAGCGGTCAAAATCCTCCAGGATAAAATCCACCGGCTGTCCAGATGCCGAGAGGATTTAATCGCAGAGAACCGGGCTCAGCGAATTATAATAAATGACCAAAGCGCCGTCTTGGTGGCATCATTTACAGAAGCTGAATTAGTAAAACGTCTAGCGGGTCGCGATCTGGCCTTAAAGTTGAATTTGATCCCCGCAAACCATCTTCCAGAAATAGCTCAAGCTGGTCCAGCTCAGACCCCTCGGACCAGCAAGAAGCACCATCCCAGCAAAAATCGTCGTCGCCGTGAACGACGCCGAGCTGAAGGCCTCACAATCCTAAATAATGCTGCGCAAGTGCTCGAAGAAGCCGCCGCACTCGTCGCGGAGCAGCATCCGGAATTTGTGAAAAGAGATGACCCCGTTTCAACCCCGAAAAAATTAACCGAACTGGTACTACCAACTCCGGCAAAGGATATTGATGAGATACCAATATGCCTAGACGTTTCACCCGTCGAAAATTCCACCCCAACAATGAAAGAGAGATCGCCGACTCTCACGAGCTGCTGGATGAACGAATTTGGAGAAGAACTATGCCACACCGTTCCTCAGGTCGGAACTATACCATTTCAGCCCCTCCGGAACAAACGAAAGTTCCCCGTCGATATCGACGAATGACGATCAAATGGAAAGAGGGATGGACGCTGTTATCCTGACATTATTTACAGATTTATACACTAATAATATTTTTGTGATTTCTTTTTGTTAGATTTTGTATAGATTTAATAAAAGTATATTTTTGTAATTCTTATTCTCTTAATAATTTCTGATTTCTCTAATTAATCGAAGTATGAATGGATGCTTAAAGTTTGGTTGAATTGTGTTATGATGCTGATGGAACCTTATGTATGCATGAAGAAGGGTGAAGAAGTTCTTATTTTGCTCGTAAAGTTGGCATTAAGAGATCTCGGTTAACAGAAATTTAAAGCTTCAGTTTTTATTATAGAAATACTAATAATTAAAAGTAATTTTGGTTAAAAAATGAAATAAGCATTCTCGGAGGAGTTTAATTTTCCTAAGTTATTAATGAGGTGGTGATAAACCCAAAATTTCGGCCGATATAACAGAAATTCTGATAATTTATATAATATTTTAAATTTTCACATGTTATTTAAATAAAATACTTTATGATTTAAAACAAATTTCTAGGTTAGAGATTTTACCTATTTTCAGTAGTTTAGCAATTAAGGTCGGAAAATTAGATAAATTCGAGAAGCTGAATTTTAAATGTTTATTTATAAATATTTTATTTTTATTAAAGTTTCTAAATCATCATCTTTAAATTTCATAAATTAAATACCTAAAATTGGTTTCGGCTAAATTAAATTAATAACTAATAGGTAAGCGACTAAACGTCTGATAAAGGTGCGATCCACTACAATCGGTACTAAAGATTTTGCTATGTATTAAACGGCGACTAGGGGAAAACAATATGTAGGACGTATGCATGGGTTCGTCATAGAATGATGGGAAAGGGGTGCACAGATATCGAAAAGGTTAAAGGAGTTAGGTAGACGTAAGCCCTTCTATCGGCCGTCAGGAACCCGAAAGCGAGATTATCACAAGGAGTAGTCTTGGAAACGGGGCTCACCTGCTTGTGGACTCTCGGCTGCTGTATACAGTACCAACATGGGCTTGCCCATGGGTATACAGTGGTTAGATTAAAATTGTGGGGCGTCGGGGTGAGAAAGGAAATACCCTAGGGAATGCACGAGTAGTTGAAGAAGTAGTGTGGATGAATGAGCTTAGATTAAAACAAAATTAATTCTACCCTGTGCGCCAACATGATTTTGGGGGCTCAGCCGGGATTTGAGTAAATTCATTGGAAAGATTAAAAGTACCGGGACAGAAAATTTACGAAACGATCTTATGTATACGTCCGCGAATGAAATAAAACGCTAAAAATTAATAAATAAATATTGTGGAACAATAAAGAGTGAATAACGTAATTGTTAATAAAAAGGAAAATAAAGTACAATAAAAATAAATTGTGTCATAATATAAGCATGATAAATGTATAAAAGTATAAAAGCATGGGTATGATTGATAAGAAAATCGATAATGATGAATTAAAAGTATGAAATGGTAATAGTATATAAATCAAAATGATTAAATAGCACGGTGTAGAATGATGCGTGAATGAGGTATGATAATTAAGAATGATTGGAAAAATAAAACGACGTCACAAAACAGACATAAATAACCCAACCAAAAAACAACAATAAGAATAACAGCAAATAAATAATAAACAGAATAATAATAAGTAACAATAGAATAAAGTAGAAAAATTTTAATAAATCATTATTTTAGATGGAACAATATAAAAGTAAACTAAGCAAAGTGCAAGAATTCATAAACATCAATGAGGACCCATTCGAAACATTAACTTGGAAACTAAAGCAAATAGAACTGGCAGAACAAAATGAGCAAATAGCAATAAGCCCTGAAAGTACCAAGATAACTTTAGGATTGACTCAGCCAACACAACCAGTAGACATAGAAACCAAATATCAATGGTATAAGGAAAGACTAAACAATGCAGATATAAATCTCCAATACCACGCTATAGAGCAACAAGTTAAACAAATACCAGATGCAATTAAAAGTGAAATTGATAGAAAAGTGCAATACCTACGTAAATGCTGTATTTGCCAACTGAGGAAAATAAAAATACTGATGCTCCCCTGTGGTCATTTTAGCTATTGCGAACAATGTGTAGGGACAATGAAAGTCTGCATATTGTGTAACTCTGATATTGACGAAAAAGTAGTGGTGTATTATGGATAAATGTATTGTAATTAATAAATGTTTAGTAGTTGACCCTTCCTTCGCCTATATCTCTATATATAAATATACAATTATATATAATGTAAAAGTAAAAAGTAATGAATGGAAAATTAAAAGACGAAGTGTCCCGACCATCCATGATAAAACTAAAAGGGAAAAAATACTTTTTGAGCTACCATCAGGTAGTACGACTAATGCCTAATCGGGAGGGGATAACCGATCACCCAGAGGAGAAGTATAGGACGAATCGTCGACAGATTTTGCTGAGTTGGGAAGCTACTGTGGTAAGATTGATCACCTTGCCGTTGCAGTGGCGGATCAACAAAGCCGTTTTATGTTTTTAATTTGGGGGGTAGGCGAAAAACTCTCGGAGGAAGCAAAGGGAAAGCGCGCGAAAAGGAAAATGATAAAACGAAAAGTGAAGAATGAAAAAGTGAAGCAACTTAAAAAGAAAGTCAAAAGAATAATAATGAGAAAAATAAATAACGAACTCGAGAAAAGTAACAAGGAGAAAACTAAAATAACCAAAGTTAATGAAGCCGACGGAAGATAAAAATGTATTTAAAATCTCATTTCGTATCAATGGAGCATAGGCTCGATCGTATCACAGAGATAATCTCATTTCGTATATGGAGCATAGCCGATGTATCACAGAGATATCTCATTTCGATTAATGGAGCATAGGCTCGATCGTATCACAGAGATTATCTCATTTCGCATTAATGGAGCATAGGCTCGATCGTATCACAGAGATAATCTCATTTCGTATTAATGGAGCATAGGCTCGATCGTATCACAGAGATTATCTCATTTCGCATTAATGGAGCATAGGCTCGATCGTATCACAGAGATTATCTCATTTCGCATTAATGGAGCATAGGCTCGATCGTATTACAGAGATAATCTCATTTCGTATTAATGGAGCATAGGCTCGATCGTATCACAGAGATTATCTCATTTCGTATTAATGGAGCATAGGCTCGATCGTATTACAGAGATTATCTCATTTCGTATCAATGGAGCATAAGCTCGATCGTATTACAGAGATAATCTCATTCCGTATCACAGGAGCATAGTTCTCAATCGTATTAACAGAGCATAATTCTCGAGTAAATTAAAAGGTGTAGTTCTAAAATAAAGAAAATGGCCAAAGGAAAATTCAGCTGAAGAAATCGAAGAAACTAGTGTAATAAAGAACAAGAAAACATCCGTGCACGAGGAGTATGTGTTTAAAAGCCATAGCAAATGGTGATTATAAAGATAAAGAAAGAAATAAGAAAACGAAAATGACCTAGCCAACGATAATTATCGACAATAAGTGACGGAAAGCGGAGAATATAAAATAAGAAAACGAGGTGATGAGATAAAAGATGAGATTAGACAAGCCAGATGAAGTCAAAACAAAGCAGAAATAGATAAAACGATAAAAGATAAAGAGAAAAGGGGAAAAATAAAATCATATAAGGATAAATAAAAGGGAATGCGGAGCGTGTTACGAATAAAAATAAAATACGGTGGGTGATAGAACTTGGGAAACGGCATAGCCGAACGATTTATTATGAATAGATAATTATTACGACCATATAAATAATTGTTACTACCCCATATAGATAATTAAAAATCGACGTAAATTGAATCAAAGGGATAAAGTAAAAACGTATGGGAATTATACTAAACGGGATAAAACCTGGGAAATACAAAATATTATAATTATGGGTATTATAGTCAAATAAAGAAAACCAGAGGACCCTTGAGAAAGATAATGAAAACAACAGGGATAACTCACTCTAATAAAGAGGAGTAATAAAAAGTAACGAGCAAAGTATGAGGTTAGAATTAAAAGGATAAATAAAACGAAAATGGGGGAATAAACCCGTCGTGTTTATTTTGGGGGTTGTTCGAAAGATTGAAGGCGTGTAAGCGGTTTATGCTACACGGTTCATTTTTTCGTTCTAGAACTCAATCAATACAACGCAATCAAAACAAACAAAGCAGTCAGACAATCAATACAAACAAATCAACAGAGCATTCACAAACACAAACAAACAATACGCACAACAAAGCAAGGAGATAAACAAACCAGTATTCGATAACAGCCAAAGACAGACTACGATAGAAAACGACAAAATTATTCGACAACCAAAGACAAGTAAAGAAAATCAAACGATACAAGGACGCCCGTGTAAACCGGAATCATTGAGAATAGACGAATCCTCCGATCAACAAACAGCTTCCGAAATTCAGCCAGTCAAAACTTCGAAAGAGCAGCAGTAACGAAAATAAAGAGAGGGAGATCAACTACCTTCGCAAGGAAAAATATCAGAGCTACATCACTAGAAAATATCGAAACCGACAGTCAAGGATCAAGTACTAAAGAAAACCGAGAAACAAGGAAATCAATAACCCAAAACAATACACCTGTGGAATCAGAAGACGAAAATACAAACCAACAAGGAGACATTCTCAAATCAACCAACAAAGACAAATTAACCATAGAAAAGAAACTATTAAAAGACAACATGGCAGACATGGAAAACCCCAATGCAAGACAACCAGCGGTAGGCGAACAAGCCAAAGAATACCGAGAAAAGTTTCGCGGAGAACCGTTTAACGGAAATGCCAGCAAACTAAATACGTTCATAAGAAATTTCGGAGTATATGTCGAAGTATGTAATTGGTCGCCAGACATGGTGAAAAATCGAATGCCACTATATTTATGCGATAGTGCGCTAGATATCTTCTTAGAAGCTAGAGAGAGGAAAAAGAAGTTGGATACCTGGAACGAGATCAAAGAATTTCTAACAACGACATTCGGAGTCGCAAAATTAACGAATCAAGGAATGCAAGAGCTGTTTAGTAGAAAACAGAGGCATGGCGAATCAAATACAATGTTTGCAAGCGAAATAAGACGCTTGGCAAAAACGGCCACCGAAGTAAAGCTGGCAGAAACTCATCTAATCGGAATATTCGTGGATGGACTAAGACGACCAGAATTGAGATCAGTAGTAGGTATGCAAATATTGGCAACCTTAGATGAAGCAGTAGCAAAAGCAAACCAAGCAGAAATACATCTACCTACCCAAATTGCAACAATGCAAGACGAATCAATGATCAATGCAATGACAACTAAAACCGAGGAAAATGAAGCAAGTAGTGCAAAAGTAAACCAATTCATACCAGGCGCGCACCAGATATTCAAACCTCCAATACCACGAACAAACAATAATCGCCCAGATACGAACTACAACAACAACCAGCGACCAAATCACAACAACGCTAATAATTATAGCCAGAATAAACAATGTCGAACCTGCGGGAAACCAGGGCACTGGGAAAGCGAGTGCTTTCGGAACCTAACATGTACAAGATGCGGGAAAAAGGGCACACTTTAAGTCGATGTGAGGTCAGAACTTGCTTCACATGTGGAAGGCAAGGACATGTGGCGAAAGATTGTAGAGGAGGAAACAATCAAAATCAAGGCCCACCAAGGAATAATAACTATGTGCAAGTGGCACCGAGACAAAATGTTATCGAACAAGGAAAGCAAGTTAACATGATGCAAGAAATTTCACAACTAAAAGACATGATGTCAAGTATGATGAGAGCGAACCAGCCAAACCAACGACAGCAGAACATTCACATGATGCAGAGAGTAGAAAATACGCGAAACCGAGAAAGAGAAACGACACGTCAACAACATGTACAAGATTGGGCAACAATTGCAGATGGAGGAAGAAAGAGTAAAACAAGAAAGGTTCCGACAGCGACAAGACAATCCACCTAGAATCAACATGCTAAGAATGATAAAAGACGTTAAAGAACAATACTGTTATAATATCCATAAAAAGTCGCCACAAAACCAGCTAACCGAAACTGGAGTGGAAAAACAAAGGGAGGGACAAGTCGAGCCCGATCAAATAATTAATCCAACATCATCAGACAAACGCAGAATACAGAAAATATTTTTAAAGAAAGTCAAAGAGAGAATAACGAGAGAAAACGAAGAAAGATTGAGGGATAATGAAAGCCAAGAAGCAAAATCGGACAGTGAAAAACAAGAATCGAAACAAAATAACCATAAACCGACAATCAATGAAGCAAAATCAGAATCAGAAATACCAACAAGGGGATTGACGAAAAGTAAAACCATACAAAATTTTCGGATAAATATGCTGAGACACATCAATGATTCGGTATCAGAAGATGGAGATTCCAGTGAAACTAGTAGTTTGATGGGAGAAGCATTACGGGTATCTGAAAATGAAGAGCAAAACAAACAGGGTATACGACCAATGAGTGAATGGATCTATGATCGACCCCCGTCACCAACAGAGAGAGAAACGGAATTGATAGACAAAGTAATCGAAACCATACCCGAAACACTGATAAACGAAGAATTTATCAACGACGAAGTGTTCAAGAGATACCTGAAAAATATCCTACAACTTGAAGGGACGAGAGGAGATGTAATACCTGAGCAGGAAAAATTACGAACAAAAGAATATCTTGACAAACAAAAATTAGAGGATATCACAAAATTCCAAATAATTATGCAAACACCGGATTTTGCAGAACGAGTATGGATAAAACAACCAAATACTGACGAAATATTCGATTGGATCAAGGAGAGAATGGGAAGCTCCAAGAAAAATGACAATCTATACCATAATGGTTGGTTAATAAAACCCGATATGCACTTAGTAGATGCATTAATATGGCCAGGTAGACCAACGAGTGTAATGTTAAAAAAGGAGAGATCAATACCGGATTTTGGACGATGGGGCGGAAGACGCAAAAAACGAATTTGAGATAAACATCAAAAGAGATCTCCAAGGAGCAACCAAAAGAATACTCTGGAGAAACAGAGAGAAATTAATAAACCAAGTCATAGATCAAGTCAATAAAAACTGGGATATTATTCTGAAACACAAAACAGAGGAGATGAAAGAATGTATAGAATACATTCGAGATACGGTAACCTTAAGACATGCAAATTTTAAAGGTGCCATACTAATCAACCGTTATGGAAGCTACCGAGTAGAAAATGATGGAATACGAGAATTAAACGTGATAATGAAACTACCAAATGAAGAACAGATGATAATAAAAATAAACAATAAACTCCGAGTAGATGAACTAATAAAAATGGTAAACGAAACAGTGGTAGAGCAAGCGAAAGCCCAGAGTAGCGATGGGATGATTGAAGACGTAGTAGTAAAATACCTGCAGCATTATTTACGTGAGGAAGATGAAACATATCTGTACGAGCTTGGAATCTGGGATGATGACCAAGAAATAGGAGTGATACCAATGGAGGAAGCCCGATGGGGATTAGATATGTCTTGGAGTAAAATGGACAAACTAGAGGAAAAAATGGCACCAGAAATCCAAGAAAATCATAGAAATATATCGACAATGGTTAAAAGATATGCATCTGAAAGGAAAACTCGAAAAATTAGATACTAGCGAATGTAAACGAACACCGTGGACAAGGGAGTGGAACGAAAGAGAGAAAAAATGGGAAATGAAAGAAGGGATATTTGAGGAGGACCAACCAGAACAAGATGAATCAGATTATCCAAGAAACGAACCACCACCATATGAAGGAAAAGAAATAGAAAACGAAACATCAGACAACGAATCAGAACCTAGAAAAATAAACGTAATGAAAAGGCAAAGGTTCCAGCCGGTAGATATTGACGAAACAGCAATACAAAAAGATGAAGATAACTACACCAAGTTAATAGAAATATTGCGAAAAGGCGCCAGAAGCCAGAGACGAGCAGCGATAACCCACGCAAAATATATAATAGATAACAATGAAAATATAGAACATCTAAGAAAGCTGGTAAAAGAAATTGAGGAATACAGACGAAAAAATGAATGGTATCCTGAAGTATTCGACCAAGTAATCCGAAAATGGAGAAATCAAGAATGGGCACAAGAGGCTCAAGGAAAGTACAAATTGAAAATACATTACCCTGACGGGACATCCGAGGAACTGGAAGTGCATCCAGCGGCAAAGATAAAAGAAGTAAAAAAGAAACTAGCTTACGAAACCCCGTTTCATCTACAATTCCATGGACGATCTTTAGACAATACGCTAGACATTGGAGTGACGCCAATGGAAATGGACGAAATAAATCCGCTAACAATAGCAGAAACGCTGGGAATACCATTAAAAAGAAAAGAAATAAAAGAGAAACCAATAAAAGCAAGTATGAGTACACCCAGTATCGGGAAAAATAAAAGCGAATCGCCAAAGCCATACCAAGGAGACGAAGTATTGATTTCAGACAACAGTACAGATGAAGAAGATGACCTATCACCATTAATAATAAGCATGCCAATGGAAATACCGAAACCGCGAGACGAACAACCATCAACGAGTAAACAACAAAACGACGACTGGCATGAGCAAGAAATCGAAGAAGTAACCATCGAAACCGACATAGAAGATAAAGAATACACGCCAATGAAAAAATGTATAATACAGAATCAGGAAGCGAGAGATGATATCAATTTGATCCAAGACTGGGACGAATGGCTAAGGCAACAGCACGAGGAAACTCAAAAGACAACCATACCAAACGTAAAAGGAAACGAAAAGACAAAAGAAACGGGTACAGATATGGAGAAACGTCCAAGAGGCCGACCAAAAACCACAGCAGAAGACAAAGAAAGAAAAACTAGAGATCAGGAAAAACAACAACAATGGATGACGAGATTAGGCAAATTAGAAAAAGTGGCATACGAAATGAAGAAAGCTCACCCTGAAGAAGAAAGAGGAGTAGAATGGATCCGCGTATTACTGGCAGACATGCTAATAATAACAAGTCAACCACTCAGAAGATTGTGGCAAAAGAATCGAGCTAGCGAAGAAGCCAAACAACTATGGTACACGATATCGAGCATAATCCCGAAACTAATCAAAGAGAAAACAAAAACCATGAAATTAGAGTGGGAAGAGGCCAAACAAATAGTTAATCAGTTATTAACGAATACCGAAAATGACGAACATCGATTAGTGGCATTGGCATACTTAATGTACAACTTAATGAGCCTGGCAACAAGCAAAATACCAAACAAACAGTTTATGAATAACGTGGAACTCACAGCAATGATAGTAGAACAAGAAATCGAACCATATATCCTACAAAGCGGGGGATGGAAGCAGTTCATAAACAAGCCAAGAAAAAACGAGCAAATCAAACCAATGCACATCAGATTGAAAACGCTATTGAATGAGTTCGAACACGAATTACCAGTGAAAGATACTGCAATGAGAAATTCAAGTATACACTCGCTTATGATGACAATGATGGTGTGGTTAATGTGTACAAATGCGACAAACGGATTTTTAATATATGACTGTGATCAGGCAGTTCTCGGCGATAAATATTCCCTAAGAGATATCGAAGAATGTAAAATGGCGATACCAAACAACTTGACCACAATCGAAAGAGCAGTAACATACCATATATACCAAGAATCAGATTTCATCAGAGCAAAGGCAAGAGAATGTGGCAATTACGCGGAAAACACTTGCATACCATTGTGGATCACACTCGCACGTTTCAATAATAATCCAGGAACAGAAAGAGAAATATTGCAAGTATCGGGAGAACAGTGTAAAGATTTGTTCAATGGAGGAGAAATGAAACTAAAAGATGGAGTTATATTAAAAGGAAGAAGCGGAACCATACGAGTACAGAGCATATTCGTTGCGGGAACCATCAATTCAGCATCCGGAGACTGTCAAGGAGGAAAGTATACGATCAAAGGAGAATTAGTAACGGGGTGGTGATAATTGAAACATATACAGTGGAGTTAAAAGAATACGAAAGCTCAATTTGATGGAAACAACGCAAATAATGAAGTCAAACCAAATGTGTCAAGCAACAGAATCAGTATGTAAAACCGGTGCTTCAACGATAATATATCAAACGAATGTACACAAATGTAGAATGCAGTTCCTGAAAAGTGCAATGTTCGACGAAGTAAGAGGAGAAGTGTTCGAGGAAGATGCAGAGGAACTACAGATAAACGACGTAAATAAAATAATTCTGAAAAGAAGGGCGAGTCAAAAGCCAGAACCAGATCACATCCGTTGAGAACGAAATTAACACCTCCAGCACTGATAACAACGAAATCTGAAATGGGAATGCGATTTATAAAAGGAAAAGTAGTTCAGAAGTGCAGAAAGATGGTATATGCCACAAATTATCCAGGATTATATGCAGCCCGACAAATGTTAGACGAGGGAATAGTCACGGTTGCAAAAGACGAAGTTAAACTATATCTGTACATGAATAACAAAATGGATTTCCTATACCACAAAGGACAAGAATCGCTGCAAAAGGTGTACCACGATCTAATACGAAACGATTGCCAACTAAACAAAGAAATTCTGAAGACAAAATTAGCGGTAGCAATAACAAATCCAGATAGTGCAATGCCATTATTACCACTACAAGAAGGTCACTTTGGGAGAATAGCAGGAGAAGTTATGTACATCTTCAAATGTGAGAAAACATTTGCGATGGTACCAGAAAAATCAACAGCGCCACCAGGAAAATGCACAAATGAGTTGGAAGTGGTCTACAAGAAGCAAATCAGATATGTACAACCAGTGACAAGAATGATGAACCCACTGTCTATTAAACCAAATTACTACAACTGCAGCAATGCATATGGACCATTATTCCAGCAAACAGATGGGAAATGGATAATGTTCCCAACCAGAACGCCAGTCGCAGAACCAAGAAAGTTTGGATTAACGGAATTAACAACGGAACAAGAATTTCGACCATTGGACGTAGTAAACAGTGGTATATACTCACAAGAGAGTCTAGAAGCGGCAAGACAAAACCTTTTATTTCCCGCAAGGAGAGAATCCGTACTATCAAATATCGTAACAATAACAGGCGGTACGAATTACGAAACAAAAGCCAGACTACGAATATTGCTGTCACCAGAACATTTCCAATTAGCAACAACCAACATGATGAAAGCAATGTGGGGAAGATTCCTGGTATTCGGACAAATGATGGCTGGAATTTTGGGTATCATACTGATAATTCAGATTGTTAGAGTAATACTGACGCAAATGTTGGCCTGTTTTGATATCTATAAGAGGAAAAGAGAGTAATTGGAAATTAGTAGTTGGAGTATTACCATTTCTAGCAAAAACAATGGTATTGCATGGTCATTCAAAAGATATCCATAAAATAAAAACGATTAATGCGAATACTGACCAAGAATAAAAGAACCGATGAGGAAATGGGCAAACGATTGAGGAAAGCATTGTACGACGAAAGAGCAAGAGAAGAACTCAAGAAAAGTAGAAAAAGTATGTGGGAAAGAGTCAAAGAATATAGGAGAAATAATAGCGATAGTGACGACAATGATGAGGATAATAATGAGAACGGAAACGCGCCAGCAATGATCAAAGCACCTGAATATTGGGACAGTGGAAAAACCAATGCGTGGATACCAGAACCAATGGCAAAATTGCGATACGAGGAACCAGCAAGACAACCACGAACCCAAGCAATGACAATGGGAGGACAAATATTACCGCAGGCAAATGTATACCCAACGTTATATAATCCCAACTGGGAAGTAACAAATCCTGTATCCTCAAGACGAACTCGAAGTGTAGACCAGGACGTAGATGTGAGAACAATAGCAGCATTATATACACCAGCAGGACCAGCGCTAACCATCGTAATCGAAATAACGGAAAGAGACAAAAGCAATGATAGATACGGGAGCAATATCTCAGCAATATTATTGAGCGAAATACCCAGACATCTTTGGAGAGATATTGAACCAACCGGAGTACACGTAATTGCATGCAGTAAAGAAACCGTCACGTAATGGGGAGATGGTGGACAAACGTTGAAATATCAAGATAACGAATAGATACTTATTTGGCAGTGATACCTCAATTAAGTGTACCGTGTAATAATCGGAACGGATTTAATGCCAGATCTACTCAAAGAGATTGTCATCGATTAGGAACAATGTGTCTGAAGGATTAAAACGGGAAAAATCTGTACAATGAATGCCATTGTGGAGATGTTCGGAAAGAAATAGTGGTGCCAGCAAAATCACAAATGATATGTTATATTAGAATAGATGGAGATGTCACTGGTGAAATGATATTCGAACCGAGTAAAAAAATTCGAAAAACGACGAGAGTTACCACTAGCGAGAGAAATCGTAGAGATTAACGAAAACGGTGAATTACCAATCAACATCACAAATTTTGACGAGGAAGATAAAATAATATACGAAAATGAAAAGTTGGGAAAATTGACGCCAATGATGGATATCGAACTACCAAAAATACAAAAAGAAGGTGAGACAGACGAAGCATTAATGGACAATAGACAGCACGTTATTGAACGAAAATGAAAAAAGAGCAATTGCAACAATTACTAATGGAATATCAAGATATATTCGCAGTATCAGATCTAGATTTAGGACATGTGATGTAACCCTACATGCAATACGCCATCAAGATGAAACCACCAATCGCATTAACGACAGATAAACTAGCAGAAGCCCAAAAAAACGGTGGCAGAAAAGAAGTACAAAAATGCTCGAGGCAAAAGTAATTAGAACACAAGCTGTTCACCTGGCAAGTTTCCAGTTGTCATGGTGAAAAAGAAAGACGGCTCGCAAAGATCTGCATAGACTATACAGAAAGCTGAATGCTGTACCAAAACGAGATAGCAAAGTACCCAGATTACCGCAACATCAATGAAATTGCTACTGAACTCTTCAAGAGCAGCTATACATTCACGTCCACTCGATTTGAAAAAGTGGATATTGGCAATAAAAGTTAAAAGATGAAGACAAAGAAAACAGCCTTCACCATCGGTAGAATCTATTCAATTCCGAAAAAATGCCATTCGTTTTAACAAACGCACCAGCAATCTTTATTCAGCGATGCATGATTTCGTTACGCACGGGATAAAAAGTGCATGGTGTTTACATCGATGACTTACTAATATATTCAAGGTACATTTGAACAACATTGGAGGCATATCAAAAGAGTATTTTATCCGATAAGACAATGGAAATTTAAATTGAAGCCATCAAAATGCGATTGGGCAAAAGAAAGTGACGGTTTTTGGGACATATAGTATCAGCAAAGGGGAAAGAACCCGATGCCAGAAACATCGAGAAGTCAAAAATTGTCCAGCCCCGAAGACAGTTTACCAAATACAAGGAAATTCTAGGATTATGCGGATACTACAGAAAATTCATCAAAAAATTAACGGCCAGGTATAGCCAAACCGATCACAAAGATTTTTAGTCAAAAAAGATTCATCATTCGGTGTGGGGAAAACAACAAACAATTGGCATTTGAAACATTACGAGACAAGCTAATTTGGAAAAGCACCAAATCTAGTACACCCCGACTTCAAAAAGCCGTTCCTAATTAAGCAACAGACGCAAAGTGGTTACGCGCAGGCGCAATACTAGAGTCAACTAGACGATGAATGGAAAGGAACGAGTAATCGTTATCTATAGTAAAATACGTTCAAAAAAGCATGAGAAGAATTTACTCAAGTCACAGACGAGAAGCCTTGACAATCTCAATGCCATCAAACATTTTAAATACCTGCTATGGGGACATGAGATCTGTATAAACGACAGATCACCAACCGCTAGTGTGGTTGGGACAACACAAGGAGCATCAGCAGAACTTACTGAGATGGGCGATGCAGTTTACAAGAAACTCCCTCGTTTAATAAAATTCAAACAGGAAAAGCAAATGCAAAATGCAGATTGTAATGTCCAGATTTCATCCTTCGATTTAATGGACGAAGAAGTGAGACGGATATGTGCATAATCGCCGAAGACATGAACTTCTCACAATTAATGAAGGAATATCAACAAGAGGACCCAGAACTAAAACTGATAATAGGAATATGTCAGAACCGGCAAACCAGAAGTAACGAAGGCCATTTTACAACTAAAGGAACATATGGGACAAAACATCGACAATCGATATCTTATAGAAAGAGAATGGTTACTAATAGCAGATGGTGAATCAAACGACTGATGGTTATATCCGAAAATAGACCGCAAAGATCTGTTAATAATCACGACGGTAAATTGGGAGGCCATATTCAGCAAAAAGACGCTCGCCAGAATAAACAAATACTCTTTGGCCGAACAATGTCGGAATCATAAAAGATTGGATAAAGAAATTGCTTAACTTTGTGCAACAAGAAGACAACACGGGATCAAATGGAAAACTCCGTTAAAACCAATGCCAGTACCGGCAGAACCCATGACATGAGTATCAAGGCTGTGGTAGGAACCATTGCCAGAAACGGTTGAACGGGAATGTATACATTCCTAGTGGTCACAGACTACTAACTCAAATTCCCCAGAAGCATTTTGCAATGAGGATCTAAAATAGCCAAAACGAATTGCAAAAAATTAGTAGAAGAAATAGTTTGCAGATACGGACTTCCAAGCAGATTACTAACAGATCAAAGGGACAAAACTCATGAGCGAAATAATGAAGGAAGTGACAAATTGTTTCAAGATACCAAATTACGAAACGTCACCATATCATGCCACAGTCGTAAATGCGACTAACCGAACGAATTCAACGGGACATTAATACAAAGTTATCGAATTATGTAGACGATACCAAAAGATTGGGATGAATACATCAACCTGTTTTAAATGCATATAGAATGTCGATCACGCAGCAACGAAATGAGCCCAATTCAACTAATGTAGGTAGAAATGTAAACATGCCCGATGATTAGAATATCCAGCCACCGAATTTCACAATACATGGAGGAAGATGATTACTCACGAAATTCAAAGAAAGAATGCAAAGAAATCTGGAAAAACGGCAGGGTTAAATACAATTCCAACCAAGAAAGTTACAAGGATTGTACAACGAATCAGAAAAGAAATGTAAAGCCCACAGAACCTCTGTAGTGGAATTGGTAATTATCGAAACCCGAACTAATAACCTTGAACATACAAGAAATTACAAAAAATGGAAAAAGGCCTATAAATATTATTCGCAAGCGAAACCAATGTCAGAGTCAAATTGGTAAAGCAGCCATTCACAAGACCAATATACGTATACGTAGCAGATGTAATGCCTATACAAAAACGATAACATCAGACCGGAGAAAGACGTATAATAACGCGTTCAAGACAGCAAAATCTGTAGATCGAAGAATGTACGATCAAAATTTCAACCGCATAAGATGCAGAATGAATATGATCAAAGAACGAATAGTGCAAGAATAACGACGAGACGACTGGAAAGATCACCATTCTGGGAAATTAGAACCCCCCCGAAACGGCAGAAACATGTCGTTTAAAGAAGGCCAAAGCATTATTACCAGAAGGACAAACGAGATAAAAGGGACTTGAAATTTTAGGAGGACTAATGAAGAATAATCGATAATTACAAGCGATGAATCAAATACGAACATATATAACGACAATCAATGAAGAGCCAATCTATTCACCGTGGGGGACAAGAGAATAACACCCCCATTTGCATACGATCATCGAATACAATAAACTCCTGAAAGAACTCAAAAATCACAGCGTTTGGAAACGAATAGGAAAATCAAATCGACGTAAATCAAACGAAAGTGGAGAAACTCCCACTAATGATAGCAGCAAGGAAAGACACTCCCAACGTGGAATAATCATCGAACTGTTAGAACGGGAGCAAGATATAACAAGGATATAAAAAAAGGAGCCACAGCACTGAACTTATGTAAATACTGACAAACGTACCAAAAATGAAATTAATGCTGGATAATGTTCCACCAAGAGGAATATCGAATAAGCTAGAAGATCTACACGAACTATTCGAGTTGCAACTGGAAGCAATAAAACAGGAGATGGGCAATAAATTGATCAAGATGGAAACGACCCAGTATAATGGGAAATGGGCAATAAATTACCAACCAAACTTACGAGCAAGGAGAAAACGAGTTCATAAAGCTAGCATTATTTCAATACAATTCCTTGGAAGCAGTATAAACGAATTATTAAAAGAGGAGACCTGTTGCTAACCAAACTTCATGGGACCGAACAACAAGTTTAATGAGAGAGAAACAGCAAATTGTTTAAACTATAAGGAGAATTTTCGGCATAAAGAGTATTATTAAGCATGGGAACTACACCAGTGGTTCCAACCTAATTGGGTCAATTTCAGCTATATTCAACGGGTCTACAGAAATCATATATAATCGTTGCGAGCTAATCGGATATATCGACAAACGTTTAGAAGCGAGAAGGTTAAAACGAGTAGTTTTCGAACAAGTACGACAAACGCAAAGAAACCAATTGAATGAGATGGTACGCACAGCAGGACAAATAATGTCCGCAAGATCGATCAACAATGAGCGCAAACAAATACTTACCAATGGAATAATAGGTACAATACCCTACGCAATCGGTGACGGAGATGACCCAGAATACGGAACTAAATAATGCGAAAGTTACCAAGAAGCCTTTCACCTTGAAATGGCGTCGGGGAAATGATCCGTTGCATACACCATACACCAACAACAGGATAGACGTAGCTTGAAATTCATAAAATTTACTAGACGAATGCGAGAAGAAAAAATCAAATAGAAGAGAGAAAACGGCAAAACAGCCTTAATGTACGCTGGCGTATCAGGATAAACCTTCAAGTAAGTACAAGAACTAATAAGAAACCGGATCGGAATTAACCAGAAAGATCATGACGATTGGAGTAGCATTACTCGCACTAGCAACAAGGTGAACCAAACATGTGATTGATAAAATTCATAACAGCAAATGCAGACATAAGAGACAATAGAGGAGCTATGTGCAGACACACGACAGCTACATGGCAGAACAATCTATCGAAATAAAGAACGATAAAAATCCTATTAAACTGGAAAATTACCAAAACCGAGGAGTATGCCAATAGACCATAAATGAAAGATATGAAGAAAGGAGAAAATGCATTACCAAGAAACGATAATAAAGGAGGAAACCGAAAATAATTATGATTGGTGCTGGACGAAAAGAAATTAGATTCACCGACAATTCAAAAGAATCAAAAGAATTGGAAAACGGAAAAACAGAGCTAATCTGACCTCTTAAAAATTGGCAAGCCACCGCTAAAACAATGGTAAAGAATAAGAGAAAATGCTGGATTGAATTGAATCAAAGCAAGAGAATAAAGCATAACGCATACAATATGCACTGATAAGGAATATCACATTGTCGAGGACGACATTTGTGCGAACACCGGGGAAGGAGAAGACATGACGAGAATGACGAAGACAAGGATCAAAAGACCAAAACAAGAAAATAGAACAAGAAACGAAAGAAGAAAACGAGGAAACGAAATAACAACAGGTTAACAACAACAAAAACAACAAAAATAATAAAAACGGAAACAAATAACTCGAATTATGGAAAAACCGAACCGTATGCACTACCAGAAAACATGATTAATTGGGAAAAATAAAATCCTAGCAATATCTATCGTGGATTAACAACGTGGAGAATTAACAGTAGCCGCCAGTACGGACTGAAAGCGATAACCGAAGAGACAGAGAGGATATAATAATGAACAATCACTATCTAAAGTTTACAAAACATCAGCGGGCAAGCAATAACCAAGTAAGCATAACAAGAATAGAACGTAATCTTTGGATAGAATAAAAATATGCGAAAAGGAAATAACAGAACCTAAGGAGATTCTAATATATAGAAAAGGAAAAAAGCCCTACGACGATATCGGATATGCATCTACAAGAGACAAGAAACGCACAAGATGCGTAATGAGAAATAATCGCTAAGGGAATCCAACGAGCAAAAGTACGCACCTGGACGACAAAAAGAAAAATTAAGCAATACAAAGGAAGACAGTGGATCGAACACGAAACGGATGGTAACCCGATTACAACAAAAAGCAAATGAAACCTCGGATGGGAACAAATAAACAATCAGAACAGAACCACCAATGGACAACATGCTGAATCGCTAAGAAATATAAATATCCCCCTATGCAAGTAATCAAAATATGTATATACCCGCAGAAATCGGTGAGGATGGTAATGGAACAGGGACAATGTAAGGATCGCAAATAAATCCAGGAGATCAATCTATTATTACGAGATTGAAACCGCAAAACTAACTACAGAATTCTGGCATATTCAGACAAGAATAAATACACCCATGTACCGACGGAAAGATAGAACCTAATAATGAGGAAAGGCCACAAACAAATGGCAGTCGGACATGTAACAACAGTAATTGACTTTGACCAACAAGGAATCATCACCGGAGAAGCAAAGTTGATAATCACAAAAATTTGCAGTACTAATGAAACGACCTATCCTAAGAAGAAATGACAAAGCGATGAAAAAAACGAAGATGTTACATATGTCCAATTCCTACGAACTTAAAATATTGACCATCGAAAGGAGAAAAATCAACTAACTGCAAAAAAACAAGATATTCAGTATGCTGTATGGAGAAAACTTAACGTACCGAAGTGCCCTCAACAAGATAAATCTCGAAAATAAACCATGAACTACCACATGAATGTACAAAAGAGAAGAAAAGATAACAAAAAAGAGAAAACGAAACCCCAAGGAAAAGAAGAAGAAAGATACATCTTCAGAGGAGCAGATGGAAAAGATACTAAAGTTGGAGTAAAGAAAAACCAAAAGTCAAAAAAGGCACAACAAAGAGATCGAAGATAGACAACGGACAAAGACACGAGGAACAAGAAACCTACCATATAACTTATACGACCATTTTTGGATCAGAGTGGATGTGATAAGTGCAGCCTGCAAGTAGTTGTACTCTGTGGATACTAAAACCATCGGAATAAACAAAACAACCAAGGCAAATAAACCAGCCAGATTAGAGCGATATAATAGAAATAACAATTACAAGACGAACGTGGATAACAAAAATAGAACCAGCAAACACGGAAACGACTTGAGAAAACAAAAGCGGTGTGAGGGAGGTGTTCCAACAGGTGGAAAACTCCTCATAAACTTCCAACGTGTAAGATAACGGCATATGAGATGTATAAATGTATAAAATATATGTATATTAGGTATTACAACTGCGTCTATGTTAAAATAATACTAACTAATTTTTTTTTTTAAACATTTAAAATTAATTGAGTGAAAGAATGAAAGTGTAACCATTAAGGAAATGAAATCAACACTGACAACGAGAAATCGAAATGAAGGAGGCAATAACGGAGATGTGGAAACAACAATGACAACGTTACAAAGCATTAGTAAATACTGTTTACAAGAGCAGTGGGCCAGATGCCAAGTAGCATAAAGAAGCTTAAATGCTAATGTCCTACACCTTACGAACGTGGAAGACACAGAGGAAAATCAAACTATGGGAGGAAATGGAAATATTAAAACACAGAATCAGTGGCAAAGAAACGATTAGAACGATTACTCAACTAACCAGAAAAACAACCTAAGACTTGGACCGAAATGTTACTATCCGAAGAAGAAAGACCGGACCTAAGACTCATCTAGTAGTGTAGAATAAAAAAGAAAGACGAAAGAGTGTAGATACGTAAAAAGTATATGTATAAAGTAAGAAAGAAACACAAAAACAAAATAAAAAAATCAATGTATATAAAGTATATAGGAAAAACAAAAACCAAAAATACGTAAAAAACTCTATGTATAAAGAAGTAAGAAGAAAACAAAAAATAAATGGTATAATTGTAAGGATAAATGAATCGAGAAATCACGACAACAGAAAATAAACGAGATCATCGGAAATCACCCCGAAAAAACCACAGATAAAAATTAGAAGCCCAGACTTCGCATGCGGTTGGTGCACAGAGTTATTAAAAGAACCACGACAAACGGAATGTGAGTAGATTAGTACAGAATGTATAAATCGGTCTAACATTAAATGACCAAAACCATGCCCAGATGCGGAGAAAATAGAGATAGAACCTTAAAAGAAAACACGTTTGTTGCGAAGATCGAGCAAACCCAGAAAAGAGATACTACACAATGAAAATAAACTGTCAAATCCACCCTGTGAGTGGAAAGGGAAAATCAGACGCCCCCAAAAACGACATATAAATGAATGTGAGTAATAAAGGGAAGCCATGCCAAAATCGCAAACAACTAATGAACAAGAGGAAAGACAACAGGCGAAACTGTGAGAAAGAGAATAAAATGCGAATACTGCAACAGAAACGAAACGCGGTTAAAAATACAACGAACATCATGAAGTAAAAGATGAAAAAGTGTGCAAATATTTCAGAGGGAATAATGCCACAAACCAAGTGAAAGTAGAAAAGGAGGTAGAACTCAAAGAACATTGGAAGAAAATGCAGACAAAAGAAAAATAGAAAATGTCCTTTAAAGAAATGGGGTGTTGAGAAAACCCTGAAACGGAGAGATGTCCCAACATCTACAAATAAAAAGTGAGGAACACTACAAAATCTGGAATGACAGCTATAGCGATAACAAAGCAGAAAATCGACGAAGAAGAAAGTCGAAGTTGAATCCCACAAAATCCTTAATGATGAGATCTTTGACACCAGAGAAGCGTCGAAACTAGCAAGAACAAAAACGAGCAGAGACATCACAGTTAGGAGAAAAAAGAAGAGATGAAAGAACAGCTACTGAAAAAATGACGAATGATTCCTACCGCGGGGAAGAATTTGCCGGTAACACCATACATATGGAAAAGTTCGGACTTCACGAAAAATGGCATAGAAAGCAAGAAACGGAACGCAGGTTCAATAACGAGCCCACCGTTCTATTCATGGGAAAACGGATAACAAATGAAATTGAGAGTACTATCTAGATGGAGATGGTTTTGGGAAAAGGCAAACACATATCCGTATTTTTTACAATAGCTAAAGGAGATTTGATGAGGCTACTCTACTATGGCCCTTTTAGCAAACAAAACGTAACGCTAGCAATACTATGGTGCAAACGCATTATAGTAGCAGAAACCTACAAGCCTGCAGAGGAGGGTCATGCCATACATAGACCAACAACAAATGAAGGAACCGCTACGGAGCACCAAGAATGGCCCACCACAATAAGTTAATGTGGAGCCACGTAAAGGAAGATCGTTATGTCGTAAGATGTCCAGTAGAAAGAACGGGGGTATGGAAAACGGATGTGAGTGTGTTGATCCGTGTAATAGTGTATATAAGTAATCAAGTATCTATATATGTATATAATGTAAAGATAGAACCCATAGAAAAGTAAAAGTACTTTGCGTAAAATTAAAAAAAGACAATAACCACCAGCGAACTACATGGAGTTAATTGTAATTTGAATTATACGAAAGAATGAATATCATAAAGAGAATGAACAGAAGTTAGAACCGAGCCTTCAGTCATGAGGATGATGCAAATAATGAACTGACAAGACGAGTAAAGCGAAATACTAAATAAAACGAGGAACGGAAATAATAAAACCGAATAAAAAAGCCGAAACAAGAAAGTGCGAAATGAATGTGGCAAACAAACGCAAGACGGGACGAGAAGACCAAGAAGCTTAAATGTAAAGCAAATAGACAACAAAATGTGTCGTATAAAAAGAATAACGAGGAAGGAAATAGAGCATTTGAATTGGTGAATAAAAAACTAGAACAAAGTATGCCAAGAAGCAAAAGCGAAACTACGACTACAACAAACGGTACACAATCCAAAAACGCCGAAACCGAGAAGATTAACGAGAAAAAGCAGAATGGTGGGAAAAGAAAACCCACGAAAAGAAGACATCAATTAATCCAAACTAAAGGAAGTATGGGGAAAGTAGCCAGGAACAAATTGGATAGACGAGCTTATGGGAAAGTAAATGGTTAGACATGTTTGAACCAAAGCATACCAATTGGAAAATGAAGTTTCAAAGTTGAGTACAGAGTAGCAAAGACAGCCATGGGAAGGGTGCCAAAAAGAACCAAACTGCATACCATGGCGAAGTCATAGATGCCGATATGCGAAGATGCCTAACGGAGAGGCGAGAAGACAAAAAGTACGAAAAAACTCCAAACCCAAGTGGAGGAACAAGAGTCGAGATAACTCACGAATTGAAAAATGATGGTCGAATTTGCTAAAAGAAAGGTGGACAGAACCTACAAGACAAGTTGGTAAGAGCAAAGAATAGACTATCTTGGAGAAATAAATAGACGCGGGCCTACTCAACGGAAGTCTAACAACAAAGCAATCCCGAAAAAAAGAGAGAATCCACGCAGATGTGAGGAAAAAAGATAAAATCGACCTTCCGGAGAGAGTCACTGTTGGAGTTAAATAGCCCAAGATAGTCGACTAGAGGAGGAAGTGTAGAATGAAATTGACCAAAGACTGCTGAGAAAATGGATGAGGTTGGAAGAATGGCGCGCAAAATACCTTAAGCCATAAGTGGCAAAGAATCGTCGGCGTACTACAATGCGAGGTCGAGGTGGCTGGAAAACGAAACAGACTCCCAGAGCTCAAATCGACAAGTAGGCGAGCGTGCAAATTAAGAGTTCGAGAAGAACTAGAACGCAACATAGAAAGAAAACAAGTCATACAAATAACCGAATGGTCAAAGTGCGATGGACAAGCGGCAGAAAATGATAAAGGGACTTGTAGAAACAGGGAGGGAAAGCCTGGAACCAAAATATCAAGTAGTGGCACAGAAGAGAATTTAAGGACACCACAGAAATGGAACAACTCTCGGTGGACGATTGGAAAAGTGGAGAACAAGTAGAGGCAAGGGAGGATAATCCGAGATCTGGCAAGCAAACAAAATTAACTCTACATAAGAAAGGAGGAGGAGAACCTCAGAAATTCACATACACCGTCAAGTTAATTCAACTACAAAACGACAAAATATGGTGAGGAAGACAATTACCGAGAAGACTCGAAAGAGCAAGCGACTTTACCGTCGATAGAGAAATAGAGAGACAGAGATTAAAGTTGCGCTGAACGAGATGTAAATGTAATAATTATGTCGCGAACAAAGGGAATCTCGCACTTACTCGATCAGAAAGCGTTTGCGCATAGCGAAAAGGAAGCCTTCGAAGGAAAGTAAAAGAGATGGAACGGAAATTGAGAGATTAAAATCCAAGAGAAATAACGACAGATGCTGGAAAAGTAGAAAGGGTGGAAAGACCTAAGAACTGATGAAGAGATCAACCAATTGTCATATTTTTATTGGATGAGGAACTGTTACCTCAAGAACGCTACAGCGAGAATCAACGAGTTTAGATGAATTTAAAACACTCAAATGGTATGGTACACCTGCATTAATGCTCCGTGATGCCAACAAGCTCGACATTCAAACCAAAGTATTGAAAGGGGGCTGTGGGAGGAATTCAAGAACGTATGTAAAAGAAAGACGGGTGTGGCATGTTGTAATAAAAATTGTGAATAAAAAAACGTAGATAAAGAAACTAGCACCTCTATATAAACAGAAAATTAGAAAACCAAAAAACCCATAAAAAGATAAAACAAACTAAAAAAACCATAAAAAATCATAAAATAACAAGTTAATAACAAAAATAACAAAATGATTATATAAAATGTAGAAAAATGAGCGAGAACAAATGAACGAAACAGACCGATGGAGGTAGATCAAGCGAGACCACCAATAAGAAGAGATTGTATATAACCAATAAAAATTGAGGTGGAAAACGAGTGATCAAGAATCCAAGAGAAAGTAAAATCGAAGAGTCGACAGAAAATGAAAATAAAGAGCCAAGAGAGAATGATTAGAAATATGAGGAAATGCATAGAGCAACCAACGTCAGGCAGATAGAGCACGTATCCCACAAAATCAATGGTTTCATAATCGGAGAAACCTGATAAACAAAGAAACTTACAAAGACTAAAAAGGGAATTTCAAGGTATCAATATCAAGAAACGAGGAATTAAAGGAGGAGATAGATCCTCTTACAAAAAAACTACTGAATCGGGAATGGGAGCATCAAAAAGTAGAAGGAGACTGAAAAGCGAAGGGAACTATCGAAGTAATGGGCAAACCTGTACTGGAAGGATTATTGGAAAAAAAAGAACGCCCCAAGAGATCACAAAAGAATACTTCAGTTTTTAATCTATAGAATACTAATAATCTAAAAGTAATTTATTGGTTAAAATGAAAAAGCATTCTCGGAGGAGTTATATTTTCCTAAGATTATTAATGAGGTTTGTGTTAAATCTAAAAATTTCGGTTGATAAAATAGAAATTTCGAGTAATTTTTGCTATAATAATTTAAAATTCCACCGGTCCATTAAATAAAATACCTTATGATTTAAAAAACAAAATTCTAAGGTTAGAAAATTAACAACTATTTCAGGAGTTAGGTAAACAGTTAAAGCCGAAAAAAATTAACAAATTATTGAAGCTGAATTTTTAAAGGTTTATTAATAAATTTTTATTTTATACAGTTCTAAATATCATCTTTAAATTCAATAAATAAATACTAAAATTGGTTTCGGCTTAAATTAAATAATAACAATAGGTAAGCGACCAAACGTCTGATAAAGGTGCGATCCACTAGCAATCGGGTAAGCTAAGATTTTGCTATGGTATTGAAACGCGACCCTAGGGGAAAACAATATGTAGGACGTATGCAGGGTTCCCGTCATAGAATGATCTGGGAAGGGTCATCAGATATCGAAAGGTTAAAGGTTAGGGTAGACGTAAGCCTTCTAATCGGCCCGTCAGGAACCCGAAAAGCGAGATTATCACAAGGAGTTTAAGTCTTGGAAACGGGGCTCACCTGCTTGTGGAACCTCGGCTGCTGTATCAGTAACCAACATGGGCTGCCGCATGGGTATACGTGGTTAGATAAAATTGTGGGCGTCGGGGTGAGAAAGGGAATATACCCTATGGGAATGCACGAGTAGTGAAGAAGTAGTAGTAATGAATTAGCTTAGATTAAAAACAAAATTTAATTTCTACCTCTGTGCCGCTCAACATGAATTTTGGGCTCACCGGGATTTGAGTAATTATTGGAAAGATACAAGTACCGGGACAGAAAATTTACGAAAACGATCTTATGTATATACGTCCGCTGAATGAATAAAACGCAAAAATTAATAAATAAAAATTGTGAACAATAAAGAAGTGGAAATAACGTAATGTTAAATAAAAGGAAAAAAAAGTACAATAAAAATAAATTGGTCAAAAATATAAAGCCCCAAATGTAAAAAATGTATAAAAGTATAAAAGCATGGGTATGATTGTAAGAAATCCGATAATGATGAATTAAAGTAGAATGGTATAGTATATAAATCAAAATGATTAAATAGCACGTGTAGAATTGATTGCGTGAATGAGGTAGATCAAATTAATGATATGATTGGAAAAATAAAAGCGACGTCACAAATCAGAACATAAATCTGACCACAAAAAACAACAAATAAGAATAACAGCAAAATAAATAATAAACAGAAAATAATAAGTAACAAGTAGAATATATAAAAAATTTAATAATCATTATTTTAGATGGAACAATATAAAAGTAAACTTAAAGCAAAGTGCAAGAATTTCATAAACAATCAATGAGGACCATTTCGAAACATTAAACTTGAAACATAAGCAAATAGAACTGGCAGAACATAAATGAGCAAAAATAGCAATAAGCCCTGGAAAGTACCAAGATAACTTTAAGGATTGACTCAGCCACACACAACGCGTAGACATAGAAACCAAATATCAAATGGTAATATAGGAAAGACAAAACAATGCAGATATTAAATCTCCAATACCACGCTATAGAGCAACAAGTTAAACAAATACCAGATGCAATTAAAAGTGAAAAATGATAGAAAATGCAATACCTACGTAATGCTGTATATGCCAACTGAATGAAAATAAATACGATGCTTCCCCTGGTGGTCATTTAGCTATTGCGAACATGTGTAGACAAGAAAGTCTGTCATATTGTGTACTCTGCTATGACGAAAAGTAGTGGTGTCATTAGGATAATGTAATTGTAATTAAGTAAACTGTTTAGATATTGACAACTTCTTCGCCTATATCAATATATAAATATACAATTATATATAATGTAAAGAAGTAAAAAGTAAGAATGGAAATTAAAAAGACGAAGTGTCGCGACCATTACCATGATAAAACTAAAAGGGAAAAAATACTTTTTGAAGCTACCATCAGGTAGTACGACTAATGCCTAATCGTGGAGGGGATAACCGAACCCAAGGAAGAAGTATATGGACGTAATTCGTCGAACAGATTTTTGCTGAGTTGGGAAGCTACTGTGGTAGATTGATCACCTTGCCGTTGCAGTGGCGGATCACAAAGCCGTTTTAGTGTTTAATTTGGGGGGTAGGCGAAAAACCTCGGAGGAAGCAAAGGGAAAGCGCGCGAAAAGGAAAAATGAATAAAACGAAAAGTGAAGAATGAAAAGTGAAGCAACTTAAAAAGAAAGTCAAAAGAAATAATAAGAGAAAATAAAATAACGAACTCGAGGAAAAGTATACAAGGAGAAAACTAAAATAACCAAAGTTAATGAAGCCCGACGGGAAATAAAATGTTTTAAAAATCTCATCGTATCAATGGAGCATAGCTCGATCCGTTATCACAGAGATAATCTCATTCGTATTTAATGGAGCATAGCTCGAGTATCACAGAGATTCTAATTCGGCATTAATGGAGCATAGGTCGATCGTATAAACAGAATATCTCATTTCGTATTAATGGAGCATGAGGCTCGATTCGTGATCACAGAGATTATCTCATTTCGCATTTAATGGATGCATAGGCTCGATCGTATCACAGGAGATTATCCTCATTTCGCATTAATGGAGCGATTAGGCTCGATCGTAGTACGGAGATAATCTTCATTCGGTAACTAATTGGAGCATGAGGCTCGATCGTATCAACAGAGTATTATCTCATTTTTTCCCGTATTAATGGAGAATAGGCTCGATCGTATTCACAGAGATTATCTCATCATTTTCGTATCATGAGAAGTCGATCGTATTACAGGAGATAATCTCATTCCGTATCGACAGACAAGTTCTCAATCGTAATTAACAGACATAATCTCGAGTAAATTAAAAGGTGTATTCTAAAATAAGAAAAATGGCCAAAGGAAATTCAGCTGAAGAAATCGAAGAAACAGTGTAATAAAGAAAGCAAGAAACAATCCCGTGCACGAGAGTATGTTTAAAAGCCATAGCAAATGGGTGATTTAATAAAAGATAAAGATAAGAAAATAAGAAACGAAAAATGACCCTAGCCACGATGAATATCGACAATAAGTGACGGAAGCGAGAATATAAAATAAAAACGAGTGATGAGATAAAAGCATAGATTAGATCAAGCCAGATGAAGTCAAAACAAAGCAAGAAATAGATAAAATACGATAAAAGAATAAAGAGAAAAGGGAAAAATAAATCTATAAGGAAAAAAATGTGAATGCGGAGCGTGTTAGCGAAATAAATATAAAATAAACATGGTGATAGAACTTGGGAGAGACGGGCATAGCCGAAACGAATTTATTAGGAATAGATAATTATTTTACGACCTATTAAAATAATTGTTACTTACCGTCCATATAGATAATTAAAAATCGACGTAATGAAATCAAAAGGGATAAAGTAAATAAACGATGGAATTTATATCTAAACCGGGATAAAACCTGGGAATCAAAATATTATAAATTATGGGTATTATAGTCAACGATAAGAAAACCAAGACCTCTTGAGAAAGATAATGAAAAACAACAGGGTAAACTCACTCTAATAAAAGAAGGAGTAATAAAAAGTAACAGTCAAAGTATGAGGTTAGAATTAAGAAGGATAAATAAAACCAAAATGGGGAACTAACGTCGTGTTTTATTTTGGGGTTTGTTCGAAAGCATTGAAGGCGTGAAGCCGGTTTAATGCTCACATACGGTTTCTAATTTTTTCCGTCTAGAATCAATCAATTACAACGCAATCAAAACAAACAAAGCAGTCAGACAATCAATACAAACAAATCAACAGAGCATTCCACAACACACAAACACTACGCACAACAAGAGCAAGGAGATAAATACAAACCATATTCGATAACAGCCAAAAGACAGACTTACGAAGAAACGACAAATTATTCGATCAACCTAAAGACAAGTAAAGAAAATCAAACGATACAGACGCCCGTGTAAACCGGAATCATTGAGCATAGACCGAATCCTCCGATCAACAAACAGCTTCCGAAATTCACAGTCAAAAATCTTCCGAAAGAGCAGCAGTAAACGAAAAATAAAGAAGAGGGAGAATCACTACCTTCGCAAGGAAAAATATCAGGAGCTACAATCACTAGAAAATATCGAAACCGACAGTCAAGGATCAAGTACTAAAAAAACGAGAAACAAGGAATCAATAACCCAAAACAATACACCTGTGGAATCAGAAGACGAAAATAACAAAACCAACAAGGAGACATTCTCAAATCAACCAACAAAGACAAATAATTCCATGAAAAAGAACTATAAAAGACAACATGGCAGACATGGAAAACCCCATGCAACGACAACCAGCGTAGGCGAACAAGCCAAAGAATACCTGAAGAAAAGTTTCGCCGGAGGAACCGTTAAGAAAATGCAGCAAACTAAATAACGTTCAATAAGAAAATTTCGGAATATATTCGAAGTATTAATTGGTCGCGCAGACATGGTGAAAAATCGAATGCCAACTATTATTTATCGTTAGTGCCGTCTACGTATCTTCTTAAGAGCCTAGAGAGAGAAAAAGAAGTTGATACCTTGGATACGAGATCAAAAGAATTTTAACCAACGACATTCGGGAGTTCGCAAAATTAACGAATCAAGGAATGCACAGAGCTAGTTTAGTAGAAAACAGAGGCAATGGGCGAATCAATATACAATGTGCAAAGCGAAATAAGATGCTTGCAAAAAACGGCCACGAAGTAAAGCTGGCAGAAAAACGATCATCTAATCGGAATATTGTGGATGGACTAAGACGACCAGAATTGAGATCAGTAGTAGGTTGCAATATTGGGCACCTTTCAGATGAGCAGTAAAGCAAAAGCAAACCAAGCAGAAATACATCTACTACCCAACTTGCAAACAATGCATAGACGAAATCAAAATGATCAAATAGCAGACAACTAAAAACCGAGGAAATGAAGCAAGTAGTGCAAAAAGTAAACCAATTCATACCCAGGCGGCGCAAACCAGATATGTCAATACCTCCAATACCACAACGAACAAACAATAATCGCCCAGATACGAACTAACAACCAACTCAAGCGACCAAATCACAACAACGCTAAATAATTATAGCCAGAATAAAAATGGTCGAACCTCGCGGGAAACCAAGGGCACTGGAATAGCGAGTGCTTTCGGAACTAACCTGTAACAGAGATGCTGGGAAAAAAGGGCACACTTTAAGTTCGATGTAGTCAGAACTTGCTCACATTGAATGGCAAGGACACTGTGGCGGAAAGATTGTAGAGGAGGGAAACATCACAATCAAGGCCCACCAAGGAATAAATAACTATGTGGCAGAGTGCACACGAGACGAAAATGTATCGAACAAGGAAGCAAAGTTAACATGATGCATAGAAATTTCACAACTAAAGACATTGATGTCAATATGATGAAGCCGAACCAGCCCAAACCAACGACGCAGAACATTCACATGATGCAGAGAGTAGAAAATACGCGAAACCGAGAAAGAGAAACGACACGTCCAACAACTGTACAAGATTGACAACAATTGCAGATGGAGGAAGAAAGAGTAAAAACAAGAAAGGTTCCGCGACACGACAAGAACAATCCACCTAGAACAACTATGCTAAGAATGATAAAAGACGTTAGAATCAAACTGTTTCATAATATCCATAAAAGTCGCCACAAAACCAGCTAAATCCGAAAACTGGAGTGGAAAAACAAAGGGAGGGGACAAGTCGAGCCCGATCAAATAAATTAATCCAAACATCATTCAGACAAACGCAGAATACAGAAAAATATTTTAAAGAAGTCAAAGAGAGAATAACGAGAAGAAAACGAAGAAAGATTGAGGGATAATGAAAGCCAAGAAGCAAAAATCGAACAGTGAAAACAAGAATCGAACAAATAACCATAAACCGACAATCAATTGAAGCAAAAATCAGAATCAGAAATTACCAAGACAAGGGATGAACGAAAAGTAAATACCATAACAAAATTTTCGATAAATATGCTGAGGACACATCAGATGATTCGGATCAGAACGATGGAGATTCCAGTGAAACTAGTAGTTTGATGGGAGAAGCATTACGGTATCTGAAAATCGAAGAGCAAAACAACAGGGTATACCGACCAAGTGAGTTGACTGGATTCTATGATCGACCCCTCGTCACCAACCCAGGAGAGAAAACGGGAATTGATAGACAAAGTAATCGAACAACCATACCCAAACTGATAAACGAAGAATATTATCAATCGACGAAGTGTTCAATGGAGAACCTGAAAAATATCCTAAACTGAAGGGGACGAGAGGAGATGTAATAACCTTGAGCAGGAAAAAATTTACGAACAAAAGAAGATCTTGACAAACAATAAATTAGATGGATAATCACAAATCCAAATAATTAGGCAAAACACCGGATTTTGCAAGAAGCGAGTAGGATAAAACAACCAAATACGTGACGAAATATTCGATTTGGATCAAGAGAGAATGGGAAGCTCCAAAAAAATGACAAAATCTATAACATAAACATGGTTGGTTAATAACCCGATATGCCACTTAGTAATGCATTAAATGGCAGGTATGACCAACGTAGTGTAATGTTAAAAAAGGAGAGATCAATCCGATTTTTGGACGATGGGCGGAAGACGCAAAAAACGAATTTGGAGATAACATCAAAGAGATCTCCAAGGAGCAACCAAAGAATACCTGGAGGATACAGAGAGAAATTAATAAACCAAGTCATAGATCCAAAGTCAATAAAAAACTGGGATATTTTATCTGAAACACAAAACAGAGGAGATTGAAGAGAATGTAAGAATACATCGAGATACGGTAAACCTTAAGACATGATTTTTAAAAGGTGCAATACAATCAAGCCGTTATGGAAGCACCGAGTAGAAAAAGGATGGAACGAAATTAAACGTGATAATGAAACGACCGAAAATGAAGAACAGATGATAAATAAAAAATAAACAATAAACTTCCGAGTAGATCAACTAATTAAAAATGGTAAACGAAACAGTGGTATGAGCAAGCGAAAGCCCCAGAAGTAGCGATGGGGTGATTGAAGACTCGTAGTAAATACCTGCAGCATGTATTGCTCCGTGAGGAAAAGATGAAAACATATCTGTACGAGCTGGAATCTGGATGATGAAGCCAAAGATAGAAGTGATACACAATGGAGGAAGCCCGATGGGGATTCAAAGATATGTCTTGGAGTTAAATATGGAAAACTAGATGAAAATGGACCAAAATCCAATGAAAATCATAGAAAATATATCGACAATGGTTAAAAGCATATGCATCTGAAAAGAAAACTCGAAAAATTGAGATACTAGCGAAGGAAACGAACACCGTTGGACAAGGGAGTGGACGAAAAAGAAGAAAAAATGGGAAATTGAATCAGAAGGGAATATTTGAGGAGGACCCAAACCAGAACAAGATAATCAGAATTATCCAAGAAACGAACCACCACCTATATGAAGGAAAAGAAATAGAAAACGAAAACATTCAGACAACGTAATCAGAGAACCTAGAAAAATAAACTATGAAAAAGGAAAGGTTCCAGCGCGGCTAGATATTCGACGAATACAGCAATAACAAAAAGATGAAGATAACTATCACAGTTAATAGAAATATTGCGAAAAGGCGCCAGAAGGCCAGAGACGAGCAGCGATAACCCAGGCAAAATATTATAATAGATAACAATGAAATATAATGAACATCTAAGAAAAGCTGGTAAAAGAAATTGAGGAATAAGACGGAAAAAAATGAATGCGTATCCTGAAGGTATTCGAGACCAAGTAAGCCGAAAATGGAGAAATCAAGAATGGCACAAGGGCTCAAGGGAAAGTACAAAAATTGAAAAATACAGTTACTTGACGGACATCCGCAGGAACTGGAAGTGCATCAGCGGCAAAGATAAAAAGAAGTAAAAAAGAAACTAGCTCTACGAAACCCCGTTTCATCTACAATTCCATGGACCATCTTTAGAACAATACTCTAAGACATTGGCAGTGAGCCAATGGAAATGGGACGAAATAATCGCTAACAATAGCAGAAACGCTGGGGAATCAATTAAAAGAAAGAAATAAAAGAGAAACAATAAAAGCAAGTATGAGTACACCCAGTATCGGGAAAAAAATAAAAAGCGAATCGCCAAAGCCATACAAGGAGACGAAGTATTGAATTTCAGACACAGTACGAATGAAGAATGACCTACACCATTAATAATAGAGCCATGCAATGGAAATACCGAACCGCGAGACGGAACAACCATCAACGAGTAACAAACAAACGACGAACTTGGCAGAAGCAGCAAATCGAAGAATAACCCTCGAAACGATAAAAGATAAAGAAATAACACGCCAATTGAAAAAATGTATAATCACAGAACAGGAAGCGAAGAGATGATATCAATTTGATTCAAGATTGGGACGAATGGCTAAGGCAACAGCACGAGGAAACTCAAAAGACAACAATTACCAAACTAAAAAGGAAACGAAAAGACAAAAGAAACGGGTACAGATATGGAGAAAACGTCCAAGAGGCCGACAAAAACGCACAGCAAAGACAAAGAAAGAAAAACTAGAGAATCAGGAAAACAACAACAATGGATGACGAGAATAGGCAAATTAGAAAAGTGGGCATAACGAAATGAAAGAAAGCTCACCCTGAAAAAAGAAAGAGGAGTGAGAATGGATCCGCGTATGACTGGCAGACATGCTAATACATAACAAGTCAATCCACTCAGAAGATGTGGCAAAGAATCGAGCTAAGGCGGGGAAGAAGCCAAACAACTATCGGTACACGAATATAGAGCATAATCCGAAACTAATCAAAGAGAAACAAAAAACCATGAAATTAGAGTGGGAAAGAGCGCAAACAAATAGTTATCAGTTATTAACGAATACCCGAAAATGACGAACATCGATTAGTGGCATTGGCATACTTAATGTAGCGAACTTAAGAGCCTGCAACAACAAAATACCAAACAAACCAGTTATGAATAACGTGGAACTCACAGCAATGATAGTTAAGAACAGGAAATCGAACCATATATCCTACAAAGCAGGGGATGGAGAGCAGTTCATAAACAAGCCAAGAAAAAACGACAATACAAAACCAATGCACATCAGATTGAAAACGCTATTGAATGAGTTCGAACACGAATTAACCAAGTGAAAGATACTGCATAGAAATTCCAGTATACACTCGCTTATGATGAAATCGATGGTTGTGGTTAATGTGTACAAATGCGAACAAACGGATTTTAATAATGACTGTGAATCAGGCAGTTCTTCCGGCGATAAATATTCCCCTAAAGAGATATCGAAAGATGTAAAATGGCGATACAAACAACTTGACCACAATCGGAAAGAGCAGTAACATACCATATATACCAGAATCAGATTTCATCAGAGCAAAGGCAAGAGAATGTGGCAATTAGTACGCGGAAAACACTGCAATAACCATTGTGGAAATCACAAACCGCACGTTCAATAATAAATCCAGGAACAGAAAGAGAATATTGCAATATCGGGAGAACAGGTAAAGATTTGTTCAAGTGGAGGAGAAGAATGAAACTAGATGGAGTTAGTAATTAAAAGGAAGAAGCGTGAACCAAATGACGAGTACAGAGCAATATTCGTTCGGAACCAATCAATTCAGCATCCGGGAGACTGTCAAGGAGGAAAGTAATACCGATCAGAGGAGAATTAGTACGGGGGTGGTGATGAAATGAAACATATAACAAGTGGAAGTTAAAAGAAAATACGAAAGCTCAATTCTGATGGAAACAACGCAAATAATGAAGTCAACCAAATGTGTCAAGCAACAGAATCAGTACATGTAAAACCGAGCTTCAACGAATAATATATCAACGAATGTACACAAATGAGAATGGCAGTTCCTGAACCAAGTGCATGTTCGACAGACGAAGTAAGAGAGAAGTGTTGAGGAAGATGCAGAGGAACTACAGATAACGACGTTAATAAAATAATTCTGAAAGAGGGCGAGTCAAGCCAGAACCAGATCACATCCGTTGAGAACGAAATTACACTCCACACTGGATAACAACGAAATCTGAAATGGGAATAGCGATTTTATAAAAGGAAAAGTAGTTCCAGAAGTGCAGAAAAAGATGGTAATATGCCAAATTATCCAGGATTATATGCAGCCCCGACAAATGTTAGACGAGGGAATAGTCACCGGTTGCAAAAGACGAAGTTAAACTATATCTGTACACTGAATAACAAAATGGATTTCCTATACACATAAGGAACACAGAATCGCTGCAAAAGGGTGTACCACGATTCTAATCGAAACGATTGCCCAACTAAACAAAGAAATTCTGAAGACAAAATTAGCGGTAGCAATAACAATTCCAGTAGTGCAAATGCCATTATTACCAACTAACAAGAAGGTCAACTTTGGGAAGAATAGCAGGAGAAGTTATTACATCTTCAAATGTGAGAAAACATGTTGCGGATGGACCAGAAAAATCAACAGCGCACCAGAAAATCACAAATTGAGTTGGAAGTGGTTCTACAAGAAGCAAATCAAGATATGTAACAACCAGTGACAAGAATGATGAACCCACTGTCTATTAAACCAAATTACTACAATGCGCAGAATGCATATGGACCATTATTCCCAGCAACAGATGGGAAATGGATAAGTCCCAACGCAGACGCCAGTCGCAAGAACCAAGAAAGTTTGGGATTAACGGAATTAACAACGGAAACAAGAATTTCGCCATTGGACGTAGTAAACAGTGGTATAATATCCCACAAGAGAGTCTAGAACGGCAAGACAAAACCTTTTATTTTCCCCCAAGGAGAGAATCGTACTAATAAATATCCGTAACAAATAACAGGCGTAACGAATTACGGAAACAAAAGCCAGACTAAATATTGCTGTCACAGAACTATTTTCCAATTAGCCAACAACCAACAATGATGAAGAGCAATGTGGGGCAAATTCCCTGGTATTCGGACAGAATGCAATGGCGTGGAATTTTTGGTATCATAACTGAATAATTCAGATTGTTAGAGGTAACTACTTGCACGCAAAATGTTGGCCTGTTTTGATATCTATAAGGAAAAGAGAGTAAAATTGGAAAGTAGTAGTTTGGATATTACCATTCTCCTAGCAAAAACAATGGTATTGCATGGTCAATTCAAATAGATATCCATAAAATCAACGATTAATGGCGAATACTGCCAAGAATAAAAGGAACCGATGAGGAAATGGGCAAACGTTGAGGAAAGCATTGTACGACGAAAGAGCGAGAGATGAACTAAAAAGAACAGAAAAGTATGTGGGAAAGAAAATCAAGGAATATAGAAGAACCGGCAGCGATGACGATTCTGACGAAGAGGAGAACAACGGGAAAAAGGAAACGCGCACAAAAAGAATCCAAGCACCATAATAACTGGGGATGAAAAGAAGACATGCGCGTGGATAGCGAACCATGTCAAGAATGCCATACGAGGAACAAGTAATTCACGAACAAAAAGCAACTACAATGGGAGTCAAAAATGATAACCACCGCGAAACAATCTATCCATCACTCTAATACCCTGATTTGGGAAGTTAAGATCCAATAAATACAAGAGACGATCAAGAATGTTAGACCAAGACGGAGAAGTTAGAACAATAGCGCAGCTATACACATCGACCGGACCAGGCATTACCCTAATCATTAAAAGAAGAGACAAAAAGCAATGAATAGATACGGGAGCAAATATCTCAGCAATATTTATTGAGCGAAATACCCAGACATCTTTGAGAGATATTGAAGCCAAATCCGGAGTACACAATTGCCATGCAGTAAAGAAACCGTCACGTAATGGAGAGATGGTGCAACCGTTGAAATACAAATAACGAAATAGATACCTTATTTGGCAAGTGATGACCTCAATTAAGTGTCACGCGTGTATAATTCGAACGTGATTTAATGCCAGATCTAAACTCAAGAGATTGTCAATAGATTTAGGACAATGTGTCTGAAGATAAAACGCGGAAAAATCTGTAACAATGAATGCCATTGTGAGATGTTCGAAAGAAATAGTGGTGCGCAGCAAAATCACACAAATGATATGTTATATTAGAATAGATGGAGATTCACTGGTAAATGCTATTTCGAACCGAGTAAAAAAATTCGAAAAACGACGAGAGTTACCACTAGCGAGAGAAATCGTAGAGATTAACGAAAACGGTGAATTACATCACATCACAATTTTGACGAGGAAGATAAATATATACGAAATGAAAAGTGGGAAAATTTGACGCCAATGAGAATATCGAACTACAAACATACAAAAAGAAGTGAGACAGGACGAAGCCATTAATGGACAATAGAACAGCACGACGTTATGAAACGAAAAATAGAAAAGAGCAATTGCAACAAATTACTAATGGAATATCAAGATATATTCGCAGTACAATCTAGAATTTAGGACATGTGATGTAAACTACATGCAATACCACATCAAGATGAAACCACCAATCGCATTAACGACAGATAAACTAGCAGAAGCCCAAAAAAACGGTGGCAGAAAAGAAGTACAAAAATGCTCGAGGCAAAAGTAATTAGAACACAAGCTGTTCACCTGGCAAGTTTCCAGTTGTCATGGTGAAAAAGAAAGACGGCTCGCAAAGATCTGCATAGACTATACAGAAAGCTGAATGCTGTACCAAAACGAGATAGCAAAGTACCCAGATTACCGCAACATCAATGAAATTGCTACTGAACTCTTCAAGAGCAGCTATACATTCACGTCCACTCGATTTGAAAAAGTGGATATTGGCAATAAAAGTTAAAAGATGAAGACAAAGAAAACAGCCTTCACCATCGGTAGAATCTATTCAATTCCGAAAAAATGCCATTCGTTTTAACAAACGCACCAGCAATCTTTATTCAGCGATGCATGATTTCGTTACGCACGGGATAAAAAGTGCATGGTGTTTACATCGATGACTTACTAATATATTCAAGGTACATTTGAACAACATTGGAGGCATATCAAAAGAGTATTTTATCCGATAAGACAATGGAAATTTAAATTGAAGCCATCAAAATGCGATTGGGCAAAAGAAAGTGACGGTTTTTGGGACATATAGTATCAGCAAAGGGGAAAGAACCCGATGCCAGAAACATCGAGAAGTCAAAAATTGTCCAGCCCCGAAGACAGTTTACCAAATACAAGGAAATTCTAGGATTATGCGGATACTACAGAAAATTCATCAAAAAATTAACGGCCAGGTATAGCCAAACCGATCACAAAGATTTTTAGTCAAAAAAGATTCATCATTCGGTGTGGGGAAAACAACAAACAATTGGCATTTGAAACATTACGAGACAAGCTAATTTGGAAAAGCACCAAATCTAGTACACCCCGACTTCAAAAAGCCGTTCCTAATTAAGCAACAGACGCAAAGTGGTTACGCGCAGGCGCAATACTAGAGTCAACTAGACGATGAATGGAAAGGAACGAGTAATCGTTATCTATAGTAAAATACGTTCAAAAAAGCATGAGAAGAATTTACTCAAGTCACAGACGAGAAGCCTTGACAATCTCAATGCCATCAAACATTTTAAATACCTGCTATGGGGACATGAGATCTGTATAAACGACAGATCACCAACCGCTAGTGTGGTTGGGACAACACAAGGAGCATCAGCAGAACTTACTGAGATGGGCGATGCAGTTTACAAGAAACTCCCTCGTTTAATAAAATTCAAACAGGAAAAGCAAATGCAAAATGCAGATTGTAATGTCCAGATTTCATCCTTCGATTTAATGGACGAAGAAGTGAGACGGATATGTGCATAATCGCCGAAGACATGAACTTCTCACAATTAATGAAGGAATATCAACAAGAGGACCCAGAACTAAAACTGATAATAGGAATATGTCAGAACCGGCAAACCAGAAGTAACGAAGGCCATTTTACAACTAAAGGAACATATGGGACAAAACATCGACAATCGATATCTTATAGAAAGAGAATGGTTACTAATAGCAGATGGTGAATCAAACGACTGATGGTTATATCCGAAAATAGACCGCAAAGATCTGTTAATAATCACGACGGTAAATTGGGAGGCCATATTCAGCAAAAAGACGCTCGCCAGAATAAACAAATACTCTTTGGCCGAACAATGTCGGAATCATAAAAGATTGGATAAAGAAATTGCTTAACTTTGTGCAACAAGAAGACAACACGGGATCAAATGGAAAACTCCGTTAAAACCAATGCCAGTACCGGCAGAACCCATGACATGAGTATCAAGGCTGTGGTAGGAACCATTGCCAGAAACGGTTGAACGGGAATGTATACATTCCTAGTGGTCACAGACTACTAACTCAAATTCCCCAGAAGCATTTTGCAATGAGGATCTAAAATAGCCAAAACGAATTGCAAAAAATTAGTAGAAGAAATAGTTTGCAGATACGGACTTCCAAGCAGATTACTAACAGATCAAAGGGACAAAACTCATGAGCGAAATAATGAAGGAAGTGACAAATTGTTTCAAGATACCAAATTACGAAACGTCACCATATCATGCCACAGTCGTAAATGCGACTAACCGAACGAATTCAACGGGACATTAATACAAAGTTATCGAATTATGTAGACGATACCAAAAGATTGGGATGAATACATCAACCTGTTTTAAATGCATATAGAATGTCGATCACGCAGCAACGAAATGAGCCCAATTCAACTAATGTAGGTAGAAATGTAAACATGCCCGATGATTAGAATATCCAGCCACCGAATTTCACAATACATGGAGGAAGATGATTACTCACGAAATTCAAAGAAAGAATGCAAAGAAATCTGGAAAAACGGCAGGGTTAAATACAATTCCAACCAAGAAAGTTACAAGGATTGTACAACGAATCAGAAAAGAAATGTAAAGCCCACAGAACCTCTGTAGTGGAATTGGTAATTATCGAAACCCGAACTAATAACCTTGAACATACAAGAAATTACAAAAAATGGAAAAAGGCCTATAAATATTATTCGCAAGCGAAACCAATGTCAGAGTCAAATTGGTAAAGCAGCCATTCACAAGACCAATATACGTATACGTAGCAGATGTAATGCCTATACAAAAACGATAACATCAGACCGGAGAAAGACGTATAATAACGCGTTCAAGACAGCAAAATCTGTAGATCGAAGAATGTACGATCAAAATTTCAACCGCATAAGATGCAGAATGAATATGATCAAAGAACGAATAGTGCAAGAATAACGACGAGACGACTGGAAAGATCACCATTCTGGGAAATTAGAACCCCCCCGAAACGGCAGAAACATGTCGTTTAAAGAAGGCCAAAGCATTATTACCAGAAGGACAAACGAGATAAAAGGGACTTGAAATTTTAGGAGGACTAATGAAGAATAATCGATAATTACAAGCGATGAATCAAATACGAACATATATAACGACAATCAATGAAGAGCCAATCTATTCACCGTGGGGGACAAGAGAATAACACCCCCATTTGCATACGATCATCGAATACAATAAACTCCTGAAAGAACTCAAAAATCACAGCGTTTGGAAACGAATAGGAAAATCAAATCGACGTAAATCAAACGAAAGTGGAGAAACTCCCACTAATGATAGCAGCAAGGAAAGACACTCCCAACGTGGAATAATCATCGAACTGTTAGAACGGGAGCAAGATATAACAAGGATATAAAAAAAGGAGCCACAGCACTGAACTTATGTAAATACTGACAAACGTACCAAAAATGAAATTAATGCTGGATAATGTTCCACCAAGAGGAATATCGAATAAGCTAGAAGATCTACACGAACTATTCGAGTTGCAACTGGAAGCAATAAAACAGGAGATGGGCAATAAATTGATCAAGATGGAAACGACCCAGTATAATGGGAAATGGGCAATAAATTACCAACCAAACTTACGAGCAAGGAGAAAACGAGTTCATAAAGCTAGCATTATTTCAATACAATTCCTTGGAAGCAGTATAAACGAATTATTAAAAGAGGAGACCTGTTGCTAACCAAACTTCATGGGACCGAACAACAAGTTTAATGAGAGAGAAACAGCAAATTGTTTAAACTATAAGGAGAATTTTCGGCATAAAGAGTATTATTAAGCATGGGAACTACACCAGTGGTTCCAACCTAATTGGGTCAATTTCAGCTATATTCAACGGGTCTACAGAAATCATATATAATCGTTGCGAGCTAATCGGATATATCGACAAACGTTTAGAAGCGAGAAGGTTAAAACGAGTAGTTTTCGAACAAGTACGACAAACGCAAAGAAACCAATTGAATGAGATGGTACGCACAGCAGGACAAATAATGTCCGCAAGATCGATCAACAATGAGCGCAAACAAATACTTACCAATGGAATAATAGGTACAATACCCTACGCAATCGGTGACGGAGATGACCCAGAATACGGAACTAAATAATGCGAAAGTTACCAAGAAGCCTTTCACCTTGAAATGGCGTCGGGGAAATGATCCGTTGCATACACCATACACCAACAACAGGATAGACGTAGCTTGAAATTCATAAAATTTACTAGACGAATGCGAGAAGAAAAAATCAAATAGAAGAGAGAAAACGGCAAAACAGCCTTAATGTACGCTGGCGTATCAGGATAAACCTTCAAGTAAGTACAAGAACTAATAAGAAACCGGATCGGAATTAACCAGAAAGATCATGACGATTGGAGTAGCATTACTCGCACTAGCAACAAGGTGAACCAAACATGTGATTGATAAAATTCATAACAGCAAATGCAGACATAAGAGACAATAGAGGAGCTATGTGCAGACACACGACAGCTACATGGCAGAACAATCTATCGAAATAAAGAACGATAAAAATCCTATTAAACTGGAAAATTACCAAAACCGAGGAGTATGCCAATAGACCATAAATGAAAGATATGAAGAAAGGAGAAAATGCATTACCAAGAAACGATAATAAAGGAGGAAACCGAAAATAATTATGATTGGTGCTGGACGAAAAGAAATTAGATTCACCGACAATTCAAAAGAATCAAAAGAATTGGAAAACGGAAAAACAGAGCTAATCTGACCTCTTAAAAATTGGCAAGCCACCGCTAAAACAATGGTAAAGAATAAGAGAAAATGCTGGATTGAATTGAATCAAAGCAAGAGAATAAAGCATAACGCATACAATATGCACTGATAAGGAATATCACATTGTCGAGGACGACATTTGTGCGAACACCGGGGAAGGAGAAGACATGACGAGAATGACGAAGACAAGGATCAAAAGACCAAAACAAGAAAATAGAACAAGAAACGAAAGAAGAAAACGAGGAAACGAAATAACAACAGGTTAACAACAACAAAAACAACAAAAATAATAAAAACGGAAACAAATAACTCGAATTATGGAAAAACCGAACCGTATGCACTACCAGAAAACATGATTAATTGGGAAAAATAAAATCCTAGCAATATCTATCGTGGATTAACAACGTGGAGAATTAACAGTAGCCGCCAGTACGGACTGAAAGCGATAACCGAAGAGACAGAGAGGATATAATAATGAACAATCACTATCTAAAGTTTACAAAACATCAGCGGGCAAGCAATAACCAAGTAAGCATAACAAGAATAGAACGTAATCTTTGGATAGAATAAAAATATGCGAAAAGGAAATAACAGAACCTAAGGAGATTCTAATATATAGAAAAGGAAAAAAGCCCTACGACGATATCGGATATGCATCTACAAGAGACAAGAAACGCACAAGATGCGTAATGAGAAATAATCGCTAAGGGAATCCAACGAGCAAAAGTACGCACCTGGACGACAAAAAGAAAAATTAAGCAATACAAAGGAAGACAGTGGATCGAACACGAAACGGATGGTAACCCGATTACAACAAAAAGCAAATGAAACCTCGGATGGGAACAAATAAACAATCAGAACAGAACCACCAATGGACAACATGCTGAATCGCTAAGAAATATAAATATCCCCCTATGCAAGTAATCAAAATATGTATATACCCGCAGAAATCGGTGAGGATGGTAATGGAACAGGGACAATGTAAGGATCGCAAATAAATCCAGGAGATCAATCTATTATTACGAGATTGAAACCGCAAAACTAACTACAGAATTCTGGCATATTCAGACAAGAATAAATACACCCATGTACCGACGGAAAGATAGAACCTAATAATGAGGAAAGGCCACAAACAAATGGCAGTCGGACATGTAACAACAGTAATTGACTTTGACCAACAAGGAATCATCACCGGAGAAGCAAAGTTGATAATCACAAAAATTTGCAGTACTAATGAAACGACCTATCCTAAGAAGAAATGACAAAGCGATGAAAAAAACGAAGATGTTACATATGTCCAATTCCTACGAACTTAAAATATTGACCATCGAAAGGAGAAAAATCAACTAACTGCAAAAAAACAAGATATTCAGTATGCTGTATGGAGAAAACTTAACGTACCGAAGTGCCCTCAACAAGATAAATCTCGAAAATAAACCATGAACTACCACATGAATGTACAAAAGAGAAGAAAAGATAACAAAAAAGAGAAAACGAAACCCCAAGGAAAAGAAGAAGAAAGATACATCTTCAGAGGAGCAGATGGAAAAGATACTAAAGTTGGAGTAAAGAAAAACCAAAAGTCAAAAAAGGCACAACAAAGAGATCGAAGATAGACAACGGACAAAGACACGAGGAACAAGAAACCTACCATATAACTTATACGACCATTTTTGGATCAGAGTGGATGTGATAAGTGCAGCCTGCAAGTAGTTGTACTCTGTGGATACTAAAACCATCGGAATAAACAAAACAACCAAGGCAAATAAACCAGCCAGATTAGAGCGATATAATAGAAATAACAATTACAAGACGAACGTGGATAACAAAAATAGAACCAGCAAACACGGAAACGACTTGAGAAAACAAAAGCGGTGTGAGGGAGGTGTTCCAACAGGTGGAAAACTCCTCATAAACTTCCAACGTGTAAGATAACGGCATATGAGATGTATAAATGTATAAAATATATGTATATTAGGTATTACAACTGCGTCTATGTTAAAATAATACTAACTAATTTTTTTTTTTAAACATTTAAAATTAATTGAGTGAAAGAATGAAAGTGTAACCATTAAGGAAATGAAATCAACACTGACAACGAGAAATCGAAATGAAGGAGGCAATAACGGAGATGTGGAAACAACAATGACAACGTTACAAAGCATTAGTAAATACTGTTTACAAGAGCAGTGGGCCAGATGCCAAGTAGCATAAAGAAGCTTAAATGCTAATGTCCTACACCTTACGAACGTGGAAGACACAGAGGAAAATCAAACTATGGGAGGAAATGGAAATATTAAAACACAGAATCAGTGGCAAAGAAACGATTAGAACGATTACTCAACTAACCAGAAAAACAACCTAAGACTTGGACCGAAATGTTACTATCCGAAGAAGAAAGACCGGACCTAAGACTCATCTAGTAGTGTAGAATAAAAAAGAAAGACGAAAGAGTGTAGATACGTAAAAAGTATATGTATAAAGTAAGAAAGAAACACAAAAACAAAATAAAAAAATCAATGTATATAAAGTATATAGGAAAAACAAAAACCAAAAATACGTAAAAAACTCTATGTATAAAGAAGTAAGAAGAAAACAAAAAATAAATGGTATAATTGTAAGGATAAATGAATCGAGAAATCACGACAACAGAAAATAAACGAGATCATCGGAAATCACCCCGAAAAAACCACAGATAAAAATTAGAAGCCCAGACTTCGCATGCGGTTGGTGCACAGAGTTATTAAAAGAACCACGACAAACGGAATGTGAGTAGATTAGTACAGAATGTATAAATCGGTCTAACATTAAATGACCAAAACCATGCCCAGATGCGGAGAAAATAGAGATAGAACCTTAAAAGAAAACACGTTTGTTGCGAAGATCGAGCAAACCCAGAAAAGAGATACTACACAATGAAAATAAACTGTCAAATCCACCCTGTGAGTGGAAAGGGAAAATCAGACGCCCCCAAAAACGACATATAAATGAATGTGAGTAATAAAGGGAAGCCATGCCAAAATCGCAAACAACTAATGAACAAGAGGAAAGACAACAGGCGAAACTGTGAGAAAGAGAATAAAATGCGAATACTGCAACAGAAACGAAACGCGGTTAAAAATACAACGAACATCATGAAGTAAAAGATGAAAAAGTGTGCAAATATTTCAGAGGGAATAATGCCACAAACCAAGTGAAAGTAGAAAAGGAGGTAGAACTCAAAGAACATTGGAAGAAAATGCAGACAAAAGAAAAATAGAAAATGTCCTTTAAAGAAATGGGGTGTTGAGAAAACCCTGAAACGGAGAGATGTCCCAACATCTACAAATAAAAAGTGAGGAACACTACAAAATCTGGAATGACAGCTATAGCGATAACAAAGCAGAAAATCGACGAAGAAGAAAGTCGAAGTTGAATCCCACAAAATCCTTAATGATGAGATCTTTGACACCAGAGAAGCGTCGAAACTAGCAAGAACAAAAACGAGCAGAGACATCACAGTTAGGAGAAAAAAGAAGAGATGAAAGAACAGCTACTGAAAAAATGACGAATGATTCCTACCGCGGGGAAGAATTTGCCGGTAACACCATACATATGGAAAAGTTCGGACTTCACGAAAAATGGCATAGAAAGCAAGAAACGGAACGCAGGTTCAATAACGAGCCCACCGTTCTATTCATGGGAAAACGGATAACAAATGAAATTGAGAGTACTATCTAGATGGAGATGGTTTTGGGAAAAGGCAAACACATATCCGTATTTTTTACAATAGCTAAAGGAGATTTGATGAGGCTACTCTACTATGGCCCTTTTAGCAAACAAAACGTAACGCTAGCAATACTATGGTGCAAACGCATTATAGTAGCAGAAACCTACAAGCCTGCAGAGGAGGGTCATGCCATACATAGACCAACAACAAATGAAGGAACCGCTACGGAGCACCAAGAATGGCCCACCACAATAAGTTAATGTGGAGCCACGTAAAGGAAGATCGTTATGTCGTAAGATGTCCAGTAGAAAGAACGGGGGTATGGAAAACGGATGTGAGTGTGTTGATCCGTGTAATAGTGTATATAAGTAATCAAGTATCTATATATGTATATAATGTAAAGATAGAACCCATAGAAAAGTAAAAGTACTTTGCGTAAAATTAAAAAAAGACAATAACCACCAGCGAACTACATGGAGTTAATTGTAATTTGAATTATACGAAAGAATGAATATCATAAAGAGAATGAACAGAAGTTAGAACCGAGCCTTCAGTCATGAGGATGATGCAAATAATGAACTGACAAGACGAGTAAAGCGAAATACTAAATAAAACGAGGAACGGAAATAATAAAACCGAATAAAAAAGCCGAAACAAGAAAGTGCGAAATGAATGTGGCAAACAAACGCAAGACGGGACGAGAAGACCAAGAAGCTTAAATGTAAAGCAAATAGACAACAAAATGAATAAAAACATGAATAAAACAAAATAAAAAAATAACATAATTATTAAAACAAATAATTAATAAAAATTTTGCACGAAAAATACATAGAAAAATAAGTTAAATTATAAAACGCCAAAAACCTTGCAAAATTAAGGTTTAGAAAATACACAGGCGGAAGAGGCGACCAGAATAAGAATCAGCAAAAAATAAAAAATAACAACATTTAATAAAAATTAATATTAAAAATTGAAGAAAAATAAATACAAAGAGAAAAATATAAAATTAAAATAAAAAGCCATTCAAAAAACCCGAAAAATGCCAAAAAAGATTCGAAATTAGCTGATTGGTCGCACACAACGCACGAAAACAGTATAAATACAATAGCCATTTCATAATATTTAACCTTAAAAAACTCTAAAATTATTTTTGAAATTGAAAATTTTGAAATTCGAAACTTTGGTAGATGTATTTTCAATTTAATAAATTTTTGAAATGGTTATAGTTTTAAATTTTTATCTTTAATTTATGGATGTCAGTTACTTTTAGTATCGACGACAGGTCCCCCTATTTAATATGATTTTATATTGTAATTTGTGGAAGATGGCTGCGGATTCAATTCCCTCAGTAAATTTGAGGGATGTTGATGTGCTGCCTTGTCTCAAACCACCCTTCGGTGTCTGCCTTGCATGGTCAGTCTAGTCACACTGACGCAGAGTAGGACGCGTCGTTCGTTACTTCACCGTGGGGCCATTGCAAATGTTGCGTGAGCGGTAGGAGATTAAAATGCGGGAATAATCGACATAGGCTAGGGGAAACATTCAAATGAATTGTTTTAGGTAGGATGAAATTTTTATTTAAAAACCTGTCGAATTGTTATATTGAAAAGGGACGGACTTAGGGTTAAGTCAGTAGAAACAAACGAACGATTTAGAAAATGTTAATGTTTCCTTTTAATTTTGCCTTTTACAAAGAAATGGTTTTATAAAACATCTTTAAATAAAAAGTAAATTGGGTTGTTCTCAACAATATGATTGGAAGCATCAGCATTTTTTTCTCTGCATCAACGTTTTATTTACTAGTTCTAACGCCAATAGGACATTTTCGCAATTAATATCGAACGATGAATGTATGTAATAGGGAATGTTTGAAGAATGTTTGGGATTAAATTAATTTAAATTTATAATTATATATTAATTTATTTGCAAATCTCACCACTAATGAAATGAAATTCTCCTCGTGTTAGTCAGGGAAAATTCGCAAGAAAATCATTCCGAAAATTTCTCAGCAAACGTGTTTCAACAATTCAAAATTTTTCTTCTAAAAAAATTGCATTCAGGATACAAAATCCCCAAATTCATCGAGAAAATCAGATACCTCGGCATTACAATTGGATCACGATCTATGCCACGAAAGTATAACAAACTGCTCGCGGAGACGAACGCACGCTCGGCACGTGGTTTCGCTCCCAAGCGGTTCCAAAATCCTCAGGATAAATCCACCGGCTGTCCAGATGCCGAGAAGGATTTAATCGCCAGAGAACCCGGAGAACGGGCTCAGCGAATTATAAATAAATGACCAAAGCGCCGTCTTGGGTTTGCATCATTTACAGAAGCTGAATTTAGGTAAAACCTCTAAGCAGGTCCGCATCTGGCTTAAAGTTGAATTTGATCCCCGCAAACCATCTTCCAGAAATGCTCAAGCTGGCCAGCTCAGACCCCTCGACCAGGCAAGAAGCACCATCCCAGCAAAAATGTCGTCGCGTGAACGACGCGAGCTGAAGGCGCTCACAATCCTAAATATGCGGCGAAGTGCTCGAAGAAAGCCGCCCGCACTCGTTTCGGCGGAGCAGCATCCGGAATTTGTGAAAAGAATGACCCCGTTTCAACCCCGAAAAAATTTAACCGAATGGTTATACAACGTCCGGCAAAGGATATTGATGAGATCAATATGCCGAACGTTTCACCCGTCGAAAATTTCCACCCCAACAATGAAAGAGAGACTCGCCGACTCTCACGAGCTGCTGGATGAACAAATTTGAGGTAAGAACTATGCCACACCGTTCCTCAGGTCGGGAACTATACCATTTCAGCCCCTCGCGGAACAAACGAAAGTTCCCCGTCGATATCGACGAATGACATCAAATGAAAGAGGGATGACGCTGTTATCCTGACATTATTTAAGGATTTATACACTAATAATATTTTTGTGATTTCTTTTGTTAGGATTTGTATAGATTTAATAAAAGTATATTTTTTGTAAATTCTTATTCTCTAATAATTTCTGTTTCTCTAATTAATCGAAGTATGAATGGATGCTTAAAGTTTGGTTGAATTGTGTTATGATGCTGATGGAAACCTTATGTATGCATGAAGAAGGGTGAAGAAAGTTCTGTATTTGCTCGTAAAAGTTAGGACATTAAGTAGATCTCGGGTTAACAGAAATTTTAAAGCTTCATTTTTATTATAGAAATACTAATAATAAATAGTAATTTTGGTTAAAAAAATGAAATAAGCATTTCTCGGAGGAGTTTTAATTTTCCTAAGTTATTAATGAGGTGGGATAAACCCAAAATTTCGGCCGATAAACAGAAAATTCGGATAAATTTATATAATATTTTAAATTTCACATGTTATTTTAAATTAAAATACTTTATGATTTAAAACAAATTTCTAGTTAGAGATTTTACCTATTTTCAGTAGTTTAGCATTTAAAGTCGGAAAATTAGATAAAATTCGAGAAGCTGAATTTTAAATGTTTATTTATAAATATTATTTTTATTAAAGTTTCTAAATCATCATCTTTAAATTCAATAAAATTAAATACCTTAAAATTGGTTTCGGCCTAAATTAAATTAATAACTAATAGGGTAAAGCGAACTAAAACGTCTGATAAAGTGCGATCCACTTTACAATCCGTACTAAAAGATTTGCTATGTATTAAAACGGACTAGGGGAAAACAAGTATGTATGACGTATGCATGGTTCCTTCGTCATAGAATGATGGGAAAGGGGTGCACAGATATCGAAAAGGTGTAAAGAGAGTTAGGTAACGTAAGCCCTTCTATCGGCCGTCAGGAACCCGAAAGCGAGGATTATCACAAGGAGTAGTCTTGGAAACGGGGCTCACCTGCTTGTGGACTCTTCGTGCTGTATTACAGTACAACATGCGGCTTGCCCTGGTAGTACAGTGGTTAGATTAAAATTGTGGGGCGTCGGGGCGGTAGAAAGAAATACCCTAGGGAATGCACGAGTAGTTGAGAAGTTGTGTGGATGAATGAGCTGTAGATTAAAACAAAATTAATTCTACCCTGTGCGCCAACATTGATTTTGGGGGCTCAGACGGATTTGAGTAAATTCATGAAAGATTAAAAAGTACGGGACAGGAAAATTTACGAAACGATCTTATGTATTACGTCGCGAATGAAATAAAACGCTAAAAATTAATAAATAAAATATTGTGGAACAATAAAGAGTGTGGAATAACGAATTGTTTAATAAAAAAAGGAAATTAAAGTACAATAAAAATAAATTGTCATAATATAAGCATGATAAATGTATAAAAGTATAAAAAGCATGGGTATGATTGATTAAGAAAATCGTAATGATGAATTAAAAGTATGAAAATGGTAATAGTATATAAATCAAAAATGATTAAAATAGCACGGTGTAGAATGATTGCGTGAATGAGGTAATGAAATTAAGAATGATTGGAAAAAAAAACGACGTCACAAAACAGACATTAAAAACCAAAACCAAAAAACAACAATTAAGAATAACGCAAAATAAATAATAAACAGAATAATAATAAGTAACAATAGAATAAAGTAGGAAAAATTTTAATAAATCATGTATTTTAGATGGAACAATATAAAAGTAAATATAGCAAAGTGCAAAGATTCATAAACACAATGAGGACCATTTCGAAACATTAATTGCGAAAACTAAAGCAAATAGAACTGGCAGAACAAAATGAGCAAATAGCAATAAGCCCTGAATGTCACCAAGAAACTTTAGGATTGGACCAAGCAACACAACCAGTAGACATAGAAACCCAAATATCAATGTTATAAGGAAAGACTAAAACAATGCAGATATAAATTCCGAATTACCACGCTATAGAAGCAACAAGTTAAACAAATACCAGATGCATTAAAAGTGAAAATTGATAGAAAGTGCAATACCTACGTAAATGCTGTATTTGCCAACTGAGGAAAAATAAAAAATACTGAGTGCTCCCGTGGTCATTTTAGCTATTTGCGAAACAATGTTGTAGGGGACAATGAAAGGGTCTGCATATTGTGTAACTCTTTGATATTGACGAAAAAGTATGGTGTTATTATGGATAAATGTATTGTAATTAATAAATGTTTTAGTAGTTGACCCTTCTTCGCTATATCTCTATATATAAATATACAATTATATATAATGTAAAAGTAAAAAGTATGAATGGAAAATAAAGACGAAGTGTCCCGACCATCCATGATAAAAACTAAAAGGGAAAAAATACTTTTTGAGCTTACCACAGGTAGCTACGACTAATGCTAATCGGAGGGGATAACCGATCACCCAGAGAGAAGTTATAGGACGAATCGTCGACAGATTTTTGCTTGAGTTGGGGAAGCTACTGTCGGTAAGATTGATCACCTTGCGTTGCAGTGGCGGAATCAACCAAAGCCGTTTTATGTTTTTAATTTGGGGGTATGGCTAAAAAACTCCGGAGAGGAAGCAAAGGGAAAGCGCTGCGAAAAGGAAAATGATAAAACGAAAAGTGAAGAATGAAAAAAGTTGAAAGCAACTTAAAAAGAAAATTTCAAAAGAATAATAATGAGAAAAACTAAATAACGAACTGCGAGAAAAAGTACCAAGGAGAAAACTTAAATAAGCCAAAGTTAATGAAGCCGACGGTAAGATAAAAATGTAATTTAAATCTCATATTCGTTCAATGGAGCATAGGCTCGATCGTATCACAGAGATTAATCTCATCTTCGTATTAATGAGCATAGGCTCGCATCGTTATCACAGAGTTATCTCATTTCGCATTTAATGAGCATAGCTCGATCGTATCACGAGAGATAATTCTCATTTCGTATTAATGGAAGCATAGGCTCGATCGTATCACAGAGTTATCTCATTTCGCATTAATGGACCATAGGCTCGACGTATCACAGAGATTATCTCATTCGCATAATGGAGCATTAGGGCTCCGATTTCGTATACAGAGATAATCTCATTTCGTTTATTAAATGGAGACATAGGGCTCTCGTATCACAGAGATTATCTCATTTCGTATTAATGGAGCATAGGGCTCTATCGTATTACAGAGATTATTCTCATTTCGTATCAATGGAGCATAAGGCTCGATCGTATTACAGAGATTAATCTCATTCCGTATCACAGGAGAGCATAGTTCTCAATTCGTATTAACAGAGCATAATTCTCGAGTAATAAAAGGTGTAGTTCTAAAAATATAAGAAATGGCCAAAGGAAAATTCAGCTGAAGAAATCGAAGAAACTAGTGTAAATAAAGAACAAGAAAACATCCGTGCACGAGGAGTTATGTTTTTAAAAAGCCAAGCAAATGGTGATTATAAAGATAAAGAAAGAAATAAGAAAAACGAAAATACCTAGCCAACTGATAATTATCTTGACAATAAGTTTGACGGAAGCGGAGAATATAAAATAAGAAAACGAGGTGATGAGATAAAGATGATATTAGACAAGCCAGAATTGAAGTCAAACAAAGCAGAAATTAGATAAAACGATAAAAGATAAAGACGAAAAGGGGAAAAATAAATCATATAAGGGATAAATAAAAGGGAAATGCGGAGCGTGTTACGATAAAAATAAAAATACGGTGGGGTGATAGAACTTGGGAAACGCATAGCCGAACGATTATTATTGAATAGATAATTATTAACGGGACCATATAAAATAATTGTTACTACCCCATATAGATAATTAAAAATTCGACGTAAATTGAATCAAAGGGATAAAAGTAAAAACGTATGGGAATTATAACTAAAACGGGAATAAACCTGGGAAATACAAAATATTATAATTTATGGGTATTATAGTCAAATAAAGAAAAACCATGAGGACCCCCTGAGAAAGATTAATGGAAAAACAACAGGAGATAACTCACTCTAATAAAGAGGAGTAAATAAAAGTAACGAGCAAAGTATTTGAGGTTAGAATAAAAGGATAAATAAAACGAAAAATGCGGGAATAAACCCGTCGTGTTTATTTTGGGGGTTGTTCGAAGATTGAAGCGTGTAGCGGTTTATTTACACGGTTCATTTTTTCGTTCTAGAACTTCAATCAATTACAACGCAATTCAAACAAACAAAAGCAGCAGACAATCATACAAACAAATCAACAGAGCATTCACAAACACAAAACAAACAATACGCCACGCAACAAGCAGGAGATAACAAACCCAGTATTCGATAACAAGCCAAAGACAGACTACGATAGAAAACGACAAATTTATTCGACCAAACCAAAGACAAGTAAAGGAAATCAAACGATACAAGGACGCCCGTTGTAAACCGGAATCATGAGAATGGACGAATCCTTCGATCAACAAAAAGCTTTCCGAAATTCAGCCAGTCAAAAACTTCGAAAGAGCAGCGAGTAACGAAAATAAAGAGAGGGAGATCAACTACCTTCGCAAGGAAAAAATCAGAAAGCTTACATTCACTAGAAGAATATCGAAACCCGACAGTCAAGGATCAAGTACTAAAGAAAACCGAGAAACAGGATCAATAACCCAAAACAATACACCTGTGGTAATCAGAAGACGAAATACAAACCACAAGGAGACATTCTCAAATCAACCAACAAAAGACAAATTAACCATAGAAAAGACAAACTACTTTAAAAGACAAACATGGCAGACATGGAAAACCCCAATGCAAGACAACCAGCGGTGGCGAAACAAGCCAAGAATGACCGAGAAAAGTTCGCGGAGAAAACCGTTAACGGAATGCCAGCAAACTAAATGACGTCATAAGAAATTTCGAGTATATGTCGAAGTATGTAATTTGGTTCCCAGGACATGGTGAAAAATCGAATGCCACTATAATTTATCGATAGTGCGCTAGATATCTTCTTAGAAAGCTAGAGAGAGGAAAAAAGAAGTTGGATACCTGGAACGAGATTCAAAGAATTTTTTAACAAGACATTCGGAGTCGCAAAATTAACGAATCAAGGAATGCAGAGCTGTTTAGTAGAAACAGAGGCAGGCGAATCAAATAAATGTTTGCAAGCGAAATAAGACGCTTGGCAAAAAAACGGCCACCGAAGTAAGTGGCAGAAACTCATCTAATCGGAATATTCGTGGATGGACTAAGACGGACCAGGAATTGAGATCATTAGTAGGTATGCAAATATTGGCAAACTTAGATGAAGCATAGCAAAAGCAAACAAGCAGAAATACATCTACCTACCCAAATTGCAACAATTGCCAAGACGAATTCAATGATTCATGCAATGACAAACTAAAACCGAGGAAAATTGAGCAAGTAGTGCAAAAGTAAAACCAATTCATACAGGCGCGCACCAGAATTCAAACCTCCAATACCCGAACAAACAAAAAATCGCCCAGATACGAACTACAAACAACAACAGGACCAAATCACAACAACGCCTAATTAATTTATAGCCAGAAATAAAAATTCGAACCTGCGGAACCCAGGGCACTGAAAGCGAGTGCTTTCGAACCTTAACATGTTACAAGATGCAGGTGAAAAAAAGGGCACACTTTAAGTCGATGTGAGTCAGAACTTGCTTCACAATGGTGGAAGGCTAAGGACATGTGGCGAAAGATTGTAGAGGAGGAAACAATCAAAATCAAGCCCACCAAGGAATAAAACTATGTGCAAGTGGCACCGAGACAAAATGTTATCGAACAAGCCGAAAGCAAGTTAACATGATGCAAGGAATTTCACAACTAAAAAGACATGGATGTCAAGTATGATGAGAGCGAACCAGCCAACCAACGGACAGCAGTAACATTCACATGATGCAGAGAGTAGAAATACGCGAAACCGAGAAAGAGAAAAACGACACGGTCAACAACATGTACAAGATTGGCAACAATTGCAATGGAGTAAGAAAGAGTAAAACAAGAAGGTTCCGACAGCGACAAGACATCCACCTAAGGAATCAACATGCTAAGAATAATAAAGACGTTAAAGAACAATGACTGTTATAATTATCCCATAAAAAGTCGCCACAAAACCAGCTAACCGAAAACTGAGAGTGAAAAAACAAAGGGAGGGACAAGTCGAGCCCGATCAATAATTAATTCCAAACATTATCAGACAAACGCAGAATACAGAAAATATTTTTAAGAAAGTCAAAGAGGGAATAACGAGAGAAAACGAAGAAAGATTGGAGGGATAATGAAAGCAAGAAGCAAAATCGGACAGTGAAAAACGCAAGAATCGAAACAAATAACCATAAACCGACAATCAATGAAGCAAAATCAGAATCAGAAATACCAAACAAGGGATTGACGAAAAGTAAACCCATACAAAAATTTTCGGATAAATATTGCTGAGAACATCAATGATTCGGTATCAAGAAGATGGGAGATTCCAGTAAACTATAGTTTGATGGGAGAAGAACATTAACGGGTATCTGAAAATGAAAGAGCAAACACAAAACAGGGTATTACGACCAATGAGTTGAATGGATCTATGATCGACCCCCGTCACCAACAAGAGAGAGAAACGGAATTGGATAGACCAAAAGTTATCGAAACCATACCCGAAAACACTGATAAACGAAGAATTTAATTCAACGGACGAAGTCTGTATCAAGAGATACCTGAAAAAATATCCTACAACTTGAAGGGACGAGAGGAGATTAATACATGAGCAGGAAAATTACGAACAAAAGAATATCTGACAAACAAAAATTAGAGATATCACAAAATTCCAAATAATTATGCAAACACCGGATTTTGCGAACGAGTATGGATAAAAACAACCAAATTTTACTGACGAAATAATTTCCGATTGGATCAAGGAGAGAATGCGGAACTCCAGAAAAAATGACATCTTATACCATAATGGTTGGTAAAAAACCCGTTATTGCACTTAGTTAGATGCATTAATATGGCCGGTAGACCCAACGGTGTAATGTTAAAAAAAGAGAGATCAATTACCGGATTTTGGACGATGCGGCGAAGACGCAAAAAACGAATTTGAGAATAAACATCCAAAAGAGATCTCCAAGGAGCAACAAAAGAAATACTCTGGAGAAACAGAGAGAAAATTAATAACAAGTCATAGTCAAGTCAATAAAAACTGGGATATTATTTGAACAACCCAAAACAGAGAGATGAAAGAATGTATAGAATACATTCGAGATACGGTAACCTTAAGACATGCAAAATTTTAAAGGTGCCATACTTAATCAACCGTTATGGAAGCTATCGAGTATGAAAAAATGATGGAATACGGAATTAAACGTGATAATGAAACTTACCAAATGAGAAAGATGATAATAAAAAATAAACAATAAACTCCGAGTAGGATGAAACTAAAAAAATGGTAAACGAAACAGTGGAGAGCAAGCGAAAGCCCAGATAGCGATGGGATGATTGAAGGACGTAGTTAGTAAAATACCTGCAGCATTATTTACGTGAGGAAGATGAAACTTATCTGTACGAGCGAATCTGGGATGATGACCAAGAAATAGGAGTGATACCAATGGAGGAACCCGGATTGGGGGATTAGATTATGTCTTGGAGTAAAATGGACAACTAGAGGAAAAATGGCACCAAATCCAGAAAATAAGAATATATCGACAATGGTTAAAAGATATGGCAATTCTGAAAGGAAACTCGAAAAATTTAGATTACTAGCGAATGTAAACGAACACCGTGGACAAGGAGTGGAACGGAAATAGAGAAAAAATGGGAAATGAAAGAAGGGATATTTGAGAGACCAACCAGAACAAGATGAATCAGATTATCCAAGGAAACGAACCACCACCATATTGAAAAGGAACAAGAAATAGAAAAAACGAAAATCAGACAACGAATCAGAACCTAGAAAATATAAACGTAATGAAAAGGCAAAGGTTCCACCGGTAATATTGACGAAACAAGCAATAACAAAAAGATGAAGATAACTACACCAAGTTAATAGAAATATTGCGAAAAGGCGCCAGAAGCCCCAAGACGAGCAGCCGATAACCACGCAAAATATATTAAAGATAACAATGAAAAATATTAAACATCTAAGAAAGCTGGTAAAAGAAATTGAGGAATACAGACGAAAAAAAATGAATGGTTATTCCTGAAGTAGTCGACCAAGTATCCGAAATGTGGGAGAAATCAAGGAATGGCCACAAGAGGCCTCAGAAAAGTTACAAATTGAATACGATTACCCCTGACGGGACATCGAGGAAAGGGGAAGTGCATCCAGCGGCAAAGATAAAAGAAGTTAAAAAGAAACTAGCCTTACAAAACCCCGTTTTCATCTACAATTCCATGGACGATCTTTAGACCAATACGCTAGACATTGGAGTGACGCCAATGGAAATGACGAAATAAAATCCGCTAACAATAGCAGAAAGCTGGGAATACCATTAAAAAGAAAAGAAATAAAAGAGAAACAATAAAAGGCAAGTATGAGTACACCCCCTAGTATCGGGAAAAATAAAAGCGAATCGACCAAGCCATAACCAAGGAGACGAAGTATTGATTTCAGGACAACAGTTACAGATGAAGAAGATGACTATCACCATTAATAAAAGCATGCCAATGGAAAACCGAAACCGCGAGACCGAACAACCATCAACGAGTAAACAACAAAAACGACGACTGCATGAGCAAGAAATCGAAAAGTAACCATCGAAACCGACATAGGAAGATAAAGAATACACGCCAATGAAAAATGTATAATACAGAATCAGGAAGCGCAGAGATGATATCAATTGATCCAAGCACTGGGACGAATGGCTAAGGCAACAGCACGAGGAAAACTCAAAAGACAACCATACCAAACGTAAAAGGGAAACGAAAGACAAAAGAAACGGGTACGATTATGGAGAAACGTCCAAAGAGGCCGACCAAAAACCACAGCAGAAGACAAAAGAAAGAAAAACTAGAGATCAGGAAAAAAACAACAAACAATGATACGAGATTAGGCAAATTTAGAAAAAAGTGGCAACTTTAAATGAAGAAAGCTCACCCTGAAGAAGGAAAGAGGAGTAGAATGCGATCCCGCGTATTACTGGCAGACATGCCTAATAATAACAAAGTCAACCACTCAGAAGATTGTGCGCAAAAGATCGAGCTAGCGAAGAAGCCAAACAACTATGGTACCACGATATCGAGCATAATCCCGAAACTAATCAAAAGAAAAAACAAAAACCTGAAATTAGAGTGGGAAGAGGGCCAACAAATAGTTACATCGTATTAACGAAATACCCGAATGACGAACATCGATTAGTGGCATTGGCATACTTAATGTACAAATCTTAATTGAGCCTGCAACAAGCAAATACCAAACAAAACAGGTTTATGAATAACGTGAACTCACAGCAATGATAGTACGAACAGAAACGAAAACCAGTATATCTACAAAGCGGGGGGATGGAAGCAGTTTTCGATAAACAGCCAAGAAAACGGAGCAAATCAACCAATGCACATTCAGATTGAAAACGCTATTGAATGAGTTCGAACACGAATTACCAGTGAAGATTACTGCAATTGAGAAATTCAAGTATACACTCGCTTTGAGACAATATGGTGTGTGGTTAATGTGTACAAATGCGACAAACGGATTTTTTAATATATGACTGTGATCAGGCAGTTTCGGCGATTAAAATATTCCCTAAGAGAATCGAAGAATGTTAAAATGGCTAGATACCAACAACAACTTGACCACAATCGAAAAGCATAACATACCATATATAACAAGAATCAGATTCATCAGAGCAAAGGCAAGGAATGTTGCAATTTATCGCGGAAACACTTGCTACCATTGTGGATCACACTCGCACGTTTTCAATAATAAATCCAGGAACAGAAGAGAAATATTGCAAGTATCGGGAGAACAGTGTAAAGATTTGTTCAAGGAGGAGAATGAAACTAAAAAGGAGTTATATTAAAAGGAAGAAGCGGAACCATAACGAGTACAGAGCATATTCGTTGCGGGGGAACCATCAATTCAGCATCCGGAGACGGTCAAGGAGGAAGTATACGATCAAGGAGGAATTAGTAACGGGGGTGGTGATAATTGAAACTTATACAGTGGAGTTAAAAGAATACGAAGCTCATTTGATGAACAACGCAAATAATGAAAGTCAAACCAAATGTGTCAAGCAAGCAGAATCAGTATGAAAACCGGGCCAACGAAATGTATTATCAAAACGATGTCAACAAATGGTAGAATGCAGTTCCTGAAAAGTGCAATGTTCGACGAAGTAAGAGGAGAAGTGTTCGAGGAAGATGCAGAGGAACTACAGATAAACGACGTAAATAAAATAATTCTGAAAGAAGGGCGAGTCAAAGCCAGAACCATGATCACATCCGTTGAGAAAACGAAATTAACACCTCCAGCACTGATAACAACGAAATCTGAAATGGGGAAAATGCGATTTATAAAGGAAAAGTAGTCAGAAGTGGCAGAAAGATGTGTATATGCCACAATTTCCAGGATATATGAGCCCGACAAATTGTTAGACGATGGAATAGTCGTGCAAAAGACGAAGTTAACTAATCTGTACATAATAACAAAATGGATTTCCTATACCACAAAGGACAAGAATCGCTGCAAAAGGTGTACCACGATCTAATACGAAACGATTGCCAACTAAACAAAGAAATTCTGAAGACAAAATTAGCGGTAGCAATAACAAAATCCAGATAGTGCAATGCCATTATTACCACTACAAGAAGGTCACTTTGGGAGAATAGCAGGAGAAGTTGATGTACATTTCAAATGTGAGAAAACATTGCGATGTAACCAGAAAAAAATCAACAAGCGCCACCAGGAAAATGCACAAATGGTTGGAAGTGGTCTACAAGAAAGGCAAATCAGATATGTACAACCAGTGACAAGAATGATGAACCCACTGTCTATTAAACCAAAATTACTACAACTGCAAGCCAATGCATATGGACCATTATTCCTTTCACAGCAAACAGATGGGAATGGATAATGTTCCAACCAGAACGCCCAGTCGCAGAACAAGAAAGTTTGGAATTAACGGAATTAACAACGGAACAAGAATTTTCGACCATTGGACGTAGTAAACAGTGGTATTATACTCACAGAGCAGTCTTAGAAGCGGCAGACAAAACCTTTTTATTTCCCGGCAAGGGAGAAATCCGTACTATCAAAATATCGTAACAATAACAGGCGGTACGAATACGAACAAAGCCAGACTACGAATTTTGCTGTCCCAGAAACATTTTCCAATTAGCAACAACCAACTGATGAAAGCAGTGTGGGGGAAGATTTCCTGGTTTATTTCGACAAATATGGCTGGAATTTTGGGTATCATACTGATAATTCAGATTGTTAGAGTAATACTGACGCAAATGTTGGCCTGTTTGATTATCTATAAGAGAGAAAAGAGAGTAAATTGAAAATTAGTAGTTGGAGTATTACCATTTCTAGCCAAAAACATGTATGCTTGGTCCATTCAAAGATATCCATAAAATAAAAACGATTAATGCGAAATACTGACCAAGATAAAAGGAACCGATGAGCGAAATGGCAAACGATTGAGGAAAGCATTGTACGACGAAAGATCAAGAGAAGAACTCAAGAAAAGTAGAAAAAGTATTGGGAAGATGTCAAAGAATATAGGATAAATAATAGCGATAGTGACGACAATGATGAGGATAATAATGAGAACGGAAACGCGCCAGCAATATCAAAAGCACCTGAATATTGGGACAGTGAAAACCAAATGCGTGGTTACCAGAAACCAATGGCAAAATTTGCGATACGAGGAAACCAGCAAGGACAACCACGAACCAAGCAATGACAATGAGGACAAATATTACCAGGCAAATGTATACCCGAACGTTATATAATCCCAACGGAACGTAACAAAATTCCTGTATCTCAAGGACCGAACTCGAATTGTAGACCAGGACGTAGATGTGAGAACAATAGCAGGCATTTATATACACCAGCAGGACCAGCGCTAACCATCCGTAAGTCGAAATAAACGAAAAGAACAAGCCAATGATAGATACTGGAAGCAAAATATCTCAGCAATATTATTGAGCGGAAATACCCCAGACATCTTTGGGAGAGATATTGAACCAACCGGAAGTACACGTAATTGCATGCAGTAAAGAACCGTCAATCGTAATGGGAGATGGTGGACAACGTTGAAATATCAAAGATAACGAAATAGATACTTATTTGGCAGTGATACTCAATTAAGTGTACCGTGTATAATCGGAACGGATTTAATGCCAGATCTACTCAAGAGATTGTCATCGATTTAGGAACAATGGTCTGAAGGATAAACGGGAAAAATCTGTACAATGAATGCCCATTGTGAGATGTTCGGAAAAGAATTAGTGTGTCCAGGCAAAACACAAATGATATGTTATTATTAGAATTAGATTGGAGATGTCACTGGTTGAAATTGATATTCGAACCGAGTAAAAAATTCGAAAAAACGACGAGAGTGTACCACTAGCGAGAGAAATCGTAGAGATTAACGAAAACGGTGAATTACCAATCAAACATCACAAAATTTTGACGAGGAAGATAAAATATATTACGAAAATGAAAGTGGCGGAAAATTTGGACGCCAATGATGGATATCGAACTACCAAAAATACAAAGAAGGTGAGACAGCGACGAAGCATTATGGACAATAGACAGCACGTTATTTGAACGAAAATGAAAAGAGCAATTGCAACAATTACTAATGGGATAATCAAGGATAATATTCGCAGTATCAGATCTAGATTTAGCGGACATGTGATGTAACCCTACATGCAAACCGCTATCAGATTTGAAACACCAATCGCATTACGACCATATAAAACTAGCAGAACCCAAAAAACGGTGGCAGAAAAGAAGTACAAAAAATGCTCGAGGCAAAAGTAATAGAACCAATCTGTTCACCTTGGCATTTCCAGTTGTGCATGGTAAAAAGAAAGTACGGCTCGCAAAAGATTCTGCATAGACTACAGAAAGCTGAATGCTGTAACAAAACAGATACATACCCATTACGGACATCCAATTGAAATGCTACTAACGTCTTTAAGGAGCAGCCAACTTCACGTCACTCCGATTTGAAAAGTGGATATTGGCAAATAAAGTTAAAAGATGAAGACAAAGAGAAAACAGCCTCACCATCGGTTTAGAGATCTATATCAATCTCCGAAAAATGCCTTCGGATTTAACAAACGCACCAGCATCTTTTCAGCGATGCATGAATTTCGTTTAACGCACGGGATAAAACAGTGCATGGATGTTACACGATGAACTTACTAATATATTCAAGTACATTTGAACAACATTTGTGAGGATATCAAAAGAGTATTTTATTCCGATTAAGGGGACAATGGAAATTAAAATTGAAGCCATCAAAAATGCTTTATTGGGCAAAGAAAAAGTGACGTTTTTGGGACATATAGTATCAGCAAAGGAAAGAACCCGATTCAAGAAACATCGAGAAAAGTCAAAAAATTGTCAGCCCCGAAGACAGTTACCCAATTACAAATCTGGGATTATGCGCGATATTACCGGAAATTCAATCAAAAATTACGCAGGAGCTGCGAATACCAACATACAAGAATTAGTACAAGAAAGATATATCATTTGTATGGGGACCGAGAACAACAACTCGCCTTTGAGTCACTAAGAGATAAACTAAATCGAAGCACCAATTTGGTACACCCAGATTTCAAAAAAGCCGTTCCCATTAGCAACAGACGGCAAGTGGTTACGCGGCAGGGGCAATACTAGGGTCAATAGCACTTATGAAGGAAAGCAACGAGTAATCGCGTTATTATAGTAAAACGTTCAAAAAAGCATGAGAAGAATTACTCCAGTCACAGAACGAGAAGCCTTGACAATATTCAAGCATCAAACATTTAAATACTGCTATGGGGACATGAGATCTGTATAACGACAGATTCCACAAACCGCTAGTGTGGTTGGGAAAATCACAAGGAAGCATCCTAGCAGACCTTATGAGATTGGCGATCAGTTACAGAATACTCCCCGTTTATAAAATCTTTCAAAGGCAGGGAAAAGCAAATGGCAAATGCAGATTGTATGTCCAGATTCATCTTTCCGGATTTAAATGGACGAAGAAGTGAGGACGATATGTTGAATTAATCGCCGAGACATTGACCTTTCTCACAATTTAATGAGGATCAACAAGAGGACCCAGAACTAAAAACTGATAATGGAAATTCAGAACGGCCAAACCAGAAGTATACGAAGGCGATTACAACTAAAGACATATATGGCAACATCGACATCGATATCTGAAGAAAGAGATGGTTACTATATAATTGGATGAAACAAACGACTGAATGGTTATACCAGAATAGACGCCAAAGATCTGTTAATACAATATCACGACGGTAAATGGGAGGCATATTCGCAAAAAAAGACGCTTCGGCCAGAATGAAAACAAAAATACTTTGGCCCGAACTATTGTCGGAATCTAGTAAAAAGATTGGATAAAGAATTGCTTAAACTTGTGCAACAGAAGAAACACGGATCAAAATGAAAACTCGCGTACAACACCAATTGCCGTACCGGCAGAACCCATGACATGATATCAATGGATGTGGCTAGGACCATTGCCAGAAACGTTAACTGGGAATTGTATACATCCTAGTGGTCACAGACTACCTAACCAAATTCCCAGAAGCATTTGCAATGAAGGATCAAAAAGCAAAACGATTGCACCAATAAATTGTAGAAGGAAATATGTTGCAGATACGGATCCCAAGCAGATACTAACATTATCAAGGGACAAACTTCATTGAGCTTAAATAAAAGGAAGTGACAAAATATTTCAAATATAGCCAAATTACGAAGTCACCATATCATCCACAGTGTAATGGACTAACCGAAAGATTCAACGGACCATTATACAAAATGTTATCGAATTATGTAGACCGATACCAGAAGATTGCGGAGAATACATCAACTGTGTTTAATGGCATATAGAATGTCGATCCACGCAGCCAACGAAAATGAAGCCCATTCAACTAATGTATGGTAGAGAATGTAACATGGATGGATTAGAATATTCAGCCACCAATTTCACAATAAACATGGAGGAAGATTGATTACGTCACGAAATTCAAAGAAAGAATGCAAGAAATCTGGAAACGGCAGGGTTAAATATCAAATTCAACCAAGAAAGTTTACCAAGGGATTTACACGATCAGAAAAAGAAAATGTAAAGCCACACACCTTCTGTAGTGGAGATTGGGGTAATTTATCGAAAAACACCCGAACTAATACCTGGAACAACAAAGAAATTAACAAAGAAATGGAAAAGGGCCATATTGAAATATTATACGGCAAAGCGAAACCAATGTCAGCAGTCAGAATTGGTAAACAGCCCATTTCACAAACCAATATACGTAAACGTAGCCAGATTGTAAATTCTATACCAAAAACGATAACATCCCAACGGAGGAAAAGACCGTATAATAACCGCGTCACAGACAGCAAGATCTGTATGATGAGATGTTACGAATCAAAATTTCACCCATAGATGCAGATGAATATGATGAAGACGAATATCAAGAATACGACGATGACGACTGGGAAGATCACCATTCTGGGAAATTAGAACCCGAAACGGCAGAAAAACATCGTTAAAGAGCCAAAGCATTATTACCAGAATGGACACGAGATAAAAGGGACATGAAAATTTTAGAGGGACTACATGAGAATAATCGATAATTTACAAGGCGGATGAATCAAAATATCAACAATTAATAACGACAATCATGACAGAATGGCCAATCTTATCACCGTGGGGGACCAAAGAGGAAATAACACCCCATTGCATACGATCATCGATACCAATAACTATGAAAAGAACTCAAGAAATCATCAACGTTTGGAAACGAATAGAAAATAATCGACACGTAAAAAACGAAAGTGGAGAAAACCCCACTAAATGATAGCAGCAAGAAAGACACTTCCAACGTGGATAATCAAAGAAACGTTAGAAGCGGAAGCAAATATAACAATGGATAAAAAGGAAGCCACAGCAAAACTGATTATGTAATACTGACAAACGTACAAAAATTGTAGAATAATGCTGGGATATGGTCACCAGAGGGAAAATTATCGATAAGCTAGAAGAATCTACACGAACACTTCGAAGTTGCATTGGAATGGCAATAAACAGGAGTGATTGGCAATAAGATTGATCAAATGGAACGAACCAAGATAATGGGAAATGGGCAATAAATACCAACCAAACTTACGAGCGAAGGAGAAAACAGTTCATAAAGCTAGCATTATTTCAATTACCAATTCCTTGGAGCAGTATTACGAATTAATTAAAAGAGGGAGACCTGTTGTAACCCAATTAGTGGGACCGAACAACAAGTAATGAGAGAAAAAACAACAATTGTTCAAACTGATAGAGAATTCCGGCATAAAGAGCATTTATAAAGCATGGAACTACACAGTGTTCAACCAAGTGGGTCAATTCAGCCATATTCAACGGGTTCTTACCAGAAAATATATAATAAATCTGGCGAGCTAATCGAAATATCCGAACAAACGTTAGCAAGCGAGAAGGTAAAACGAGAAGTTTTCGAAACAAGTCGACAAACGCAAAGAAACCAATTAAATGAGATGTACGCACAGCAAGACAAATAATTGCCCTCAAGATTCGGATTCACCAAATAGAGCGCAAATACTACCAGATTGGGAATAATAGTACAATCCTACGCAATCGGTGACGGAGATACCAGGATACGGAACTAAGTAATGCGAAAAGTTACCAAGAGCCTTTACCTGACAATGCCGTCGGGGAATTGATACCGTTGCATACAGCCATACACCAACAACAGGATAGACGTAGCTTGAAATCATAAAATTACTAGAGAAATGCGGAGAAAATCAATAGAAGAGGAAAAACGGCAAAAACAGCCTAATGTACGCTGCGTTATCAGGAATAAAAACTTCAGTAATACAAGAACTAATAAGAACGGATCGGAATTAACAGAAAGATCAGACGATTGGAGTAGCATACTCGACCTAGCAACAGGTGAACCAAACATGTTGATGATAAAATTCATAACAGCAAATGCAACAAGAAGAGACATAGAGGAGCTATGTGCAGACACCCGACAGCTATCATGGAGAACAATCTATCGAAATAAAGAAGCGATAAAAATCCTATTAAACTGGAAAATACCGAAAACCGAGGAGTATGCAATAGACATAAATGAAAGATATGAAGAAGGAGAAAATGCATTACTCAAGAAACTGATAATAAAGGAAGGAAACCCGAAAATAATTATGATGGTGCTGGAACGACAAGAAATTAGATTCACCGACAACTTCAAAGAATCAAAAAGAATTGGAAACGGAAAAACAGAGCTAATTGACCTCTTAAAAAATTGGCAAGCCGCTAAAACAATGGTACAAGAATGAAGAAAATCGCTGGATGAATTAATCAAAGCAAGAGATAAAGCAATAACGGCATACAAAGCACTGATAAGGAAAATCAATGTCGAGGACGACATTTGTGCGAACACCGGGGAAGAGAAGACAGACGAGGATGACGAAGACAAGGATCAAAATGACCAAAACAAGAAAAAGAATCAAGAAACGAAAAGAGAAAACGAGGAACGAAATAACAACAGGGTTAACAACAACAAAAACAACAAAAATAATAAAAACGAAAACAAAAACTCGAATTATGGAAAACGAACCGTATGCCTACCAGAAACAGATTTAATTGGAAAAATAATATCCTAGCAATATCTATCGTGCTAACAACGTGGAAATTAACAGTAGCCCAGTACCGACTAAGCGATAACCGAAGAGACAGAGAGGATATAATAATGAACATCAACTATCTAAAGGTTACAAACATCAGCGGGCAAGCAATAAACCAAGTATGCATAACAAGAATCGAACGTAACTGGATAGGAAATAAAATATGCGAAAAGGAAATAACAAACCTAGGAGATCCTATATATATAAAAGGAATAAAAGCCCTACGACGATATCGGATATGCATCTACAGAGACAAGAAACGCACAAGATGCGTAATGAGAAAATCGCTAGGGAATCCAACGAGCAAAAGTACGCAGCCGACGACAAAAAGAAAAATTAGCATAACAAAGGAAACAGTGATAAAACAAGAAACGATGGTAACCGATTACAACAAAAAGCAAATGAAACCTTCGGAATGGGAAACAAATAAAATCAGAACCACCAAGGACAACATCGAATCGCTAAAAATATATACCCATCAAGTGAACAAAATATGTATAGCAGAAATCGGTGAGGATGGTAAAGGAACAGGACAATGTCAAGGAATCGCAATAAATCCAGGAGATCAACTATTATTACGAGGATTGAAACCGCAAACTAACTACAGAATCTGCATATTCAGACCAAGAATAAACACCCAAAATGTACGACGGAAAAGATAGAACCAATAATGAGGAAGGCACAAACAAATGGGCAGTCGGACATGTAACAACAGTAATTGACTTTGACCAACAAGGAATCATCACCGGAGGAAGAAAATTGATAATCACAAAAATTTGCAGGTACTAATGAAACGACTATGCCTAAAAGAAATGACAAGCGAGAAAAACGAGATGTTACAATGTCAATTCCACGAACTTAAAATAGACCATCGAAAGGAGAAAAATCACCTAACTGCAAAAACAAGATATTCAGTATGCGTATGGAGAAAACTAAACGTACCGAAGTGCCCTCAACAAGATGAAATCGAAAATAAAACCCATGGAACTACCACGATGATGTACAAAGAGGAAGAAAAAGATACCACAAAAAGAGAAAACGAAACCAAGGATAAAGAAGAAGAAAGATACATCTCAGAGGAGCAGATGGAAAAGATACTAGAAGTGATAAAGAAAAACCAAAAGTCAAAAAAGGCACAACAAAGAATCGAAAAGACAACGACAAACGACACGGAAGGAACAAGAAACCTACCATACCTTATACGAACCATTTGGATCATGAGTGGAGTGATAAGTGCAGCCGCAATAGTTGTAGCTCTGTGGATACTAAAAACCATCGGAAAACAAAAACAACCAAGGCAAATAAACCAGCCAAGATTAGAGCGATATAACTATGAATTACAATTACAAGAACGAACGTGGATAACAAAAATAGAAACCAGCAAACAAGGAAACGACTTGAGAAAACAAAAGCGGTGTGAGGAGGTGTTCCAACAGGTGGAAACTCCTCATAAACTTCAACGTGTATAGATAACGGGCATATGAGTGTATATAAATGTATAAAATATATGTATATTAGTATTACAACTGCGCTATGTATAATATATAACCCTATATTTTTTTTTAACATTTAAAATTAGATGAGGAAGAAATGACAAGTGTAACCATTAAGGAAATGAATCACACTACAACGAGATACGAATGAAGGAGCAATAACGGAGATGTGGAAACAACAATGTAACACGTTGACAAACATAGTAAATACGTTACAAGAGCAGTGGGCAGAAAGCCAAGTAGCCTTAAGAGAAGCTCTAAATGCCAATGTCTACCACCTTACGAACGTGGAAGAACAACAGAGGAAAATCAACAGTATGGAGAGAGAAATGGAATATTAAAAACACAGAATCAGTGGCAAAGAAACGAATTAGAACGATTAACTCAACTAACAGAAAACGAACAACCTGAAGACTGGACCGAATGGTTACTAAATCACGAAGAGAAAGACCGGAACCAGACTCATCTAGTAGTGTAGAATAAAAAAGAAGACGAAAGAGTGTAGATACGTGAAAAGTATAAATGTATAAAGTAGAAAGAAAACACAAAAACAAAAATAAAAAATCAATGTATAAAGTAGTATAGAAAACAAAAAACCAAAAATACGTAAAAACTCTATGTATAACAGTAAGAAGAAAACAAAAAACTAAATGTATATATTGTAGAAAATGAATCGAGAATCAACGACAACAGAAATAAACGAGATCATCGAAATCACCCGAAAACAACCACAGATAAAAATAGAAGCCAGACTTCGATGCGGTTTGTGCACAGAGTTATTAAAAGAACCACGACAAACGGAATGTGGATGTAGATTATGTACAGAATGTATAATCGGTCTAACATTAAATGGACCAAAACCATGCCCAGATTGCGGAGAAATAGAGATAGAATCCTTAAAAGAAACACGCGAAGATCGAGCAACCACAAAAGAGATACTCACAATGAAAATAAACTGTCCAAATCCACCCTGTGAGTGGAAAGGGAAAATCAAGGACGCAAACGATCATATAACGAATGTGAGTATAAAAGGGAGCCATGCAAACAATGCAAACAACTAATGAACAAAGGAGAGGAAAGACAACACGACGAAACGTGTGAAGAAAAGAGAATAAAATGCGAATACTGCAACAGAACCGAAACGCGGTTAAAAATACAAACTGAACATATGAACGTAAAAGATGAAAAAGTGTGCAAATATTTCAGAGGGATATGCCCAAACCAATGTGAAGTAGAAAAGGAGGTAGAACTCAAAGAACATTGGAAAAAATGCAGCAAAAGAAAAATAGAATGTCCTTTAAAGAAATGGGGGTGTGAGGAAAAAACCCTGAACGGAGAGATGTCCCAACACTTACAAATAAAAAGTGAGGAACACACAAAAATCTGGATGACAGCTATAAGCGATAACAAGCAGAAAATCGACGAGATAGAAATCGAAGTTGAATCCCACAAAATCTTAATGACTGAGATCTTTGACACCAGAGAAGCGTTCGAACTAGCAAGACAAAAAACGACAGAGACCATACAAGTTATGGAGAAAATAATGAAAGAGATGAAAGAACAGTACGAAAAAATGACGAAATTGATTCCTACCGCGGGAGAATTGCCGGTAACACCATACATATGGAAAATTACGGACTTCACCGAAAAATGGCATAAAGCAAGAAACGGAACGCAGGTATCAATAACGAGCCCACCGTTCTATTCATGGAAAAACGGATACAAAATGAAATTGAGAGTATATCTAGATGGAGATGGTTTGGGAAAAGGCACACACATATCCGTATTTTTTACAATAGCTAAAGGAGAATTTGATGAGCTACTACTATGGCCTTTTAGCAACAAAACGACGCTAGCAATACTATGTGCAAACGATATAGTAGCAGAAACCTACAAGCCTGCAGGAGGGTCATGCCATAATAGACCAACAACAAATGAAGGAACCGCTACCGGAGCACCAAGAATGGCCACACAAGAAGTTATGTGGAGCCACGTAAAGGAAGATACGTTATTCGTAAAGATGTCAGTAGAAAGAACGGGGGTATGGAAAACGGATTGAGTGTGTTGATCGGTGTAAAGTGTATATAAGTATAAATATCTATATATGTATATAATGTAAAGATAGAACCCATAAAACAGTAAAATAACTTTGCGTAAAATTAAAAAGACAATAACCACCGCGAACTACAGGAGTTAATTGTAATTTGTAATTATAGAAAGAATGAATATCAAAGAAATGAACATTGAAGTTAGAACCGACCTTCCAGTCATGAGGATGATGCAAATAATGAACGACAAGACGAGTAAAGCGATACTAATAAAGAACGAGGAAACGGAAATAATAAACCGAATAAAAGCCGAAACAAGAAAGTGCGAAATGATGTGGCAACAAACGCAAGACGGACGAGAAGACCAAGAAGGCTTAAATGTAAAGCAAAATAACAACATAATGTGTCGTATAAAAGAAATATACGAGGAAGGAATAGAGCAATTTGAAAAATTGGTGAATAAAAAACTAGAACAAAGTATCCAAGAAGAAAAGCGAAACTACGTACTACAACAAACGGTAACAATCCAAAAAGCCGAAACCGAGAAATTACGAGAAAAAGCAGAATGGTGGGAAAAGAAAACCCACGAAAAGAAGATCAATTAATCCAACTAAAGGAAGTATGCGAAAGTAGCCAGGAACAAAATTGGAAGACGAGCTATGGGAAAGTAATGTTAGAATTGTTGAACCAAAGCAATAACCAATTGGAAAATGAAGTTCAAAAGTTGAGTAACAGAGTAGCAAAAGAAGCATGGGAAGGTGCAAAAAGACAAACCGCATACCATAGCGAAGTCATAGATGCCGCATATGCGAGATGCCTAACGGAGAGGGAAAGACAAAAAGTACGAAAACTCCAAACCCAAGTGGAGGAACAAGAGTCAGAGATAACTCACGAAAAAATGATGGTGGAATTGCTAAACAAAAAGGTGGAAGAACTACAAGACAAGTTGGAAGAGGCAAAGATAGACTACTTTGGAGAAATAATAGACGCGGCCTATCAACGAAGTCTAACAGACAAAGCAATCCGAAAAAAGAGAGAAGTCCACGCCAGATGTGAGGAACAAAAGATAAAATCGACCTTCGGAAGAGTCATGTTGGAGTTAAATAGCCAAAAGAATAGTCGACTAGAGGAGGAAGTAGAGAAATTGAGCCAAAGACTGCTGAGAAAGATGGATGAGTTGGAAAGAATGCGCGCAAAATACCTTAGCCAAGTGGCAAGATCCGCGTACTACCAATGCCGAGTCGAGAGTGCTGGAAAACGAAACGAGGAACTCCAAGCTCAAATCGAACAAGTAGGGAGCGTGCAAATAAGAGTTCGAGAAGAACTAGAACGCACTAAGAAAGAACAAGTCATACAAATAACCGAATGGTCAAATGCGATGGACAGAGACGAGAAAATGATAAAGGGGACTTAAGAAACAGGCGAAAGCCTGGAAACAAAAAATATCAAGTAGTGGCACAAGAATTAAAGGAGCTACCACAGAAATGGACACCTCTCGACGATTGGAAAATGTGGGAACAGATAGAGGAGCAAAGGGAGGAAATCCGAGATCTGCAAGCAAAATTAAACCTACAAGAAAGGAGGGAGGAGAACCTCAGAAAATTCACCACCGTCAAAGTTAATCAACTAACAAAAACACAAAATATGGTGAGGAAGATAACCGAAGACAAAGAGCAAAGCGACTTACAAGTCGAAATAGAGAGACAGAGATTAAGTTGCGCTGAACGAGATGTAAATGGGTATAAAGTCATGTGCGAACAAAGGGATCGCGCACTACATCGCCAAAAAGCATTACCCAATAACGAAAAGGAAGCCTTTGAAGGAAAAGTAAAAGAGATGGAAACGGAAATTGAGAGATTAAAAATCCGAGAGAATACGACAATGCTGGAAGTAGAGGTGGAAGACCTAATGGAAGAGATCAACCAATTGTCATATTTATTGGATGAGGAACTGTGTACCTCAAGAACGTTACAAGCGAGAATCAACGAGTTTATGAATACACCTCAAATGGTATGGTTACCATTAATTCCTATGCCACAACCTCAGATCACACCAAGTAATGAAGGGTGTGGAGGAATTCAAGAAACGTATGTATAAAGAAAAGAAGCGGGTGTGGCATGTAAATAAAAAATTGTGAATAAAAACGTAGATAAAAAACTAGCACTATATAAACAGAAAAATTTTGAAAACCAAAAAACCCATAAAAAGATAAAACAAACAAAAACCCATAAAAAAAAAAAAAAAATCAAAAATAACAAAAATAACAAAAAAATGATGTATATAAAATTGTAGAAAATGAGCGAACAAATGAACGAAACAACGATGGAGGTAGATACCAGCGAGACCACCAATAAGAGAGATGTATATAAACCAATAAAAATTGAGGTGGAAAACGAGGATCAAATACCAAGAGAATGTAAAATCGAAGAGTCGACAGAAAATGAAAATAAAGAGCAAGAGGAGATGATAGAAAATATGAGAATAGCAATAGAGCAACAACGTCAGGAGATAGACCGTATCACAAATCAATGGTTTCAATCGAGAAACCTGATAAAGACACTAAAAAGGGAATTTCAAGTATCAAATATAAAACGATGGGAATTAAAGGAGGAAAATAGATCCTTAAACCAAAAACTAAAACTGAATCGGGAATGGGAGCAAAAAGTAGAGGAACTGAAAAGCGAACTATCAAATAAATGGGCAAACCATGTACTGGAGGATTATTGGAAAAAAGAAGCCCAAAGAATCAAAAAGAAATACTATAAAATGAAAAGACTAAACCGAGCATATAAAAAACTCGAAACGTACGCAGAAAAACAATATCAAAAATTACAATATCACGAACAGCAGATACAAACGTTGGGAGACATTAACGAGAAACAGAAAGATGTAATCGAAAGTAAAGATAAAATTATTGCGATAATTCCCGAAATAAGAAGTCGTCTCCTGAGAGCCGAAACATTGTTAATAGGCATGCCTGAAATCGACGATAAAAATTAAAACGAAAACTCCTATTGTAAATAAAAATGTAGAAAGACACTAATCGAATGAATAAATGTATAGAAAGACGATGCAATGGCTCAGAATCATATCCCTAATAACAATTCCTCTTGTCATCAATTCAATCTTACACCCAAAGATAACCTCATTGAGAGACAATCGAAGACAAATGCGCGACCAAACAGAAGCCCTTAGAAGAATAAAAATAATGAAGATTGAACTCAGGTTAACCCGAAATCAAAACCTCATGAAACCCTCTTGCAAAGATATCAATACCCAATTGCTACAACAAATAATCCAATTGAGTCATCTCGAAGAACTCTTATCAATAACAACTTCTCCTCCACCCCACCGAACTTCAGAAAACCCAAAACCTAACAACTTCGAAATATCCCTAATAAGCCTGGCAGTCGTCGAGACCAGTGCAATCCTAATAATCTTATTCATCATCCTAATCATAAAAATTTATCGAAAATCAAAAAGACGAAGGAAGTACCAAGCAAGACAAAACCCAAACCAAACCATCAAGTTTACGAGAACTCAAACAAAGAATCTTCATTACCTCAACCTCCCAGAGATCAACCCCCTCAATCAAAAGGAAACAATCAGAAATCTACCAATACAAGCAAATCAAGATGACATTCGTGATCCGAGCCAGTAACAGTGATTATAGAATTGTATAAATATATATATGTATGTGAATAACTGATAATAACAATGTTGAAAACAATCATTCGAAAAAACTGCATGATGTAAATAAAACCAATCACCTTATGTGATTTCTTTCCTTAACCTGTAAATTGACCTTACTCTGTCATATTAATGTATAAAAGAAATATTTTTTTTGTGTGTTATAAATATATGAATGTGTCGGCCAAATAGATAATAATTTGGACCGAGAAATTGCGGGGCGCAATTTAAACGGCCCCGGGAGTGGTTTGTTGGGCTATAAGCCACCATTAAAACAAAACAAAATGACTAGGAAAAGTCATGTCGAAAAATTATGAGAATGGCTATTAGAACACAAGCACGCACCGCAAACAGAAATTGAAAATATAATAAAAACATTAATTAAAACAAAATAAAAAATAACATAATTAATTAAAACAAATAATTAATAAATTTTGCACGAAAAATACATAGAAAAATAAAGTAAAATTATAAAACCGCCAAAACCTTGCAAAATAAGGTTTAGAAAATACACAGGCGGAAGAGGCGACCAGAATAAGAATCAGCAAAAAATAAAAATACAAATTTAATAAAATTAATATTAAAAAATTAAGAAAAATAAATAACAAAAGAGAAAAATATAAAATTAAATAAAAGCCATCAAAAACCCGAAAAAATGGCCAAAAAAGATTCGAAATTAGCTGATTGGTCGCACACACGCACGAAAACAGTATAAATACAATAGCCATTGTCATAATATTTAACCTTAAAAAACTCTAAAAATATTTTTGAAATTGAAAATTTTGAATTCGAACTTTGGTAAGATTGTATTTTCATTTAATAAATTTTTGAAATGGTTATAGTTTTAAATTTTTAATCTTTAATTATGGATGGTCGAGGTACTTTTAGTATCGACGACAGGTCCCCCTAATTTAATATGATTTTATATTGTAATTTGTGGAAGATGGCTTGGCAGGATTCAATTCCCTCAGTTAAATTTGAGGGATGTTGATGTGCTGCCTTGTCGTCAACCACCCTTCGGTGTCTGCCGGCATGGTCAGGTCTAGTCACACTGATCGCAGAGTAGGACGCCGTCGTACTTCACCGTGGCGGCCATTGCAATGTTGGTCGGAGCGGTAGGGATTAAAATGCGGGAATATCGACATAGCTAGGGGGAAAACATTCAAATGAATGTTTAGGTAGGGATGAAATTTTTATTTAAAACCTGTCGAATTGTTATATGAAAAGGGACGACTAGGGTTAAGTCAGTAGAAACAAACGAACGGATTAGAAAATGTAATGTTTCCTTTTTAATTTTGCCTTTTACAAGAAATGGTTTTATAAAACATCTTTAAATAAAAAGTAAATTGGGTTGTTCTCAACAAATGATTGGAGCATCAGCATTTTTTCTTCTCTGCATCGAACGTTTTATTTACTAGTTCTAACGCCAAATAGGACATTTTCGCAATTAATATCGAACGATGAAATGTATGTAATAGGGAATGTTTGAAGAATGTTTGGATTAATTAATTTAAAATTTTATAATTATTATATTTAATTTATTTGCAAATCTCACCCACTAATGAAATGAAATTCTCCCTCGTTTAGTCAGGAAAATCGCAAGAAAATCATTCCGAAAATTCTCAGCAAACGTGTTTCACAAATCAAAATTTTTCTTCTAAAAATGCATTCAGGATACAAAATCCCCAAATCATCGAGAAAATCAGATACCTCGGCATTACAATTGGATCACGATCTATGCCAACGAAAGTATAACAAACTGCTCGCGGAGCACGAACGCACGCTCGGCACGTGGTTCGCTCCCGAAGCGGTCAAAATCCTCCAGGATAAAATCCACCGGCTGTCCAGATGCCGAGAGGATTTAATCGCAGAGAACCGGGCTCAGCGAATTATAATAAATGACCAAAGCGCCGTCTTGGTGGCATCATTTACAGAAGCTGAATTAGTAAACGTCTAGCGGGTCGCGATCTGGCCTTAAAGTTGAATTTGATCCCCGCAAACCATCTTCCAGAAATAGCTCAAGCTGGTCCAGCTCAGACCCCTCGGACCAGCAAGAAGCACCATCCCAGCAAAAATCGTCGTCGCCGTGAACGACGCCGAGCTGAAGGCCTCACAATCCTAAATAATGCTGCGCAAGTGCTCGAAGAAGCCGCCGCACTCGTCGCGGAGCAGCATCCGGAATTTGTGAAAAGAGATGACCCCGTTTCAACCCCGAAAAAATTAACCGAACTGGTACTACCAACTCCGGCAAAGGATATTGATGAGATACCAATATGCCTAGACGTTTCACCCGTCGAAAATTCCACCCCAACAACGAAAGAGAGATCGCCGACTCTCACGAGCTGCTGGATGAACGAATTTGGAGAAGAACTATGCCACACCGTTCCCCAGGTTGGAACTACACCATTTCAGCCCCTCCGGAACAAACGAAAGTTCCCCGTCGATATCGACGAATGACGATCAAATGGAAAGAGGGATGGACGCTGTTATCCTGACATTATTTATATATTTATACACTAATAATATTTTTGTGATTTCTTTTTGTTAGATTTTGTATAGATTTAATAAAAGTATATTTTTGTAATTCTTATTCTCTTAATAATTTCTGATTTCTCTAATTAATCGAAGTATGAATGGATGCTTAAAGTTTGGTTGAATTGTGTTATGATGCTGATGGAACCTTATGTATGCATGAAGAAGGGTGAAGAAGTTCTTATTTTGCTCGTAAAGTTGGCATTAAGAGATCTCGGTTAACAGAAATTTAAAGCTTCAGTTTTTATTATAGAAATACTAATAATTAAAAGTAATTTTGGTTAAAAAATGAAATAAGCATTCTCGGAGGAGTTTAATTTTCCTAAGTTATTAATGAGGTGGTGATAAACCCAAAATTTCGGCCGATATAACAGAAATTCTGATAATTTATATAATATTTTAAATTTTCACATGTTATTTAAATAAAATACTTTATGATTTAAAACAAATTTCTAGGTTAGAGATTTTACCTATTTTCAGTAGTTTAGCAATTAAGGTCGGAAAATTAGATAAATTCGAGAAGCTGAATTTTAAATGTTTATTTATAAATATTTTATTTTTATTAAAGTTTCTAAATCATCATCTTTAAATTTCATAAATTAAATACCTAAAATTGGTTTCGGCTAAATTAAATTAATAACTAATAGGTAAGCGACTAAACGTCTGATAAAGGTGCGATCCACTACAATCGGTACTAAAGATTTTGCTATGTATTAAACGGCGACTAGGGGAAAACAATATGTAGGACGTATGCATGGGTTCGTCATAGAATGATGGGAAAGGGGTGCACAGATATCGAAAAGGTTAAAGGAGTTAGGTAGACGTAAGCCCTTCTATCGGCCGTCAGGAACCCGAAAGCGAGATTATCACAAGGAGTAGTCTTGGAAACGGGGCTCACCTGCTTGTGGACTCTCGGCTGCTGTATACAGTACCAACATGGGCTTGCCCATGGGTATACAGTGGTTAGATTAAAATTGTGGGGCGTCGGGGTGAGAAAGGAAATACCCTAGGGAATGCACGAGTAGTTGAAGAAGTAGTGTGGATGAATGAGCTTAGATTAAAACAAAATTAATTCTACCCTGTGCGCCAACACAATAATAATAATAATAACAATAATTATAATGAAAATAATAATAATAAAAATAATAAAATAATTATAAAAAACATTAATAATAAAAAAAAGTAATAATAATCATAATAATAATAATAATATTAATAATAATAAAAATCATAATAATAATAATCATAATAATAATAATAATAATAATAATAATAATCATAATAATAATAATAATAACAATAACAATAACAATAATAATAATAATATAATTTAAAAATAGTAAATAAATAATAAAATATTGACTTAATTTAAACAAAAAAAAAATTAAAGTATATTACATAAATAAAATAAAAATAAATAAATAATATTATTGACTTGATTAAAACAAAAAATTATAGTATATAAAATAAATAAAATAAAATAAAAATAAATAAATAATATTATTGACTTGATTAAAACAAAAAATTATAGTATATAAAATAAATAAAATAAAATAAAAATAAATAAATAATATTATTGACTTGATTAAAACAATATTCACTTCATTAAAACAGACAATATAATAATAATATTATTGACTTGATTAAAACAAAAATTATATTATATAAAATAAATAAAATAAAAATAAATAATATTATTGACTTGAATAAAACAATATTCACTTCATTAAAACAAACAATTTAATAATAATAATATAATTTAAAAATAAAATAATTGACTTGATTAAAACAAACAATTAAATTTAATAATAATATAATTTAAAAATAAATAAATAATATTATTGACTTGATTAAAACAAATAATTAAAGTATATTAAATAAATATAAATTAAATTAAAAATATATATTATAAAATTTGATGAGTCATCCAATGACCTTGAATGAGTCATGGTCTTTGTTTAAAATTAAAAAATATATTATAAAATATGATGAGTCATCCAATGACCTTGAATGAGTCATGGTCTTTGTTTTAAATTAAAAATATTATAAAATATGATGAGTCATCCAATGACCCTGAATGAGTCATGGCCTTTGTTTAAAATTAAAAATATATATTATAAAATATGATGAGTCATCCAATGACCTTGAATGAGTCATGGTCTTTGTTTAAAATTAAAAATATATATTATAAAATATGATGAGTCATCCAATGACCTTGACCTACTTTTGAATGACCTTGAAAATTTTTGATGAGTCATCCAATGACCTTGAATGAGTCATGGTCTTTGTTTAAATGACCTTGAAAAAATATGATGAGTCATCCAATGACCTTGAATGAGTCATGGTCTTTGTTTAAATGACCTTGAAAAAATATGATGAGCCATCCAATGACCTTGAATGAGTCATGGTCTTTGTTTAAATGACCTTGAAAAAATACGATGAGTCATCCAATGACCTTGAATGAGTCATGGTCTTTGTTTAAATGGCCTTGAAAAAATATGATGAGTCATCCGACGACTTTGACCTACTTTTGAATGACCTTGACCTACTTTTGCATGACCTTGAAAAAATATGATGAGTCATCCAATGACCTTGAATGAGTCATGGTCTTTGTTTAAATGACCTTGAAAAAATATGATGAGTCATCCAATGACCTTGAATGAGTCATGGTCTTTGTTTAAATGACCTTGAAAAATTATGATGAGTCATCCAATGACCTTGAATGAGTCATGGTCTTTGTGTCAATGACCTTGAATGAGTCATTGTCTTTGTCTTAAAATTTTTTTGTACTTTTGGACTTAGAAAAATTTTCTCTCGGCGGGGGGGTACTGTGCTGGATGTGACATGTGCTGGATGTGACACATCCCACTACTGAATTGGTGTGTTTATATTCTATAAATTTATTGATTTTCTTTTTAGATTATAGGTGATTTATCTCAACTTCGCTTGGTGTATGTTGTATTCTAAATATTAACTTTTAAATAGATCAAATTAACACCAGATGTTTTGTTGCTAATAATATTATTATTATTATTGTTATATTATCTTTTTAACTTAAATATCTAGAAATTTTAATATTTCACATGTTTTATATTGTCGAATTACACCCATTTCTTAGTATGTGAAGTCATTTAATGCAAATTAATTACCAGGCATATATTGGTTCTTTCTCGACTTGTCATAAATCATATTTGAATAATCTGCTAGAAAACTGAATATTTCGGATGATTTTTCAGAGTAATTAAAATGAATTTAAATAATTAATGTTTAATTTTTGATAAATTTTTAAAATAGATGGGCATAATTAGCTTTGATAAAAACTTTAAATATTGAATCTCTTTGATAAATTGTTTTAAATTATTTGGTTCAATGCTTGAAAGTTTGTTTATATATTAAACAATGTTGAATTAGAAATACGTTTTTTTGAATATGAGTTCTTTTAATGCTAATGGTATTCAAGATAATTTAGAAGATGTTTTAGAAACTTCTAACATGATCAAAACGTCAATGGGATTTTTTATTAAGAAATTATTCAAAGGAGATTTTCATAGAGGGGATAATGTTGAGGCATTCATCAAAGAGTGTGAAAAATACTTCAAATTGGTCAAGATGCCCGTGTCGAGACAAGAAGGGATTTTCGAATTACTAATTGACAAAGATATAAGAAGCCTATACACAAGAGTCGACCCGAACATTAAATGCTATAAAGAAAGATTGCGGAAAACATTTATTAAAAAGTCAACTTTTGCTGGGGACTTGAAGTCAGCTTCGTCATATAAATAAATCATCGAAGAACCCGAAAATTATTTTGCAATGATATGAGGGTTAATTGACAAAATTTTAGGACATGAGTTTAACAAAGAGAGATTAACAGAATATATGTTGATACACTGTGCTGCCGAGAAAACATTGAGAAGAGAATTATGTCTAAGTAATACCAAAGGAACAATGGAAGTTAAACAAAAAATAAAGAAGTTCCATGTATCTCGTATTGTTACAGAAGAGATCTATGCAGTAAGAGAAAGAAGGACAGAACAGAACATGCCAAGAAGTTACAGAAATGCGGTTACAAGCAGACCAAGAAAGGTTGGTTTAACATTGTATGATAACGAGTCGAGAGGATATCGAGAAGAAAGACCTAATATGACAAAAATGGAATGTTGGACATGTCACAGTGTAGGACATTTAAGCAAGGAAGGGCGTTATATGTTTTACTTGTAGAAGACAAGGACATGTAAAAGTTCATTGTCCACATGTTCAGAGAAAGGTAGTCACATGTTATGCATGTGGTACCCAAAGACACGTAACAGGCAACACAAATATCTCATGATTCATTCGATTGTTTATTTTGTCACATTTGTTTACATTTTCCTATTGCAGTGATTCTCAAATTTTTTTTTGGCCAAAGCACCCTTGCCGATTCTACAAGGTTTGAGGGTACCCCATTAGATTTATTTTCCAAAAAGATGAAAATTTTACTTAAAAATCTAAATTATTAAAATTTTGACCTCATTTAGTTAAAAAAAATAAGAAAACGAAAATCGCCAAGAATGAGTTTAATAAATTTATTAATGCGTTGAATGATACTGCTTCGAAAAATCTTCAGCAAGTTTCCGTACATCAACAGGAATGTTACTTAGTTTTATTCTTAAATCTCCTGATCTAGCCAACTTGTTTCTGTACTTATTTTTAATATATGCATTGGTCGAAAATGCTGATTCGTACAAGTAAGTTTGGTTGAAAGGAAGAAGTTTCTTGATTGCAAGTGTTCAAATATGCATCTTTTCTGAATCTGTATAAATATTATAAATCTGCATCCAAAAATCTTCTCGAGTTAACTCGCGGTTCTTAATTTTCAAATCACTATCTTGGTCAATCATATGTAAATCTTAAAAATCTTCAATCGACATAACTCGAGTTTTCTGTGTCTGGAGCATCAATATCTGGAAAATAATCTTGAATGATTTTTTCCAAATCCTGTAAATGAGAAATTTTTGTCTTTAAAAAATCCGCATTCGATTCTGTTCTAATGTTGAGGTTCATTTTTCTAATAACCTCATTTAATCTAGGAAAGACTGTGACGTCTTTCTTTTTGGCACTATCCTTGAAAAAAGAAAAATATGTTTTTTAAAAACTCTCATTTTATATATTTTATCAAAGTTTCGATTTTTGTCTTGTAAAGATGTCATGGTTTCATTTAATGAATCAAAAATGTCTGCCAGATAACAGAGTTTGAGACTCCAATTGACATCATATAGCTGTGGAATAAAAATTCTGATCCGAGAAAGTTGCCTTTAAAGCCTCCCGCATTTCTACCAATCTGACGAGTATTTTTCCACGTGAAAGCCAGCGCACTTCAGTATGCAAAAGGAGCTGATGGTGTTCCATTCCAATCTCTTCAGCAGAAAGCTTCAGAAGGCGTGACTGAAGCTGCCTACTCTTCACACAATTGATCATTTTGACAGCTTCTTCAAGAACAGATTGTAGCTCAGAAGGCATTCTTTTGGTTGCCAATGCATGCCTATAAATGATGCAGTGGCTGCTTGTTGCATTCTTTGCTATTTTCTTTATCCTAGATACAGCGCCTTTGACTGTTCCAATTATAGCTGCTCCGCCATCACCTCAAATATCAAGACACTTTTCCCATTCAATTTGTTTTTCATTAAAATAATTAAAAATTGAATTGAAAATTTCTTCTTCTGTTGAATTTTTCTTAAGAACATTGCAGAGCAAAAGTTCTTATTCTATCCGCTTTTCATACGGATATCTTAGAAATAATGTTGGGCTATAAGCCATAAATTAAACAAAATTGAGTAAATATTTAATGTCATTTGGGAATTATCAATATGGCTGCTGTAATATGAGTATACACCGCAAGCAGAAAACAAAATAAAATAAAAACATCAATTAAAACAAATTAAAAAATAACATAATTAATTAAAAACAAATAATTAATAAATTTCGCATTCAAATGCAAACAGAAAAATAAAGTAGAACATAAAACCGCCTATAACCTTGCAAAATAAGGTTTTAAAAATACACAGAAGGAAGTAGCGACCAGAATAAAAGTTACATTCAGCGAGAATAAATAATGTAAATTTAAAGAAATTAATATTAAAAATTAAAGAAAAATAAATATAAAAAGAAAAAAATATTAAAATAAATAAAAACCATTAAAACCCCGAAAAATGGACGAAAAAGGTTTAAAATTTGCTGGTTGGTCACACCCATACACGAAAACACTATATATACAGCAATCATTTTCATAGTTAACAATTTCAAAAAAACTTAAAAAATTTTTGCTAGTGAACTTGAACTTTAAAAATTTTGAATTCGAATTATTATCGTAAGTAGGCTTTGTTTTATTTTATTTGTTGATAATATTCTTTATTAATTACTTTTGAGATTTGTTTTATTATGGATTTCCGTGATACTTTTTAGTATTCGTGACAGGTCCCGCTAAAATCTATTTTATATATATTAATGATAGTTTGTGGATAAGTGGTAAATCGGTATTCAATTCCCGCAGTTAAGTTTGCGGGACGTTGACGTGTCGATTTATCATTTTTCACCCATCGGAGTCTGCTGGGACTGGTCAGTTTTGAATTGACCACAAAGTAGGACTCCGTTGGAATTCACTTCGGCGTCTATGAATAGAGGACGGAGCGGTAACAAAATTAACTTATGGGAAGAGCGCATTGACTGTAAGAAGATCTACATTTATGTAAATGTTTAAGTAAGATAATTGTTTTTCTTACTTAAAAATTTCTGTTACAAGTATATTTATCGAAGGGATCGACTAGAGATAGGTATGAATAAGAAACTATAGACAAAAGAATTTATTTTTGATTCATAGTAGTTTAGTTTTTATTTTTTAAAAAATGAAAGTTTAATATATTAAATTGTAAAATGATTTTAATAAACTGGGCAGAGTCGGAAGCATTGGTTTTTTATTTTTTTTATTATTATCGCCAACGACCATTATATTATGTTGAAGTAATCACAATAGAAAAGGATTTTGTATTATTTAAGAGGAAATCTATCATTATAAAGAAGTTAATTCACTTACGTAAGGCTGACGAAGCGTTGTGATGGCAGGTAAACGGCTTTAACACGACGTCTCTCTCAAAATTTATTTTTAATCAAATAATGCGGCCTTTCGGCTAATGTATGCGAGCGTGGCTCAGCATTTCTTCCTGTTAGTTTTTTATCTGTCTATCACAAGTCTGCAATGCCGATGCAATTACCAGCATTTCTGCATATCATTATCAGGTAAAACTGAAGGGTAATACCATGACACTCTTTGTTTATGAGATGTGCTCCCGTTAGATGTGATAGCACGCAATTACTGCCTTTGAGCATGCTATCCTGGCCAGAGATTTGATCTCAGTTTTAGTAAGTCCAATTTTTGCCAATGCTGGATTATTTTTCTTGTCCCAAGTTCCCAAGCATCCAATCACTATGGCAGATACAGTAGATTTTTCATTGAAGGCTTCTCCTATTTCCATGGCCAGGTCTTTGTATTTTTCATAGTTACCTTCTCGAGCTTTATCAAAGCCATCAACCGAGTCATATGGCACTTTTAGATCAAGTACATGTATTTCTTTGTTCCTTTTTGATCTAATTGTCATGTCTGGTTTTAGCTTTGTTGGTATTTTGAGATATTTTGGCGATTTCTCCACATCAATCTCAAACCCAACTTTCTCTAAGAAGGTAACTATACCCGATAGACAAAGTCAGTACGAGTGGGAACCGAAAATAGTGGCGCAGACGATATGTGAATATCTGGTTATGAATAGTTCATTTTTTTCCAGAGAATTTGCAGATAAATTTCTCAAAAACTCAGCTGATTTTTTCAGCTTAAAACTACACTAACGCTTTCACAGAATATCAAATTGAAATTTGACCGATTCCATGACAGACACACAAGTTTGACCGACTCGGTGTGCCACGTATTCATGGACCCGACCAATTTTTAATTTTTCATCCGAATCACTTGTAAGATGCCCCACAGGCACTTCAAACAACTCGGGTCGATAAAACTTAAATTTCATTAAATTGTGTGAACTGCATCACTCAATTCCTTCCGTCGTAGCCACCAAATGCAATTCTCACCAGAAGAGAGAAAATTCCCCTTCAATATCGATGGAGAAAATCGGGATCTCTTCGTTGATTTGTGTGAACTGTTGAATGAATTGCAAATTTATGCATTATTTCTATTCTTTTTGTGACATTATCTTGTAAATATTATTAAAAATTAAATTTTTGCATTTATTTTTCTTGTAAAATTTGGCCTTTTCTTTGCAAATAAATGTTTAAATAACGTTAATAATCATTTCCGAGCATGGTATGATGATTGAAGGAGCATATTACTATACATAGTGTTATTAAAATGGTTTATTTAACCAAGGTAGTTAAAGTAGGGCGAATTTCAGTTTTCGTTAAAGTAACTACGAGCACTTGTGTGAGGTTTTTGGAAGGTAAAAGGTTAAATTTCAGCGAAAGACACGAAAATAAGCCTAGAGTTAATTTTATTTAATTCGCTTTTAAATCAGCTGTTTTTAAAGTTATAAAACTTTACTCTTTAATTTAAGAATAAATAATTTAGCGAAATTTTCAAATTATCGCGTGTTAGTTAAACTACGAAATTCACAAATTTAAACAAATTCTAGGTGTTTAATATTATTATAATTTTTCATAGTAATTCAGAGGAATTAAGCTTAAAATTTGATAATTGAGGAAAGTAAAATCGAAAACCCTTATTAAATAAGATTTTACCTCCAGGAAATTTCTAAAATATAGAATTTAAAATATTAATTAGGATTTGAATTTAATCTGTATTGAAAGAATTGTTAATGATAAATGGTAACCAAATTTTAATTACTATTCCTCGAAATATAACTTGGGCCAGTATTAAAAAGTCAGCTTGAAAGTCGATGGGAAAATGAGGTCACTTACGCATACATAAGACCGATAATAAGGATGGGAAAGGGCGAATATTAATATCGAGGGAGTCAGAGGAGTTAAATAGACCGTAAGTCCTTCTAATGGCAGTCAGGAATCCGAAAGCGAGATTATGATGAGGAGTAGTCTTAGAAATGAGACTCACCTGCTCGTGGATTCTCGGCTACTATATACAGTACCAACATGGGCTTGCCCATTGGTAAATAGTGCTAAGGTCAAAATGGTGGGGCGTCTGGGTGAGATAGCATCGACCCTAGGAAAGTAAGGTTTTTGGTGAAGCGAAATAGGTTAAGTAAAATGCGCACGGATTTAAACAAAATAATTAGACCCAGGACATCAACAAGATTGTTGGGCCAGAACACAAACGGCCTTGAAAATTGTTTAAATGTATCAGTAATATAGCACGAAATCCCAGCACCAAGATAACTTAAAATACAACATACAACATCAACTAAACACTCTAAAATTTGAGAGAATATAAATAAATATAAAATCAAAAAACATAAAAGTAAAATAAAATAAATACAAAATGCATCAAGAACCTCACGAAATTTACATAAAAAATAACATAATAACAAGAAAATTTGACCGAAAAACGACAAGTTATATAAAAGTAAAAATTAATGGATTAAATGAATAAAAATAAAATATTTTTAGTTGAATTAATCTATTTAAAAATTTAAGAAATAAATTGCCAATTTAAATGATGAAAATAATAAAAATTTAATTTAGATAACACAAATAGTTTCAAGGTCAAATTTTGTTTTATCGCAATAAAAATAACACGTAAGGTTAATGTTAAATTATAGGTATATATACTGATGTGTTTTGACAAATACTCACTCTTACTTTTAAGTATTATCTTTGTAGCATTAATTTGTAGTCGTATTATTTTAGTTAGTGTGCATTGACGCACGATTTAAAAATGAAGGTGTATGAATGAGTTCACTATGAATTTATTCATCAATATTTATTAAATGACTTGTGATGAAGCGAGTGAACAATGTTTATGCAAATGAACTTCCGATTACTATGTGAAATATGACATGCCAAATAAACAATTTTATGCATCGAAGCTTTTACCAAACTTGTATGGTAAATTTTTTTTAAATTTATTTTTCTGCTCACAGCCAAAACATACAGCAAGATAGCAAACTCTATATACGATTCGAGATGTGTAAGTGCGGTATAGCCGCCAATATTTTGTTGGTGAATAGGGTTGGTTTTTATTTATTTTTTCTAGGGTTTTTGTGTATCTACCTCCTAAACGCCAGCAAGATTATTATTCTGTCCCATCTATGTACCCATGGTGATTGCCATGTTGGTACTGTACATAGAGGTTGAAAATTCATGAGCAGGTGAGCTCCATTTCTAGAACTACTCCTCATGATATTTTCACTCTCGGGTTCTGGACTGCCGATGGAAGGTCTTACGTCTTTCTTTTTCTATATTCTGGTCCTTACTCGTCTATTCCTACAATTTCCATACTTATTTGTCATCTTTACGCGTTATTTATAAATGTATCCTTCAAAAATTTGGGCAGCGTTCCTCCCTTATTTTTGGATAAATTTCCTATTTAATTTGTTTAATCACGGAATCGACTACATTTTTCCTAATTTACATTTATCTTTCCTTGTATTAGAATTTTGATCAACAATTCCTTAGTTCCCGGTACGTTTCCCATGATTTTAAGTAATTAAAACCCTCTGCGATCACTTCAATAAACGTTCCTCTCTTCTGTCAGAATAGATCATTCAACTTTTGGAAAAATACTTTCAAATTTACATTCCTAGCCTATCCTATCCTTTCCTATTTGATTTTCTGATTTATTTTCTGACAAAGTTTTAAATTTTCCCTACAAAACTTTATTCTCGCTTAACTAAAGTCGCACTTCCCGAATTTTATTCCGACTCGCTCCGGCCACATTTTCAGCAGCCGCCTCGAGTATACAACGGCGCCCTGCGTAGCGGTCCTGTGCACAAAGCCAGAACCGACTGCGAACTTCCGAGGATTTCACGAGGCATGACCCACGAGCTCAACTAAGGGTTTTCACCCACTAGCCGGCACACGGTCCGTCCCATGAACCATCTATTTAAATACTTAGTATAAATAAGATTTTAGGGGGATTTGTCAGTGGCACCAAAAGATTCCACGACCATCCAGAATAAAATCAAAGTAACAAGACTTCGAAATATATATTTATACAAGAAAACAATACTTACAACCAGATTGGGAAAATTGACATGAATTTGCATACAAAATTTTGTCTAAGAATGATTCACTGCTAGTCTAAAGATTTCTACAAATTTTCTAAAAATTTTCTGCCGGACTAAAATTTCTAAGTCTGTTAAAATTTGGTTAGAAATTATGAAAATGACTGCCGTATATATAGTGTTTTTGTGCCTGTGTGCGACCAATGGGCGGTTTTTCGCCATTTTTAGGGCTTTTTAATTATTTTATTTATTTCGAAATATTTTTGTAATTTTTTATATATTTTTCCTTATTTTTTGATATATTAATATTACAATGTTGAATTTTATTTTTATTATTATTTTTCCATAACATTATTTTTTTTAACCCCAATATTTTGTTTTCTGGTCGCCTCTTCTGCCTGTGTTTTTTCTAAACCTTATTTTGCAAGGTTTTGGCAGTTTATTTTATTTCTTTGTATGTTTCTTTTTGCATCTGTAGGCATTTTTCCGAATTTTAATTAATTATTTGTTTTATTTAATTTTTGTTATATTTTTAATTTGTTTTAATTAATATGTTTTATTTTATTTTTGGTCTCTTCTTGCTGTGAGTGCTTATGTTACAGCAGCCATATTGACAATTTCCAAACGACATTAATTATTTTGTTTTAACTTATACAATTTTCACCTTTTTGTTTAAATTGGTTATGTAATTTTTGTTTTACTTTTGGCTCTGAGCCCAACAATTTTGTGCCCGTGAAGGTTCTGGTTTGCATAACGCCAAAACCCAAACGTCAAATTATAGAACTAAATAGCGAAAGCAAGTAGCTCGAGAGTGGGTCTTTTGGCTCAGCTTTCTTGCACTCAATTTCGATAAAATCGACATAAAATTTTAAACGATAATCGGCTCAAAATCACTAACACCGAGTAGTCCAGTGGACACTCATTAAATATAATATGAACATAAATAGATCATAAGAACAAAGAAAAAGAAAGGGTAGCGTCGAAAATTGCGAAATCGTTGCAACAGTTAAAATGAATAGCCATCAGAAAAAGATTAATCCGAACGACCAAAATCATGAAAAGGAATATTTTAAATAATATGTAAGAACTAAATAAATTATGTTGAGTTGAGACGGAAAATATAAAGCTGAGGAATAAGGACGGATCCCTACAAAAAACTTAATAATAATAATGATAATGGTAAGGATCATGGTAATTATAATAATAATAATAATAATAATAATAATAATAATAATAATAATAATAATAATAATAATAATAATAATAATAATAATAATAATAATAATAATAATAATAATAATAATAATAATAATAATAATAATAATAATAATAATAATAATAATAATAATAATAATAATAATAATAATAATAATAAATATAATGATAATGGTAGTAATAAGAATAATAGTAATAGCAGTGATAATGGATTAGAATAATACATGTAATAGTAACAATGATAATGATAGTAACAATAATAAGAAACATAGTAGTTATAATAAGGATAAGGGTAAGAGAGGAACTGTGAGAATATTTAACATAACGAAGGGTGCAGAGGACATAGAAAAATCAATAATACGAACAACGACAAGAGTGACTATAGAAATAGAAGTAATGATAAATGGTATAACAGTATGGATTAACAGTTGAAGAAGATAGGAGAATAATTGTACATAAAAATCGAAATCGAGCACAGGCCTTCTATCGGCAGCTCGTTGAACCCATGGATCGTTCGGTAAATTATAGCATTAGTAATAGCGCTTACTTTTGTGGACGATCTAACCACTCGAACACAGTTCCAACGTTGCTTAGCAACGGGTTCCGAGTGGTAAGTGAAAATATTTATATGGGGTTGTCTGGGTAACAACCATATAGTTTTAAAATACCATAAACAAAATTAATTAGACCCAGTACATTGACAATACTAAAAAAATCACGAATCCAGAAACATCAGTAAGTAGTAGGATGTGAGCCCGTCAGATACAAACCCCTTGGCTTACGTAATTATTATGTAACATTTGACCTCTGCACACATTGTTGCTACCTGGAGATTGACCTTTGTCCACTAGTTGCTACCTAGTAATTGACCTTTGGTCAGTGACCTCATGATTACGTCACTTGACCACTGGTCAGTATATACTTATTACGTCACTGGTCACACTTATTATGTCACTGGTCACACTTATTATGTCACTGGTCATTACTCGGAGACTGTTACCTAACTGTTATTATGTCACGTAGTTGTGGACCAACACACCTTCCACACACCTACCAACTTCCACACATCTACCTTCTAGAACCTTCCACACACCTACCTTCTAGAACCTTCCACACACCTACCTTCTAGAACCTTCCACACACTTACCAACTTCCACAAACCTACCTTCTACAACCTTCCACACACCTACAATCTTAAACATTTCACAAACACACACCGATCCGCACCCATCCGCACCCATCCACACCAATCCGTACCAATCCGTACCAATCCGCACCCAACACGCCTACAACTACGTCTACGACTACGTCTACATCTACGTCTACGACTACGACTACGTCTACGACTATTCAAAATTTTATTAAATATAACAAGTTTGTTTCACAGTGAAAAGAATATGCTCAACATGAAGCATGCAATTCATACTGCAATCGTAGAGAAGGATAAATTCAAATGTAAGTTATCAAGTATTTGATCAATCAGTCTCTTCTGCAATTGGCGTCTTCTGAATTTTCTTTTGCTTGATCTGATATGAGGATTCATCGGCGTCGTCATCCGGCATTGCAAATATAAATTATGCAGTAATAAATACTACGAACTAAGCTCTGATTTGATTTTCTAAGTTTTCTAAATTCAATTACGACTTTTACAAAGGCAAAAGTCAGGTTAATAATATTGAATTTAAACATAAATTACGAATGAAGTCTGAATCATTTCAAACAAACAAAAAATAATTCTGATCTCAATGAAAAAGTTTAAGTTAGTTTAAATATCCATTATTTTAAATTAATTGCAGAAGTCTGGTAGAATTCCGTGCACATGGTAATACCATATTTTAGCTGAGTGCAGGATATTGCTCATTGCACATTCTTTTAGCAGACCTTCTGTTTGAAATGGTTCAATGCCAAGTTTACAAATCAGATCATAAGTTGATGGAGGAATCGACCCTAATGCCCCAATAATACAAGTGTAAAGCTCTACCTGATAATCAGGTTTGGCTACCTGTAATTCACTCTGAAGCAAGCTATATTTCTCAATATTTGCCTTATCAGTCAACTCAAAATGTGAAACAGAATCCATTGGACACTTAATATCAATCATGAATATTCTTTTTCTTTCAGTATCAGTTATTATAAGATCGATGCGTTGTTTAGAATTCAGGACAAGAAAACAAGAATGATCAACCACGACAATAAAATTAGGATTTTTTAGATTATTCGTTATTATCTTTATACAGTCATTGTGTCTCTCTAATGTCAGTATTTGGTGAACCTTACATGACTGTAAGGCATGAGACATAGTTTCATCCTCTTTCTCACAACGTCTACAAAGTCTAGAATCCATTTTTCTATTAGGCTTTGCATTGATGTTAAGTGTATTAGTTCGCGCTCGATGTATAAAGTTCCATGCAAATTCGCCAAGTTTACTTTTAAAAATTGCTTTATTTATTTGAGGAGATAATTTTATAGCCGCTGCAATCATGTCGCTTTTATTACTCAGTTGCCACTTTTGCATATATGAGTCGAACAATGCAGAGTGAAATATCTTAGAAATTGCTTTTCGAAACTTAGTCGTAAGTATTAAAGTTCCATGACTCTTTGTTATCAGATATAAAAAAACTTGCTCTTTAACAATAGGAAAAGATACGGAAATTGAGTGTTCTCTTTTAAAAGAAATTATTGAAGTACGTGCTCGTTGAAATCTCGTTTTCCTTCCCCCATGATTCAATTTAGTTTCAGCACCATTAATCCAATCAAAACTTTGTTGTAATGTAGGCTCTTTGATTCCAAGACGAGAACCCGTTACAAACTTTAGAGAGTCAATATTAACTTTTCTCGAGTAATCGCAATTGGAAGTAAAGAGTCGGAAAAAGTGCACAATTGTTTGAGTATGATATTCATCAAGCAAACCGACACACGAAGCTCCACCATTTTCAGTTGAGTTGTATAAATAAACTGTCTCAGAATTGTGCGGCAAGTTCAAAATTCTTCTCAGATGGCCACGCAATTTACTTGAGTTATTGCCACAGGAATTAGTATTTCCTTGAGAGCTGATAAAGCCATAGTTTTAATTTCACGTGTTCGGAATGCAAATGTTAGTCGAGAATGAATAAAAATCTTGTAGGCCTTGAGTTTTTGCCAACCAAATAAACCGGAATCTGCAATTTGTTTTGTGTCACTAACAACTTTATCAAGAATTGCATAGGGACTTTGATCATTGTCCTCGCCTACTGGAACACCAAGATATTGATAAAATTCTTTTGACAACAACTTTTTGATCTCCTTTTCATTTATCAAGATCTCACTATTGATGTTAACTCTGGGAAGCTGCATGTAGCCACACTTCTCCGGTCGGTATTCAAATCCTATTTCTGTAGCAGTTTCAACAGCAACATCAACAATTTTTTGAAGGTTCTCGACATTGTTTGCAACAAGTGCAATGTCATCTGCATAAGCTAGAACTTGAACGGGCGAATCACCAATCATAAATGGTTCAATACATGATCTACTTATTGCTTCAAGAACAGGATTAATGGCAATCGAGAAAAGAATCATTGAAAGAGGACATCCTTGTTTAACTCCTTTTTTGATTGAAAGATTAGGTGTTACAATTGGGCCACAGCTGTAGAAAGATTGAGTGTCGGTGTAAAGTAATTTGACAATAGTAATAAATTCTTCGCTAACTCCAATAGTTTTCAGAACACTCCACAAGTAGTCATGAGGAACACTTCCAAATGCGTCCTTAATATCTAACCAAGCAATAGCTAATGGGGAATTCTTGCTATATTTTGAATGTTCAAGTGCAGAAGAAAGTATTGAATTGTGCTCGACAAAACCTTCATGGACAGAGCCACCCTTTTGCCCAATGTGCAAAATATCGTTACAAATCACCCATGATGTTAGGCGTGTAGTTAAAATAGACGCAAAGACTTTATAAATAACAGACAGCAGAGCTATTGGTCGCCAAGATGAAACTTTATCATAATTATCTGTCTTATCAGGTTTCGGAATTAGTATAGTCTTGAAAGTTTTCCAGCTAGTCGGAATGATTTTACTACTGATGATTTTATTAAACAGGAAACTTAACAAAATACCTTCAGGGTCAAGAAGAGCAAGATCTTTGTATTGAATACCATCAATACCCGGTGAAGTGTTATCAGCTCTCTTTAATTCGTAAATAACTTCAAACGGTAAAATATCTACAATATTGAGAACATTTGTCGTGCTTCGATAATCTTTAAGAATTTTATTCCATGAATTCGATACTGGGTCCTCGTGGCTAAATTGGTTCAGAATATTCTGAATTTCAGGCCTGACAGTGACTGGTAAGTCATTAATAATTTTATAAAAAGTTAATTTCATATTAATTAAAAATTCTGATCTACTTTTATATTTACTTATTATATTTGAGTTTTGTTTACTTCCTAGGTATGGTTCGTGGGATTTAATTTCAGTGAAATTATTTAAGTGAGGAATTTGTCGAATAATGCCTTCAACTATTTGGTAAACATCAGCATTTTCAAAACTAATAATTAATTCAAATACTTTATTTTTACGCTGTTGTAAGTCAAATTTAATTGTTTCTTTTGCTTTTGTTAAAATTTTCTCTTTATCTTTGTTATTGATCTCAGAAACAATTGGAAGAACAGAGTTGATAATTCTTGCTATTTCTCTCAAATTAATGTTTTCAAGGGACATATCATGCGCATAGTTGTTGATGAAAGCACATATTAGAATTTTACTGAGCAAACCTGAACCACGAGCATCATGTGGACATTTGCCTGCTCTAATGGCACAACCACGTGAGTTTCTTATTTCATTTATTTTAGTAACTAATACTTTACAAATAAATGTATAGTTTAGGCTGACATCAAGTGTTGTTGGATCCAGAAAGTAATGCTCGTCAGTGTTATAATCAATTACCATTAGTGTTTCCCGAGACTTTGGTGGAGCAAAAATGGCAAATACAACTTTCGCGTTTTGGAGGCACTTATAATTCAAATGTTCATTCAAATAATGAGTACAATCGTCAAGAATAGCAGTACACATTGTGAAACCCAAAAAAACGAAGTCTGTTGATAAACTTAAATTATTAAAATAGTTTATTAAAATGCTGTCGGTAATCTTTCCATTTATTAGATTTAAATTTAATGAAATTTCTACACACTCTTTAGTGTTGATATCATCAAGTAGCTTGTATATTTTATCATGTTGAAAATCCCGATCTAAAATCAATTTTTCCAAAAACACAATGAAAGCAGTGGCATGAAAAGTTGGATCATCTGAAATGAAGCAGAGGTGAGGAATACCATGATTTATTTGAAATTTTATTTTCATACTCAAAAAAAAACTATTTAAATAATCCGTAAAGTTTCCTCCTATTTCGGTTAGTCTATCAGAAATATTAGTCTTTCGAAAATCGAAAATATTACAAGTCATACGACGTGTCGAATAGAGAAGTAAACACCAATAATTTTCATTGGGAATTATGCTAATGACATGTTGAACGTCTTTGAACTGCCGAAAGTTGACGTTCTCAATGATATAATTATTATTTTGGGATATTAAATTGATAGTTAGATCCGGGGAAAGAACAAGTATATTAGTATTGCTTTTAAACCATTTCCTTAAGAGGAATGATACACATGACTTTTGAAATTTTGGTTTAATATTAATACTGTTATTGATGTTTCGTTTTTGTTTTTCAAGAGTAAACGCAATCGCTTTTTTAAAATTGATTCCCATCAAATTATTTTTAGGAAGGCCCCCACCGATAACTTGGGATACTTTGTTTGAGCCAAAAATTTGAAAATCATGCACCTCTCGTCTTATCCGATCAATAAAATTGTTAGGAAAAGTGTCCAAACCTTGACTTATAAGAATTGCATAAGCACAAATAAAAGGACCGCAATCAAAACTGTTCTCTTGATATATAAGATTTTGGAAAGGGTGACAAGATGAAGCCATTTGAAGTTTGAAAATCTTATTTAAAGCAATGTTAATCTTAAGAGTAGCTTGTTTATTTTTAAACAGATTTCTATTTGCAAATATTGGGTCAATAAAATATGACTCAAGCAACGATTTGCTATACACAAATAAAATCCAATGGGCATTGTTTATATTTAGCGGACAAAGAATAACCTCAGCTTTAGATACTGCATCTGGAATTGAGATAATATTTTCTTTAATGTCTGAAGATAGAATACTAATAATAAAGCACGGTAAATGTGCAAATATAGCATTACTGATATGCCGTTCAAGGTATTGGTCAATGTCATCGTCGGTAAACCACACTTTTGGATCACGAAGTTTAGTATTTTTTAATTTAGTGCATTCTGCATCAGTCTCTTCAGAGATTGTGGCAGATTCTAAGACTGATGCTGGCACGTACCTTCACTTGGACATTGCCTTTGACACTTTTAGATTTTGCCTAGTCATCATTTTTTTATTTTCTGTAATTTTTAATTCCAAATAAGATACAGCTTCTTCGTCAATATCAACAGGTAAAACTACTTTTTTTTCGTTATTTGCTACGTTAGAACTACTTCCTTTATTAAAGTTATCAATTTTATCGGTGAGTTCGACAAAGTTAACATGTTCTTCATAAGTTATCAAATTTTCAAGAGATTCAATGAGATTAAAAATAATCAAGCTCATTTCCTTAGTACAGTTTTTCCGACATTTCATTGATATCTGAAAGTCGTCTCTATTTTTAAGTAGAAATTTTTTCTTATCTCTAATAACAAAATACAATAATCTTTTTGCCGTAACTGTGACATTATCGTCTTTTTCAGGACGAAAATCATTGATGCAAGTAAGGAGCAAGTCTATCATACTCAATCGGTTAGTTTTTTCCGAAATTGTTTTATTAAATAAATTAAATAAATTATTTATTCTTTTAATTGTAAGTGGTGAAATTATATTTTTTAACTTATCAATTTCGCCATTAAGTAACCACTTTTTATATTTAATTAGTTTTTCTTGACAACTAAATTTAAAATAGGAAGTAGAAGGAATTTGATCAGTTAATTCAGACCCCCATATTTCAAGAGTATCAATTATCAAAGAATTGCATTTTTCACTATCATCAATAGAATGTAATAGTAAAACATTACGGAAATAATTTAAAACATAAGTACCATATGTTATGTTACTAAAATATTTTATATTACCCTTTAAGTTTAAATAATTTAGGTGGAAAATTATTTCAACAATTTTATTTGAAGAAGCAGGTAATGAAATAAGCCTCTCAAGTTCTATATCGTCTTTAGATATCTTAAATAAGTCGAATAATCCAAAATTAAACATAACGTCAGAAGCATTGCTTAAATCGGGATCTATTTCATTTGATTTTTGATTTATAATGAATTTACCACCAGAAAATGAAATATCTTTTGGAAATTCTTTATTTACCTTTAAGTGATTAATTAAACTACTTATCTTATCAGAATCTTTGTGCATGCCTTCAGTAAAGAACATCTCTTTAATCTCTGGAAAATCAAAATAAAGTTTATCAAGCTGTGATCTTGTTAAATTAGATGACCCAATATTAAACGATTCATTATCAGCATCTTCAGAAGTTAAAAGATCCTTCATAATAAAGTCACCATCAGCATATTTTAAGTCAGATTTTACAAGAAAGTATGGTAATTGTTTTTGAAATTTTAAATTATCCAAAGTTTTATTAATGACAGCTCTTTTATGCAGTTCGTTTTTAATAGAAACTGTTTCGGCTAATATATGTGAAAATACAAATAAAAATTTCTTTATTGTTAATGGAGCTTTAATCAGCTTGGAACAATAATTATCAGTATTTATAAGGTTCGAAAAATTGGTTTTATTTTTATTTTGAAAATTTGTTGATTTTGAAATTATCTTTTTAGTAGCATCTGTTTTTTTAATTTCACTTAACTTGATTGAAATACAGAGATTGTCATTTCTATAGAATAAAATATCACAATCTTTTATTTTAAAATTAAGTTTCGATTTATTAATCAAGGAAAGTTCATAATTAATAAGATCAAACTTGGTCTTAGAATTTTTCTTTTTCAATAAACTTATGAAGCATGGATAATTATTAATAATATTACGACGCTCATTTTTATTTAAAATACTTGAAAGGTAATTGCAGTTTAAATCTTTTCATATTTAAAGCATCCTTAGTTTTAGTAACTTTAAAATTTTTAAGCTGTGTATTAATAGGATTTAAAGGACTATTTTCTGCATTTTCTGAAACAAGATTATAATTAGATGAGATATTTAAGTTATTATTATAGACATTAATTTTATTTAGTATATTTAAATTACAATTATTATCATTAAAATCAGAATTACTTAATCTATTCAAAATAATATCAAACTTACTATTCATTCGCAAAATGTGCTCTTCAAGTTCCATTAGCTTCGCCGAAAGTGGCAATATTTTGTTTGAAAGTGCTTCCTTATCACATTCGTTGAACGATTTTTCAGAATCCATTGCATTCGTTGAAGGTGGCAATTGATTATCACGAGTCGATTTCTTTGATACTAAATCCAACGATAGATCTGGATAAATTGTCTTCGCCGAAAGTGGCAATTGATTTTGTCCATTTGATCTTTGAGAAATAAAATCCAATAATTGCTGGGAAAAAATTATTTGATTTTGTAGAATTGTCTTGAAAATAACAAGTTCTGATGAACTATTATTCAATTGATTTGATGCAAATTGATCTTGCACTATCGGAAGAGATTGCGTCATCGTCTAGTGTGAGAGGAGATAAACTTTTTTTTTTACTTTTTACTTCATATAAACGTATGAGTTTCATTTACCTCATTGATTCATGTTACTTGCATGTGATATATTAAAAAATTATATTTACATGAAATTTTCAATTGTTAATTATATTATTACATAAAAAATTATAAAATAATCATTAAACATAATAAATTAAGATCAAACTCGTCTTAAAAATAAATGTTCAATTCTAAATTATTTAGCTTACTGACTATTTTGTTAGTAGTATATTACATAACAATTTTATCAAAATAATCATAAAACTTTAATAATTTTCATGAAAATATAAGTTTAAAAGCACTATAGTATATTGATAGTTTATTTAATTAAAATCAAGTCACTCAAAACTTAAATTTTATCACTGGATTTACAAAATTCAATATTTCAAAAACAGGCCATGTGGGATGCGGGCTTCACCGTATCCCAAGCGAGAGAGTTCCGGTCCGGCGACCCACGGCATGCGGAAGGTACCGTTCGTTGCGATAAAATGAGAATCGGGCCGAAACCCGGCCCAGGAAATTCGCGAATATTAGTTCGACAAGCATACGTGTTGTCGTTCCTCCGAAGTCCCGCCCCAGCCGCATGAGGAACACAAAGCGACCGGTCTATGTGTATCGTGAGCGCCTTTATGCTCAACCGGTCACTGAGGAACGCGATGATGGGTATCACAGAATTCCCCATTTTCACCAATGACTCGATTACGGACTATAAAAGCCTGATAGTATTTAGTGAAATTAATATTAAATTTGAATAAATGATTAGTTGATTTTCCATTTCTTTCATTTTTCTAAAAATTGGTTCAATAATAGTAATCCGTGTATGATCCGTTAAATGACTTAAGATTTGTGGACCGGAATTAATCTCCTTATTTACAGATATGGAATCACTGAAAATTCTACAGAAGGAATTGGAGCACGCGCGAAAAATCAACAAAAACTTCTATGAGCAAATCATCCAGTTGTCAAAAGAAATCCAGCAAACAAAAGCCACCTGGATAGAACCAAAGAAAGCAAAGTTGCTTTATCAAAGGCTCACAGCAGCACAAAAGGGTTGAACGGAAGAGAGGCAGTTAAATCAAAGCCTGAGGACCCAGATAAATGGGCTAGAGGTCGCATTTTCAGCCTGCCAAGAAAGAGCGGCAGTGACATATCCCCTAGTTTTGCTCCTGCCCAACTAGCCTACCGAGAGACAATAGCAAGCCCGAAGAGCACACCGAAGTCTAGCAGCTACAGGCCCGGGCGTAAAGAACGAGCTAAGCGCCGTGCCGCTCGAATATTAGACAGCACGTAATTGACGTATCAAAATGTGTTGTTTCTTTTATAAAATATATATTTGTTGTTACTTAAATGTTATTTAAAGAATTTGATAAGTGTTAAATCGTAGAAAGTAGTATGAGGACATTGCAATGTGTGAATGAGAAGTTTACACGAGAAGTATGGATACGAATGATGAAATTAACGGTATAAAGTGACCTAAAAATAAAATGCAAGCACAGGTCTTCTATCGACAGCTCGTTGGACCCAGAGATCGTTCGGTCAATTACAGCATTAGTAATAGCGCTCACTTTTTGCGGACGATCTACCCACTCGAACACAGTTCCAACGTTGCCTAGCAACGGGTGCCGAGTGGCAAGCGAAAGAATATTTATATGGGGTTGTCTGGGTAACAACCATATAGTTTAAATATCACCACCTAACAACCAACCAAGTCAAATAAAATAAGTAATCCATCGATTTAAATTTTTTTTAATTAGATGAGAGGAAATTTCAAAAATATATTCTGAAAATGGCTGGGCACCCTTGGGTGCTAAGGCACCCTATTTAAGAACCTTTGCATTATGTTATCCAACTTACCAACCATGAACTATTCAAAAATCATGTGAATTTAAATTGTGATATTGCTTTTTTATTTATTCAGTCTTAAAAGATTTTACAATTTAAAAATTAATTGAATACAATATATTCAAATATAAATTTAAAAGCAATCATTATTAATTTTCAATTATTGTACAATTGTATATTTGTTTAATTTTATTATTAATTAACTAACCAAAAACTATTTTGAAAATATGCTTGCCATTAATAACTTTTGCAATGCTTTTAAACAGAGAAGCAGTATGATACTAATTTAATGTGCTAATAAAAAATACTTATATATTTTAGATGTTTCAGAAGTCGCTGCCTTGCTTGATGAAACTTCTGATTTATTTCGTACACATTTATCAAATTTAGACATTCTTTTACAGGAATTAGATGTTAAAGAATATTCTATAGTTCATGCTCATGTTTTGTAAAACACAATTTATATTAAGAAAATTAATTTATAGATATTCAGTTATCACAAAATCAGTCAAACATCTCCAGATTTACCTGAATTTAATGACTTATTAAATAAGATTAATGAATTTATTACTGGATGTTGTAAAAATCAAATTAGAACTTATTATAAATACTGTAAGAAAGACCTAAGTAAATGTTACGATTAAATTAATTGGTGATTTCTTTTAAGATCTAAATATGATCCAAGAAATCTGCAAAAAAATACCTCAGTGTAGTTTTCAATTTAAGGGAATCGAAACTATAATTGCAGGATTGAATAAATTCCAAAAAGACAATAAAGAATTGACACCGATTCATAATAATTTAGTCCAAGTATTATATAATTCTCATTTTAATTTTTAGTAAATTATTTCTTAGTTGGCACTTTACACAAAATATTTCGATGAAATTATTGAAGTTATCGATGAAGATATCATGGATTTGCATAAAAGTGTAAGTTATATAAAAATAAATATTTGATGTGGAAAATTTAATCTCATTTAAATAAATTCATTTTATTCTTTATTAATAAATTACTAATTTTTATTGTGATGGATATAATGAAATAATATCAAGCTGGAATTTTGACATATATCATCAAGTTATGATTTTGATAAAAACTTTTAGTTAATTAATTTTGATTCGTTTATCTGATAACTAATCAGAATTGAATAATTTTCTATAAAATTAAAAATTTTATCTGATTTGTGTTATTGGGCAATATTTCCTTCAAATTAATATTTAATAATCATTTAGGTCGATGCTGCTTGTTATGAATCGTTTTACTATTTCGGTGGAATGGTTTATCTCGCCGTTAAAAATTTTGAACGAGCTCAATATTTCTTTGAATTGGTATTGGAAATGTTTAATTTTCTCTACTTCACTTATTCGTTCGTTTAGTGTCTGTTCAATCCAACCAATAATATCAACAGAATTATTAAGGAAACTCACAAGAAGTTTTCCTTATTAACTCTCCTGAACGGCCATTTCGTATGAATTGAATCATTGTGATATATTTTCACAACTCTTATTTCATTCAGGATCGAAATATAGACAAACCGTTGTTTAGTGCTCGATTGGACCGGCAGTTGAAGGTGTTTTCTCGTTTCTTTGTCTGTATGAGTATGTCGACTGTAATGTTGTTTACCTTATTTAGGACATGTTTAAAATGACTTACGGAGAATTCATTCTAGCATTCAACACGAAATCTCATTCTAAGCTCTGTGAAATAGCAGAAACCCATCGGGGTCTGTTTGAGAATGTATGAGTTTCCCACTCTGATCTTTCTTAGCCTCATTAATGCCTTTATGCTAGGATCTCAATTACGGTCTCATTAAGCAATGTCTCAAATGGCATCGGGAAAGGGAGATTCTTAAACTGACAAAAGTTTCTTTTTTTGCTTATGAAATTCTTTTTCAATTTGATTTTTTTTCATTCTTTATCAGGTTTACGTTTCTCTCAGTTTAAGTGAGCTCACCGGGATTCTCGAATTGACCAGCAATGAAGAAACGGAAAAAATTCTATTTTCAATGGTTTGATAAAGACTTTTGATGAAATTTCATTTCTCTTATCGCAGATATCGAGGAGCATTATTGATGCGAAAATTGACCAGAAAAACCAAATTGTAAATTTCAGTGAAAATTATGAGAGTTCCGATTCGGTGGATATTTTACAAAAACTGCAAGAAAAGGTTTTGTTTTAGATTTATTTCTGGAGATATATCGGATAATTCATATTAATAATTACTCAAATCGGCAATGTTGTCCAAAGTTCCTAAAGCTCCTTTTAATTAGTATTATATTTCACTCTGAATCCTAGCGCATTTATAAATTGATTTCTATTTATTGACTAAATTTTTACTCAGCCAATAAAGGTGCTGATTTTTTTAATCCGGTACATCTTCAGCAATGAGGTCGTGTAATTATTATTTTAAACCCATTTCTAGATGGAAACTTGCATGAAATTGCAAGTCGGTATTCAAAAGCTGAATGACAAAATGTCTCTCGACGCTAATTATTTGAAAAAGGTTAAAAGTTTTTGACCTAGTTTTTATATTGATAATTTGCGTTGTAGCTAGTGGAGAAGGAAATGGCCAGTATGAAATGAGTTGCAACTTTACGGAGAACATTTTAACCAAAATTATATTTTCATTGTCGTTTTATAAATAAATTTATTGAAAGTCTTTTTCCAAGGGTTATAAATTAGTAGATTTCTATTATTTTTTAATTTGTTAAACTTTTTATTACTGTATTCAAACAATTCAATGGACTTTCGACTTTTATACAGGAAATGAAAATTTCTGTAAACATGCTTTTATTAAATATTTAAACATTGATATATATAATTTGAAAGAGTGAATATATTAAAAAGATTCCATGTGATATAATTGTAGTGAAAACAATATAATAAATAAAATTATATTTTTATCAACCTTGTTTAAATAATGCTTTCTAATAGCAAAATTTAGAATTAATTTTTCATTATAAAGTAATATTTTTATGATAATATAAATATTGTAAATTATTATTGAATAATTCTAGAATAAATTCACCAAAACAATAAATTATTTTTATTATCTGAAACATGAATAATTGGTTTTATTATTTTACTCAACCCTCAAAATTAGAAAAAGATTTTGATCACTTAGCAGATAGTGAAAAATTAAAATTAATGAGAGAGTTTCTATATGAGTCAGATCAATGTGATAAAAAAATGGAGTCATCAAAAAAGTTGAATTGCGAGGCCAATATTAATAATGTAAATCCTAATATACCGTTAATAGTGTCCATTGGATCACCGATGCCATCAACAATAGGGTCACCTTTAGTAAATGAAATTCATAACAATTTTCCTTTGGATTTTGGACGAGATAATTGCATTCAACAAATGAAAAAATCACAGATATTGTCAATACTTGCTTTAAAAGTATGTTAGATTTTTTTTTAATTAAAAATTATATTTATAATTTAATTTGTTCAATTTAAAGTGCGAATTTAATAGGATCTCTGAATGGGAATTCATATTTGGTGAATTTTATTTATATTAAAATAACACTCGCTGCTTATTTGTCGATGGTAAATTTGATGCAAAGGATCCTATTTTTGGATTTCATGGATATTTATTGAAAATAATAACAGAATTTAGACATTCCTTATGAAAAAACAATTTTAGAATATTCATATTGATTTTTACAGATATGAGGTAAATTGAACCTAAACATTGGTTTTTGAGAGTTGCTTAACATTCATATAACTGATCATAGTATTTATCTTCTTTTCCTGACCCAAAAAGTATAATATAACTCGTGAATCTAAAAATTAAAGGCTAAGCGAACAAAGAGGGGCTTCTTATGTAAACTTTGAAAAATATCAGTTCAATTGATTACATAATCATTGGTTGGATTGGTGCGTCACTCTTAATTGTTTTAATCCAGGGGTGATCATCCCCTCCTTCTCATTGGGTATAGTGAATAGTGCTGTCAGTTGTAGGTAGGCAGTGGCTCGCTGGGGCATTTAACTTCAGCACAGACCGTTCAAAATCTCGATCTCACGAATGGAGTTTCCGCTCATCTGGTCAATATGTTATCGCACATCTGATTAATATGTTATCGCGCATTTTATCGGTAATTTAAATTTTAACACCATTCAGGATTCGGTTTTCCCATCACCACTCCGCCGCCCTCCCCATTTGAGAAGTTTTTAAATTGTCCCAGGTTGAATGGGCTGTAAATGAACTTGTTAACGTGGAGCCCATTTTATGACAGATTTACTCAATCATCCATTTCCCAATTTAGTTACTCGATGGATTTTGAGCCAAAACGAATCTTTAAAATTTCTCTCGATTACGCATGACCTTTTATCGAAAATAATAATAAAGCCAAAGGATTCCGGTTTTGGCTTGAAAATGATAGTTTTACCGCGATGAATATTCGGATATGAATAGATGCTTTTAACCGACATAAACTAAAATTAAACCCATTAATAAAACTGAAGTTTTCGTGAACCACCATTAAAAAACGAGCAAAATATTGCGCCATGTTAATTAAAATCGAAAATTCCTTACAATGATTGCTTCCCAAATCTTCTATCAAAAAATACAACCTTTCCATCAATACTCACCTTGCATTGGAATCACTCTTTTTTCTGTTTCTTCTTTTAAAATTATGTTATCATCCAATGAAACAACCTTAAAATATGACGTTTCCAAATGATATTAGGATACTCTTTAAGTTAACTGTTGAACAATATCATTACGTTAAACTTGATGTGAGTTCACTATCAATGAATGCGCTTCTACTCCTTTCCGTGGCGATATTATCAGTCACAATTTATTTTAAATTTCGCCCAAAAATTTTTTTAAAGTGCAATATTGATTTTTGAGTGCAGTGTGAAATTTTGACTATAACCAGTGGCAATTTTTATTTGGTTGGGGAAATTTTAAATAGTGTTCCTTTTTCACTATAAAAAGTGCTAATATTGATTTTGAGTGCAAAATAAAGCAATAAAGTGTAAATAAAAGTGCTCAAGTTAAATATATTTTTAAATGCCCGCTAGAAATGATGCACACAAGTTATAAATACGCCTTGATTGCCTAAATCCCCAAATGTAAGAATTATCGATTATTAAGTGTTTTTTTCAGTTTAATCACTTTTATTGTATTACTATTGATTAATGTTAATTATTTACCTTCATTGATCCGTTACACCTATTGTTGTATGTTATAATAAAAAAACATTTAAATTTGATTTATTGATTGTTATCAAAATTTTCAGTGCTTTGCGAACTTGCGATTTAATATCAATATAATTCATAATTGGGGAATGCCATTGTGTCTCGTGGGGAATTTGTTACGCACATTTATTAGATTTACGACTGGGGTGCCCACAGTCAATCCATCTCACGATGTTGATTGGCCCGGTTGGACAGGGGTGTCGAGATTCGCCCAAGTCGTTTATCATTTCTGGACATTATTAGTAAGCTATTTATGGAAAGATATAGCTCTAAATATCGGATAATTGTCTTCATAAAGGAAGGCCTTGATCGAGTGCTAATAAAGTCACATAAACGTTGCCTCACTCCTCCATTGCCAGGTCTGACAGAAGTGCCAGACATTGTGTTTATCAATGAGAACAATCTCGAAGAAAGCGATATTGTCTCAAGATTAGAACAATCTGCCCAAATTTTATCGATTATGTTGGAAAGGAATGATTTGGTTTTTGAAATTCCCAGTAGTCAATCATTCAAGTAGGGACAATTAAAAGAAACAAAGTGATGTATTTAGAATCGATAATTTCTAGAGTTCCTGATTTGGAAAGTGATGGATTAGATAATCTTAACTTTGAAGATAGGACTCAGCTAAATCCCGAGTCGATTAATTCCAACATCATGTTTTTTCTTGGCCGTCATTGTTTCCAGCGGAAAGACTTTGAACGAGCATTGAATTTCTTTAAAAACTCCAAAATCTGTCTCGATTCAACTTTTGTAAGCAATCTCTACTTTCCACTTGCCTTTCGATTAATTAGACTATTTTCCATTTTTAGAATCATCTTTATTTTATGGGCTTGACACCGAAATTGCTCGATTCCTACATCTCGCTTTGTATTAAGCTATCACGCAATAACAGTCTTCGTTTCCGATCTCCGTACCAGTTCATTGAAGACCAACTTCTGTCTAAAGAGTGGAATATCGAAACATTAACAAACGTTCTAATGAACGATTTATACAGACGGTTCGATTGCAATGTCGTCCACATACTTAATTCGACAATATCCAACAAGGATATTTGCCCTTTGACATTGAGTATCAGAGAGCAACTGGAAAAAGAACTCAAAGTTAACACTGAAACTGGGACCGATAAAATGAAATTTTTCAAAGTTAATTATTATTTAATTAATTGACGATTAATTAATCAATAACTGATTACCAAAAGGTGTCTGTGTGTAATTTGCTAGAACGTGTAATCTCGGGTCATGCAATTCTCACGAATTTCATCTCGGATTTAACAGAATCCGTCGACCTTGTCCAAATCAAAGACGTATTGACATATCTCAACGACCAAGCGACAATTTGTTTGGAATTCTTTCGTAACCTTAAAATCGACATCAATAAGACCGATGGAGAACTGAAACGTTCATCGTCTTGTCCGAATATTTTCAGCGAAGAAATAGTTTCGAAAAACGATTTCAATTTAGAGATGCAGAATATCAAGTGCTTTATCGATTTCCTGTTGCATAGTCTGCCTAGGGAATTCGGATTCGCGTCTATTGTTTGTCAGGGAGAACTGGTATGTGGCAGGCTATTGTTATCCTTTTTTAACTAATTACTATCATTTTCATCTCAATTGACTTGTCTGAAACATCCCCATTGTTGTCTCATTGTTTAGATTTAGGTTTTCCTCATAATATTGAATTCGTTTTTATTGCTCAACTACATATTTAGTTTCAGTGAATACTGAAAAGTAAATTATAAACGAAGTATAGTAAAAAAAGAAATAAAATATACTGGAGAATAAACATAGAATCAATGATAGGAAAATCTTAGAATTTTACTTCGGTTTCTTTTTTCCCATCTTTTTAATTCGCATTTGCTTAAACCTCAAAAAGTGCTTTTATATGACTATAAATGTTTAAGATAAAATCAAGAAGCTAGTAAAATATAATTAAAAGATGAAAGGCAATTCACCAATTTTACACAGTTTTTTTGCAAACACCTGAATGAATACAAAATTTCAAATCAATAAGTTAAATTTAATTACAATAATTTTTGGTGTAATATATAAGTTCTTATTGGATAATATTGATGAAATTTGACAAAATATGCATTATTCAAAAAAGAGAAGTCGATTTTCAGATAAAATTGGAATAGAAATATTATATTATCAATTAAAATGTATTAGAACATATTTTAAATCAATAAGTAAATCAATTTATAATTATTTTTAAGATTTAATATAATATAAAAGTTTTTATTGAATAATATTGATGAAATTGGACAAATTATGCATTATTCAAAAAAGAGAAGTCGATTTTGAAATTAAATTGGAATAGAAATATTATATTATCGATTAAAATTAAAACCTATTAGAAAATATTTCAGATCAATAAGTAAATTAATTTACAATGTTCAATAGTATGACAGTTTTAAAGATCAATTTGGTAAAATTAGACATATCATATATCTTTCGATAGAGAAAAGTCGATTTCAAGGTAGCATTAATATACGTTGTCAATTTAATTTTCATTAACTCGCAGTTGTAGCTAGGAAATTTTCAACAGTGAATTACTTTATCAAATATTACTACAGCTCTATTTACTCTTTCTTTTCTCATCAAATTTGTCTTTATTTTTTCGACCTTTCCTCTTCAAACTCAAAAATGTATGAATATTGAATTATTAATTATCTCGGTAAACAGATGAATTATTTCACGGCTGAAGAAATAGAAGAAATGAAATCGTTCATGAATGACGATGAGATAAATCTTGATGATCTGGAAATATATGATCTTGAAGATATCGAATGCGATTGGTTTTCGATGCATGAGCGCAAGCCGCTTGCTGGGGATAATGGTTGCTTTTATGGGTATTTATTAGTCATGGTTACCGGTTCGGTTTCAGAATCGGATAAATCATTTAATTTGGCTGCCAATATCAATCCGAACGATGTGGATACATTGCGGTTATTGACATCGTATGACTCTGAGGAGGTGAAGGACATTCTGCTTCGATTACAGACCAATGGGGTGGCCAATCGAAATACTGTTGTCAATTTCTCCGACAACTGGAAATTACCCTCGGTTATTCTTGATGAAATGAAAAATATTAAAGTAGACAAATATTGTTCGAAGACATCGCTATTCCAATGATATTGTGCATTTAGAACGAGTTCGAATATGTATATGCCTATACGATCCTATGCAAAGCCAATGTTCTCAGGGATCTTAAAAGTTGGGATCTCGCCAGATTTCTGTATGATACAATTAAGACTTCAACGACAAATCACAAATTTAAAAAGCTTATCAATAATGAAATTACTTGCAATGATATACAGGTTTATTTATAACTATAATTATTAATATTATTATTATTATTATTATTATTATTATTATTATTATTATTATTATTATTATTATTATTATTATTATTATTATTATTGTAACTATTTATTATTAATAATTATTATTTTTTATTATAAATATTTTATTATTATTATTTATTATTATTATTATTATTATTATTATTATTATTATTATTTATTATTATTATTATTATTATTATGAAATAGATTCATAAATTATTATATTAGCAATTTATGTAGATTTAAGAAAATTGTAAATTTAGATAATTATTATTTTTATTGTATATTTTTAATTTAATATTTTTGTTTTTATTTAATAATATTAATATGTATTATTTATTTTTATTATTCTTTTTGATTTTATGTAGTATTATTATTAATATTTATAATACTATTTTCATTTTAATATATATTATCTATTATTTTTATTGATTATTATTATTAATATTTCCAAAGTAATAAAAATTTCTAAATCAATTTATTTATTAATATTAAATCGATTCATAAATTATTATATTAGCAATTTATGTAGATGGAAGAAAATTGTAAATTTAGATAATTATTATTTTTATTGTATATTTTTAATTTTATTATCAATTCAATTGTGGATTTGTTTATAAAAATTCCAGAAGTGTTTATTCACATATCAAGATATCAATCCTAATAAATTCAATGACGAGGGTCATCTTGATCTGGATAAACGCGTTAAATCGTGCTTGACATCGGCGAAGATCGATTCAGATTCCTGGATCACAGATAATCTGATGATCTCATGTTGTTGTTTCTGTTTGACAGTGAAAGATTATGATTACCTGCTAAGCATTCCCAATTCTGTCTCAACTACTGTCGAGTTATCAACCTTGATTATCACCGTTTATAAGGATTTCGAGGTCTTGAATCCGTCGACAAAATTCGTCAAATCAACTAAAGATCTATTTGAATTTCTGCTGAAAGTCGTTGTCCCGACCAAGAAACCCGGAATATACAATTGTATGAGCTTGCCGCAGCTGCGGCTCTTCATTGAGTTCTTGGGCAATTGTTCCTTATTTGATTTATTAATCAGTGGTCTAGTATCAATCCTCACTTGTTTACGTAGCGATATCAATCTTAGTCGTCCTCTATTTCCAAAAGACATCTGGCCAACAACGATATCTTCAAATTTCAATGTTAGAAATTCTTCGATTTTTATCATAATTTATTTTATTGTTATTATTATTATATAATTATTATATAATTATTTATTATTATTTATTCTCAAAATTTTTTTAAATCATATTTTTTGTAAATTAAACGTCTTTTAAATGGAACAGAAAACATGAATCAATTTGTAAACCATGACTTTATAATTGTTAATTTGTTATCTTCATTTTAAATTTTTTAATTTCATGGTTTATATTTTTGTTTTTATTTATTAATATTAATGTGTATTATTTATTCTTATTATTTTTATTGATTTTATGTAGTATTATTCTCATTATTATTAATATTTTATTATTTTTATTTTATTATCATAATTAATAATATTCATTTTTTAAATTTTAATATTATATTTTTAATGTAGTAGTTTTTTCTGATTATTTCTTATTTTTCTTAATTTTTATTTATATTATTTTTTAAAATTTAATTATTTATAATTTATATTTATATTATTATTTATTTGTTTTTTAGTATTCTTATTTTTAATTTAGTATTACTATTTATTATATTTTTATTAATTTATAATTATTTGATTTTATTATCACTTTTATTAATTTTTATTTTAATATTGTTATTTTTAATGTCATTATTTATAATTTATATTTTTTAATTTCATGGTTTATATTTTTGATTTTATTTAATAATATTAATATATATTATTTATTTTTATTATTCTTATTGATTTTTTATAGTATTATTTTCATTATTAATATTTATTTTACTATTTTTATTTTATTATTAATGTTAATAATATTTATTCTAATTTTATTATATTTTTATTTAATAGTTTTTTAGTATATTTCTTATTTATAATTTAATATGTATTGTTTTAATTTTAATATTATATTTTTAATTTAGTATTGTTTTTTCTAATTTTGTTATTATTATTAATTTATAATTATTTTATTTTATTATCATTTTTATTAATATTTATTTTTATTTTAATAATAAAAATAAAAAGTAATTATTTAATAGTTTTCTAGTATTATTCTTATTTATAATTTACTAATATGTTTTTAATTTTTATTAATTTATAATTATTTTATTTCATTATCATTATTATTATTTTTCCAATTTTTTGAAATCACTAACTCTCAAAATTTTGTAAAGTCTCATTGAAAAGTATGTTGAAATTTATTTTATTTGCTTCAAGCATTCATTTGATAAAGATTAAGATTACTTCTTTGACCTCCTTTCGAATGCAAACTCCTCATTTGTCTATTCCTGTATAATAATTATACGACTCCCAATATTAGTTATCAATGCAGGAGTAACTGTTGCTGTCAATATCAAATATTTGTCATCGTTGACGATTTCAATGATCTCATTTCTTTGCAAAATTATGTTTCTTAGTTTTATCAGCTATTTAGAATTAATAATCTCAGTTTCTTGTTTACATAAAATTTCCTACAGACAGCGATTGACACGACTCATCTTGACGACCTTGTCCTGTTTGCCATAGACAAAGCCATCTCTCAGAATCCTCACAATTACAACTGGATTTTCGTTAAAGCTGATCTGGCTTTATCTGAATCAGACTTCTTCAAAGCCATGAGAAACTATTTGGAAGCTGGCGCGGCAGCTACAGAGTTTTTCACAAAACCAATCACAAAGGAAATCTATACTGATTGGGTATTGTGATAATTATATTAGCTGCGATACGAGTTCATTCAATGTCGACAGGTTCTCCAACAGATGATTCGCTGTTGCCGTGAAATGGGTTTCCATCACCAGGCAATATTTCTCTGTCAATATATTCCTGAAATCAACATCGCTGCTCAAATGGCTACTCAGATTACCGTGTCGAACGATTCCTCCGATCTCTATATCCACCTGATGTGGGATATCAATCTGATCGAGATTCTTGCTGCTATCGAATATGAGCGAGGAGCATTTTCCAGACATAAACGATTTCTTGGTGAGATTTTTATTGGCGGTTTCAAATCATAATTCCGTTTAATTACATTATATTAATTTTCATTGGATATTAAATTATAGGAATGATGAGAAAATTATTAATATTTTTTTATATTATTAATATTATAATAAATTATTTTTATTTAATATTTTATTATTAAAATTCTTTTATATTATTTATTAAGGATTTTTCATTTAAAATATGCTTTGCAGCAAGGGCTTATCTTATTATTTACTTGTTTGAATTATTATTAATATTTTATAATTTATTTTAGTTTATTATTATTTTATCTAATAAATTATTTATACATTTTTATTGTTATTTGTTTTTGTTTATTATAATTTTTTATTATTATAAATTTTTTTAATTTAATATTTTAATAAAAATTTTTCTTATAATTATTTATTTTTACTTGATATTTTTTAATAAAATTATTATTAAACTATCATTATTAAAATTATTAAACTATTATTTATTTTTGTTTATTATATTTTTTTATTACTATAATTTTTTTTTATTTAATTTTTTTTATAAAAATTATTTCTTTTAAATATTTCTTTTTAAAATATTTTTTCATTTAATATTTTATTTTTCATTATTATTATATATTATTTTTATTTAATATTTCATTAATAAAATTGTTTGTTATAAATATTTATTTTTATTATAATAGATTTTTTATTTAATTTTTTTTAACAAAAATTATTTCTTTTAAATATTTTTTCATTAAATATTTTATTTTTCATTATTATAATATATTATTTTTATTATAGTAATTTTTTTTTAACAAAAATTATTTGTTAAAAATATTTGTTTTTATTACCCTAATTTTTCGTAGATCGTCCGCGGACTATCTATGAAAAAAGTGAAAAGTTTAGAAAAATAGTTGCAGCTGCCTATCTATAGAAATCAAATTTTATTTCAATATTCAAAATACAAATGAAATTAAATATATTTTACAAAATTAGCAAAATAATTTGTTGGATCTCATTTGAATGCGCCGTCGGCATGTAATCGCATGCGGCCAATTGATCTATATCATCAAGGAAATATTTAGTCGAATCGCTTAATTGGTACTCATTTGACCAGTTGGACCGATCATAATCGTTTACCAGCTTTTAGAAACTCCTCTAATCAAGGTTCATGGCTTGACTAACATCAGAACCTATTTTAGAATCTGCTTATCTACCCGGATCTCTGAAAAAAATATTTAATGTTGTCATAGCTTGTAAAATTGCTATCATCGATTGAGTTGTCTTGTTGTAAACACCTGGTTTTTTACTGCTTATTATCCTTATTTGTAACTCCACCCTCGTGAATAATTGTCATTTGTTTAGCCATAGTACTTTTACCGGACTCGTCAGCCCCTAAAAGCAATAATTTAACATCTTTTGCTGCTTGACTATCATTTTCCTTAAGTTGCTTAACAATATTACAACTTTTATATAGAGCTTCACGTTCATCTTTATTAATCTTTTCAGTTGCTGGAACATTACATTTTGCTGATTTAAATAAACAACATACAAACTAAAAGTAAATTTTATATAAAAAATAAAAATGAACCCAATTCAAGATTCAACATAATTTTAATTAAAACCGTTCTTCATCAGATCTATTAAATTAGATAAATCCAAGTTTCCAGGCACTAAATCAATTCAATCTCAGTCAACTCGTCGCCGAATTCTTCTGTAGGATAGTCACAGATCGTTGACTTCTTGAAACCATTTTAATACAATCAATAGATATTTCGTTCCAACTCTCGACTATCCATTGACAGACTTGACTATAAGACGCGCATCTAGTTTTACCTTATTTAGTGAAGGTATGAAATCCATCGATCATCCATTTGTTGCGGATTTTACTCTTAAATGATTTGTTCATACTTAAATCTCATTGTTGCAATTGCTTAGTGAGGCTGCCGGGAATGACAGCAATTTTTGAATATTGTTTTACAGTCTTTTTCGTTTCATCGGTTATATGATTTCGTGCCGAATCAAATATTAATAATGAAGTAGAGTTGAAAAAAGCATTTGCTCTTTTGGTTTATCCAACCATTTTGTGGACATTTCTTGGTTCATCTAACCTTTTTCATACACTTCCACAACTATTCCTTTACGGATTGACTCTTTTGGAATAGTCTTTCTTTTTAAAATAACCATCGGTTCACTCTTCCCGCCATCAGCTGTGACACAAAGAACGACAGTGAAGTAACACTTTTCTTTAACAGTTGTTTTAATTTTAATATCTTCGGTGCCTTCGACTTCGACAGTGTAATTACTTGTCATGTCAAAACTGACAGGAACCTCGTCCATGTTTCCAATGTGTTGCAAACTTATGTCAAATTTGATTTTGTCGACATATTGTTTGAAAACTGCATATTTTTCATCCCAGTTTTCGGGCAAATTCTGTCCAACCGAAGTTACAGCTCTTATAGAAAGTCTGTGTCTTCTCATAAATCTGAAACACCACGTGGCACTGGACTTAAAATTTTCGATATTTACTGAATTTTGAAATAAATTTTTGGCCAATTCTTGAGCTTTTAAACGTATTCTAACCGCCGAGACACGTGATCCATTTCGGCATTCAAAATGAACCCAATCCTTCAAGACGGATTCGAGTTCGGGCCAAAATTATTCTAGTACTTTCGATTGGTTTCATTGCTAAAAGTATCGATTTATTTCTTATCCAATTGCGAACATTTTTCTCATCGGTTTCGAAGACCTTTGCTGCAGGTCTTTTCCCATATTTTCCTGCATATTCTATGATCTCGAGTTTTTATCCCGAGTGTACGATTTTCTTGTTTTCGACTTTTAGATGAATAAATAAGATATTTGAAAAATATAATTTAAATTCAATTCAAACACAATTTAATGATTTCACATGTTTTGGAAAAACTTTTGAATGTAAATATATAAGTAAACAACCCTTTAATATATTTAAACAAAAATTACGAGTTTTATTTGTGTGGACTTTCGATGAAAAATTAGGGAATTTATTTTTTATTATAATTTTTTTTTAATGAAAATTATTTCTTATAAAGATTTATTTTTATTATATTTTTTTTATTATTTATTTTTATTATAATAGTTTTTTTAATTCTTTTTAAAATATTTTTTTCTTTTAATATTTAATTAATAAAATTAATTCTTATTCATATTTATTTTTTATTAATATTTTTAAAATTTATTTTATTTATTATAATTTATTATTATTATTTACAGATTGTCTCAGTCAGCCTGATCTCAACTCCAATAACAATCCCGATATCATCAGCGGCATTCAAGAACGGAAGAAATTGGAATTCCTCCGGCTAATCAGCATGCAGTATGTGATGCGCTGATTGGTCAGCCATGTGTAATATTGATTATTCATTGTTTCTCGTCTCGGCACCTTGTGTAAAATTTCAATAATATTTGATTAAATAAATCTCCAGCTTGTTGTTTTGTTTATATTCGACTTCATTTGTCCAATCGATTTGTATTGGCTGTTAGCCATGATTATTGGATAACGGTAAATTTTCGGCAAAATGTGTTCAATGATAATTTAACCATGCGCTAATTGGATTATTATTGACCAATCGTATTTCATATTTGTGATTACCCAATTTCATTAATTGTTTATTTAGATCACAAAAGTAAATGATTTTATTGATTCTCGTTTTTTGATATTGAAATATTTTTCTATTGTTCATAAAGTTTCATCTTTAAACAGTGTTAAAATTTCATTCATATTATACGAGTACCTATTTGGAATTTCCCTTGTGTCGGGGAGATAAAGCTACAAAAGAGGTGTCTCAATTAATAAACGGGTTTTTCAAAATTATTATTTCATAAAAAAACTTAGCATTTTTCAAATTCTACACATCACTATAAAATCTTCAATTTTACTTAAATGTTTGTGGCAAAAATTCATTTTAAGTAAAGTTTTAAATCCTCAAATCGAATTAAGTGCTTGGAAGGCATCCATGCTGGCCGTTGGACCACAATCGCTTCACTAAAGTTTTTACTAAATAGAATGTTAACAAATATATTTCTGGCTTTTTACTTTTTAAATTTTATGGTTTTCTCAATAACAATCAACATTCTTAGCTCAAAGCCCTAAATCAGTGTTTCTCAAGCTTTTTTTAACCATCGCCCCCTTAAGACAATTTAATCTACCACCGCCCCCTAAAGATTATTTAATTCTATAATATACAAAATGTATTACATGTAAATAAATTTTAATGGTACAGAACAATTTCTACCGGATTGCTCCTATAGCGTTATTTAACAGAAACTTGCTACAACTTGATTGCATACGCATTACAATCTATGTTAAGTATTTTAAGTTTTTATACCATCATACAGGGTAGAAATATAAACTAATTATTCGTTATTGTGTAGTAGGTAGGTTTTAATTCTAGTGAAATTTAAAATATAAAGTAAATGAAATTAAAAACCTGCCCTCTTAACCCACGTCAACGCCCCCCCATCAAGGCGTTACCGCTCACTTTGAGAAAGACTGCCCTAAATCATCGAAATGATTGCAAATAAATAAATTTGACCTCCCTATATAAATTAGGCTTTATTATTAAATGTTCTTGTAGGATTTTGTTTTTGGACTCCACGCGTCCCTTTGATTAAACAACACGAAACCCAACAAATAGTAAAGCTTTTTTATGTCACAAATTCACTGGATTAATTAATAAATAAATTGAGTAAGTTTTCCTAGGTTAAACTTCTCAGGTGACACTTCAAACGGTTAATGCTATGAGTACAACAATGACTTCTTGTTTGAGGCTTTTATTATTTTTATGATTTTGGATTTTTTCTATTTTTAGACTTCTCAATATTTTTTGTTGAACATTTTCTCTCATTATCTTGTGCTTTCTATTTTCTCTCCGTACCTGTTTTTATACTATTCGGTGGATAGTCTTGGGACTTTAATTAAATTAGTATCATTGACTCTTTGGTACTTTTGATAAAAAATAAATAAATGACAATTCCAAGGTATTTTGAATATTAAATAACTATAATTTCAAACGCAATGATTAATAATTGAGAATTTGGTTTCCACTATCACTGAGTATCAAACCTTTCACAATATAATAGATTCTTTGTTACTGATACATTAAGTGACGTACTCAAATCTTAGAGTTTCGTATTATTTCTATAAGTGTATTCTCATCTTATCCTTCCAACTTGATACAAATTTCCGATTGCTTGGAATTTTTACTTCTTTTAGATCAGTGCTATCTAACACGAGGCCCATCGGCCGCTCTAAAGTGGCTTGCCAGAGCTATAAGATTTTATGTAAAAAGTAAAAATAAAACTTTGCTCTGGTATTTGTATAGATATTAAAATATATAAGCATTGTCGGAAACCTTAGAGGCGAATAAATGTTCGTTCGCTCGGATTGACATTAATTTAAATTATTTATAGGAGGTTGCGATACTAAGAGATAGAGAGCTGAATGCATTAGGATTGAATTTTCGAATACCTGCATCACAAATAAAATGATAAAAGAAAAAGTTAAGATGGCGAATTTGAACAGATTACATTTGTTGTTTCGATTAAATCAATAAAAGAGAAAAAATTTCCATAAAATAACGGCGGACCGCAGCGAAAATTTTCTGAAATAATTAAAATTCCTGATAAAAAGTGAGAAATAATGCCGATCCATGCTCAAATTAATAAATACCAATGAAGTGAACCAATTGAGATAGGTATAGAAGAAATAAATAATCATGGACAAGGACAAAAAAAGAAAGAGACGTAAGACCTATCGGAAGAAAAATAAACGAAAAGTGAAAATATCATGAAAAATAGTTCTAGAGATGAACCTCACCTGCTCATTGTTTTTTAACAACTATGTTCATTACCATCATGTTTGTGGCAATTGATACATAGGTGAGATAAGAATCTTAAAAGCAATAACTGTTATCCTACGAGCCTTCGGTAACATAATATATTTTTGAACTTGCTACCATCAATCATGCTGTTATGAAAATGACGCCCTTGTCTCCAATCTGTTTGTTTTTTTGAGGTTTACCGACTAAAAAATTCTTTAATTAATAATTAAATTCATGATTTTTGGTTTTAACAAATTTTGTTTCTTTTTTGCAGCATTTTTGAGAAAATCGCCCATGCCAGGCTATTTTTTGTAATCTGATCTCCTCTTTGTCCAATTTTCAAATTAAGTTCAGAGTATTACTTTCATTTTTATGTTTTTCAACCCTTTATATTGCACATTTATCAATAAATACAGGTTTTCTTTCGATTATTTCTGTTCATATTCTACTCTTCACATTCTATTTATCTTTAATTAAACTTAGGAAGTTACATTATTGACTATGAATCAGATTTATTTAAGTTATTCACGAATTTTCGGCACAGCCTTTTTCAAATACCGAAAATTCGTGAATGCCTTAAATAAATCTGATTCATAGTCAAATTTTGTAGAAAATATTATGTCACTTATAAAGAAATCAGAGGTGAAGAACATAAAAAGTCGTTATAAAACAGAAGTTTGATTATTCCTATAGATGGAAATCAGATGGAAACAAAACTTTATTGCCGAAAAATTATTAATAAATTAGAGAAATAATCTAAAAAAATTAAAACCGGCATAATTATTTAATTATTTTAAGTGTTGGGCCAGAATACAAACGGCCTTGTAAATGTTTTAATGAATCGGTAACACACATGCAAATATAACATGCAGATTTAAATTCAAACCTATTAAAACACCAATTAACCCTATCAAAATGCGAGGAAGAAAACAATTAAACATAAAATTATAAACACAAAAATAAATTAAAGTAATAACAAAATGCAACAAGATCCGCACGAAATAAAAATAAACGTAACACGAAAACCCACGATTTTGACCGAAATTTGACAATTTATTAAAAAATGCGAAATTTCATGAAAATCAAATAAAAAATCAAATAATTTGAATTAGAAATAATTCAATTAAAAATCTAAAGAAAAAATTGTCAAATAAAATCTCAAAATAATAAAATTAAAGAGTAGAATATACCAGAAAATTCCAAGGTCAAATTTTGTTTTACTAAATCAAAAAGAACACGCAAGGTTAGGGTCGTACAATAGGTATATATACCGATTCATTTTTACACAATTTTAATCAGTTTTTCAAAAACTTGAAATCGTTTTTACTCGTAAAACAGTTATTTTTACGATGTAAGTGAGAGTTTTTATTTGAAAACTCTCTTCACGTCGCATCCTCACAATCTCAATGGAGCTCTGCTTGGGTGTCGGCGTGGGGAGAGCGGTGTATTTATGATTTTTAAATTTTTATGATTAATATAACGGGTAATTTATATTTTTCTTTTAATAAAATATTTAAATAGCATAAATTTCTTTTATATTGTCGAAATTTTTCAGGCCCACAGCCGAAACACACTACAAGTTAATAAAATCCGACATACTATTCGAATTCGTGTAAGTGCGTGGAAAATCGCCAATGATTCGTCCCTGTGAAGGCCCCGGCGTGCGGAACGCAGGAGCTGGAACGTCAATATTATTCCGTATAGGGGAAGAGAGGGATAAGGAAGTGGTCTTTTGGCTGTTTCCTCGTCTCTCAATTTCTATAAACTCGACCTAAAATAATATTTACATACGGCTAAAAATCACTACACTAGTAGTCCAGTGGGCACTCATTAATTGATAATATAAACACAATGCGCCTAAGGCCAAGTAAAAGGGAAGGTGACTGGGAAATTGAAAATAAAATCGTTGCTATGATCAAAATATAACGAAGTACAACGAAAAATCGATAAACTTATTAATTAAATGCTCGAATATGAGGATTTTTAATAAAGACCAATAATCAACGAAACGACATGTAGGAAAATGTATTAAATTACTGAGGAACCCGTTAATACTATTCTAATCAAATTAAGAACTTTATACCGATAAGATTAAGTTTACCAAACCTATAAAAAGTAGCGAATTATCTAGCACTCGTAAGGCGAAAATTCAAGATATAAAACGACCAGCCCATAGAGTGTTGAAGAATAATAATTAAACAAAGTAAAAATTCGAGATACCCCGATAAGGTAGGACAGAAATTATTATAACCAACAGATCAGTTTGACTAACCAAATAGGAGAATTACTGTTAATCAAGATCCACAAGGTAATACGCTTTGTGAATTAGTATCGATAGCCTATATAAGAACTCTAACCGAGTCCATTTGGTTAATAGAATAATTTCCCACACCAGATAATAACTCTCAAACAGTTTATATCCTTAGACCACAGCCCATACTATAAAACACCGAGACTATTGGAATAAAATTCAAGCCCAGACGGATTTATTCATAATGCAATTTAGTTAATAAATAGCTGGAAGAATTCCACAATAATACAAATTAATTTATTTTTATTCTTCCCATTGAAATTACAAGGAAAACATAAAATCAGATGAGATTTCTTCCCAATAACCTTTGGATAAGTAGCCGAAGTTCCCGTCTAAAAATTGAATCGGCCGAGAGAATTCCGAGCAGAAGTACTAGGTTGATCCCCTGCACAGGAAATTCACGAGCATGCGGTGCTCCTCCTCGCCCGTCTCGAGGATCAACAACGCCGGACCGATTCCCTGGTAGCCAGAGCCAGACAATATCTCGCGAACGTGGAGGAGGATATTGTCTCAGGCCTAATAGCGAATACGGACGACTACGCACCGTCGCCCCACTCCCCTTTCAACCGGGTGGTTGAGCATTGGAACAGGAATTCTCCGAACCTCAATGTCGCTGTGCCCCAGAGGACCCTTCCCAGCCACAGGAGAAGGACAGAGAGGTCCATCTTTGTGTATCGGGAGCGCCCTTATGCTCAGCCGGCCTCAGAAGAACGCGATGATGGGAATGACCGAATCCCGCATTTTCAATAATGAATCGATGACATTGAGAAAATTTAAAATTAGATTCCAAATAAATGTTTAGTTGATTTTCTATTGTTTTTTCATTTTTGTCGGTTCAATATTATTAATATTTGGATGATCAATTAAATAACTTGACATTTGTAGAGCAGAATTAATTTTCGTTGTTTACAGAGATGGAATCCCTGAAAATTATGCAGAAGGAATTGGAGCATGCACGAAAAATCAATAAAAACTTCTACGAGCAAATTATCCAATTGACAACAGAAATCCAGCAAACAAAGGCCGCCTGGATAGAACCCAAAAAGGCAAAGTTGCTTTATCAAAGGCTTACGGCAGCACAAAAGGGCTGGGCGGAAGAGAGGCAATTAAATCAAAGCCTGAGGACCCAGATAAAGAGGTTAGAAGTAGCATTGTCAGCCTGCCAAGAAGGAGCGGCAGTGACATATCCCCTTGTCTTTGCCCCTGCCCAACTGGCCTACCGAGAGACAACGACAACAGGTCCAAAGACTACACCGAAGGCTAGCGGTTATCAACCCGGACGTAAAGAGCGGGCTAGACGCCGAGCCGCTCGAATCTCAGTTAACGCTGATGGACATCCCTAAATGTGTAGTTTCTTGTATAAAATATATGTTTGTTGTTACTTGAATATTATTTAGAGTATCTGATAAGTAGCAAATGACAGAAAATAATGTGAGGACATAAAAATGTGTGAATGAGAGGGTTTAGTGGGAATTGTAGATATGGTTGATGAAATTACCGGTATAAGGGGACCAAAAGTTGAAAGCGAGCACATGTCTTCTATCGACAGCTCGTTGGACCCAGAGATCGTTCGGTCAATTATAGCTTTAGCGATAGAGCTCACTTTTTGCGGACGATCTACCCACTCGAAAACAGTTCCAACGTTGCTCAGCAACGGGTGCCGAGTGGTAAGCGAAAGAACATTTATTTGGGGTTGCCTGGGTGACCACATCATAATTTAAACAAACATCAGTATCCAGTAACCCACCATAAGTCTAGTTAAAAAAAAGCAACTAAATCAATTTTACTGAGATATTGAAATTTGAACTCGTGGAAAGCTTTCAATGAATTCATAGTTTTATTCAAAACTCTTTTCATCACTAAGTGTTGTGATAAAATCTCAATAAAAACTGTTAAACTATTTAATTATTGTGTGGCTGTAATTAGTGAAGTGAAAACTCGATTATAACGGTGTTTATTGTATATTGTTTGAATTTCGTTTTTGTTATTAATCAAAATACACTTTAGAAATAGACTGTCTGCTGTCATTTATTATTTTACTGACAACCCCAAAATCTTGTTCTCATCCCCAGAAGCATGAATGTCAACTTGAAATTTTAAAGAAAGGAAAAAATATAAAGTAACCCCTAGAAATATATAAACCACCTTATTGTAATTAAAGTTGTGTAAATAATTTTAAAAATGTAAACACTTTTGAAATGTGTCCAAAAATATGTATTTATCATAAATAGATGAAATCACTTCTGAAATCACTTCACGCTAGAGCTTTGGGAGTTGCGACTCATACATCAGTTATCTACGAAATAGGAGAAATTAAGTAACAATTTAAAGAATTCTTTCACTTAGAACACTTCGTTTGGAATGTCAGAACGAAAATAACAGGTTTCATCAACTTGATAATCATATACAAGATATTCAGTGTTTCACATCTTCTAAAAGACATAATGAAATTGTAAAATTTTCTCAACACATCAAAATCAATACACAATAATAATTATTGTGCTACAATTCTTTTATAATCTATTATAATTAACTTAATTTGATAACAATTAGTGAGTCATAAGAGCAATTAATGGGACCATAAACTGGATAGTCCATTGAGAACGATCTAAAATTCTATTGAGGAATTCTTGATAAAGGCAATGCCAAAAATTTGTGTTATACCAAGGAAAATTTTTATCTTTTGTATTAATGACAATAAATGAATTTAAAAAGAACAAAAAATAAAGCGTTTTTTTATTTTTATGTTCTTAAATTCAGGTGTGATTATTATATAATTTTTTACTTGCGAGCAAAATGTACTCTTACGTCAGCCTGTGTGGCTGATTGATAAAATGAACAACATAATCAAAGAGTTAACTGAAGATTTGATATTTCTATTGTTAACCCTTTATGGAGACTTACTTTGTATGCCACAATATTTTTGAATAAATTCTATTTTGAAAATATCTCTTGCTAAAAGTTGTAGAAAAACCTAATATCTCTATGAAAATCAGTATTACATTGTTGAATGGAGAATTACAAATAGCTTTGAAATGAGTTAACTGCCACGCGAGTTAATAACAACTCGTATATAGACAGTGGCGGCGCGAACTGCTTTGGCGCCCCTATGCAAACGTAAAATAAGCGCCACTTCAAAATAAGGTAAACCTTTCGTAACAACTAACAATACATGTACTATATAATTTTAAATCAAGTAATTAATAATAACAATAATATTTATAACATTAATGGTAATATAATTTCATCCTAAGTGAAAATAAAGGTAATAATAAAGGTATATGTAAAGTTAAACAAAAAAAAATCAAGCAAAAGTAAAATTTTATTTCTAAGTGTTCTATACATTAATTTTATATATAGGCAATATTCCTTAAAGCTTCACTCTACGTGCTTTTGTTGCCGCAAAATCGTTAATTATTTTGTTGTTATCGATGCCATCACGAACGTCATTCCCAATTGAAATTAAGACAAGTCCGATTATTAATTTTTAAAATTCGTCTCAACGTTGGCGCCCCATCCTAGTATGTGCCCCATGCGATGCTTAATATGCTTACCGCTTTGCGCCCCCTGTATATAAAATGGACACAGGTGCCAAATGAGTTACATTTAAGCCCCCTCCCACACATATGATGATAATCTAATAAACAATAATTTTATGTTTTTAATTATCGACTCACTTTTGAGAAATACATTTTAATGATTTTAATTGGTGATATTTTATTTTATTAATTTGCCACAATTATAAATTGTCTTCGATTTGCATTAAAATTGATTAAATGTTATAAATGAAAATGTTACTGAATATTATTTTATTCAATGTTATTTAATCATTAATTAAAATATTTAATTTTTTTAGGCTTGAAAATGGACCCCTTTTGCATGGGCCCCCTTGCAATTGCGGGGCCGATAGTTACGCTACCGCTTGCAATTATATAAAAAGTACATGAAAGTAATGAAATATTCTAGCGACAATTTGGTATAAACATTATTTACAAAATCATTATTTAATTTTAAAACTAAAAAGCATTAAAGGCAGTGTGGCCCTACAACAAATGTATCAATTTTTCATACGGCAATTAGCGTGATAAGTAGTAAAAGAATATGTAAACAATTGAACAAAAAACGGTTAAAAAATCTACTTGCGATTTCCAGCTCAGTGTCACACGTTGGAAAGCGATAACATAGAAAGAGTTTGTTTGTTTATTTATAGGGGTCCTCTTTGTTCTGTTATAAAACAATTACATCAAATCCTGTTTTTTTGATGTATTTTATAACACGATTTTGATATATATTAATAAACATAATATTTGTGTCGTATTATTAAAAAATAGTGTAAAAATAATCAGTGATGCGTGAAAAATAAATTCAGATTTCATTGCAAATTTTGCTACTGAGAAAGCTCGAAGAGACCATTAAATTGTAATTTTATTATTTATTATATTTTCTATCATTTCTTATTTTTTAAAATATAAAAATATTTTTATGTTCTTGCTTGCTTAACAAAAATTCTTTGCACTGCCATTTTTAAATGTTACATAAGAAAAACATTAAAAATATCGTCGGAATGAAATTTTTTAAGGAAAACAGATCAAAGGTAACCAAAAAAATGAATTATTTTACTGATGGTTTTCACTATATTTTTAAGTTATGATATTTACATTCGTAACCCTACATAGATGTGGACCTCTTCATAAACTTTCCATATGAACTCAAAAACTGCTGCTACAAAAAAGGCTAAAAGCATTTGAAATTCCTCAACAAGAATTGTAGAGTTAAAAAAAATTGAAATATTTTTACTGTTGCCAAATTGTAAAATTTAATAAAAAATATCCATAAAAATAAAAAAACAAATTTTATCTCATATTTCAATGCTTTGAAAGGTTCGAATGCAAACCATAATTTTGACATTAGACTAAGCTCGACTTTGTCCACGTAAATATGTAGAAATTGCGATAAAACATAAAACTTTTTTTACTATTTTTCTTTCTTGTACATGTATCATGCCATTAATTGAAACATACGGATTGGCTGATTCATTGACTCACCGATGTGCACGCGTGTGTGCCACTGCGCTGTTGTGTGTGCTTGATAAATATATATGAATGCATCGTTTTTTATCATTACTCAGACCATTTACATAATGACGGATTGCAATTTGAATAAGTACGTTCTACGTTTTGTAATTTTGTTACTGAAACATTAAAATTTTTATTCAAATTACAGAATTGGTAACGGAGTAAATCATTCCGAGAAATCAAATAATTTCAGTGAGTTTCTTTTTTACTTTTATTCAAATGTTACTAAAATTAGAATTAATATATTTGAAAAAAGTTAAGTTTATAAAATCGTAGATGCAAAACCGGTAAATCAATTTTCTAAGATTACTGAAGAAACTGCAAATACTCCAAAAGAAACAATTCCAGAATGTCTGAAAAAATTAGTGAAAACCAATTCAGATTTTCCGGTTTTAAAATACAAGAGCGATCCAAAGAATGGTTATGATATTGAAGTTACTATGGAACAATACTTAGAACTAATTCAAAAAGCTGCTTCGAATTTTATTAAAGTTAGTTTAAATTAAATTTGATTATTTTATCTACAAGAAATTAAATTATGCGATTAATCATTCATTGTAACAATTTGTTGATGCTAACTAACTACAACTTTTAAAAGACTCATAAGTCATTATAATAATTAGTAAACAAATACTAGAATATACAATAAAATGAATAAGAAATCAATTTTATAATTATTGTGAAACATAATTGATAATATTTATTGAATTAAAACAAGTATTCTTAAATCTATTATAATTGTGAATTTTTTCATCTATTGTTTTCAAATGTATAAATATCCAAATTTTGTGAATTCAAAATTTTAATAAATTGACTTAAAGTTAGATTTTAAAATTGAAAGGAATCATCATCTATTTTTATGAAGTTTTGTCAAAGGGTTTTATAGATAAGATTTTATCTTTAAAAATTGCATAATTTTTTAATTACATAAATAATATGATTTTTAATTTCAACCACAGAACAATTTAATTGCTTCGAAAAACAGTTAAGGTTCTTTAAGTGTGGAAAACTGATGATTTTTCAAGAGAAAAATTTTAAAATTTTGCAATAAAAAAAATGCAATTTTAACAAAAGATACAAAAATCAAGAGCGCAGATTAGTTGAAACAACATACGAGTTTTTTTATTAAATTGATTATTTAATTGCATTAAATTAAATTTACCGAAATTAAACAGAAATAATTATTAATAAAACAGTAAATGCTAAAAGAAATCGGAATTGCTGAATTTCTATTGGTTGATTAAATTTAATTTCCAAATTAAAACTTTCTATTGTGTTTGATAAATGTTTAAATAAAGAGAGAAAGGTAGAGTGAGATTAAATAGTTTAAATTATTGGATAGTCATTATTGTTATCGTTATTGTTTGATCTTGTTCGGTGATGCTTTTGGAAATAATTAGAATTGGAAAATTCGAGAGAAAAATTTCAGGAATTTCCCCAAAATGCATTTATAAAAAATCAGGTCAAAAACATAAATTTATAGAAATATATGGAATAAACGGTTAATTATAATTTATTAATTCCTACCAAAGAATATGTAAAGTCGGAAGTATTCAATAAAAGATTGTTCCATTTAAAGTCAACATAATTAATTTTGCAATGAAAACTTTTAAAATTAATATAACTATGAGAGAAAATATCTAGAAATATTGTAACGCAAAATTGTAAAAATTCTCACTGATAGAAGAACCTCGGTAAACATAAGATTTTTGAAAATTACAAATAAGAGAAAATAAGAAAAATTGTTAGTTAAAATTACACAAGCAATATTTTGCAAGAGTAAAGGCACTTGTCGTTTTATGTTCTGTATTAAAATTTTAATTTCTTATTGTACTATGAAGTAATTATCTCATATATATGTATATATATATATATATATATATATATATGACTAAGAGCGGTTGTTATCACCGGCTCGATGGTCAACTATTGTGCTAATGACAATTTAAGTTTTGATCTTTGTCATTCTCAGCCTCTATGTAATAATTATATTTATAATTTAATTGACATTCACCATCTTTTAATCAATTGACATTGACAATGAAGATTTGTAAATTATTTTTTATTTATTATTTACATCTTATGCGATATTATTGGTTTTCATTTGCATTGTATCACTAGATCTTTGTTTATTATTATTATTATTATTATTATTATTATTATTATTATTATTATTATTATTATTATTATTATTATTATTATTATTAATATCATACAGGGAAAATATTTGTTTATTATGGAAAATTACGAGCTCTGCTATCACCACTGGTTGATAATGTGAAATTAATTTATAATTAGAAGTTCAAAATTTTGCCAATTTTTAATAATTAATCAAATTATCAATTAAATTTACTAATTTGAATGATCATGCTCAGACAATTCGACTGGTTGCAATCTGAGCCAAAAGCACAATACGATATGTTGGTTATAAAATATAAAATATAATTAATATATCATATTGTGCTTTAGGTTCAAATCGGGGCCAGTCGAATTGTCTAAATTTGATCATTTAAATTAGTAAATTTAATAAAAATTTCATTGATAATTTTAATAATTTTTAAAAATGATAAAATATTATCAAACAATTATATCAATTATATAAACAAGTTTATCGTTTACCTTGTATAGTATTACCTTTTCCCTCAAAATTTGATCATTTATTCATTTGTAATGATGCTATTTAGCAACGGCAAATTCAAACGGGCATAAATCAGGTATTCCCGACATAAAGTCAAATAGAATGAAAATTTAATACATTTAATATAATCATGCTGCAATATCTCGTAAGTAATTTACAGCAGATACGCGTTTTCCTAACGTTGTATTGAGATTCTATTTCAAATGCTCAAGCAACTTCTTCATTGACGGCCACTCTAATTCACGGAGCCTCCAATACCGCTACGAGTGTTAGTTACGTACGAAAGATAGCGATTTTGATAAACAATTAATGTAATCTCTTGCGTATAACTCGTTACTTATGAAGTCTTAGTTATTATAATTTTAAAGGTCCATTTCCTCGTAAATTAATTACGAGACTAATTGAATTCACAGGAAATTTCTCATTAAAACTTTTCAGTTACTATATGAGTCCCTTCAATCGTATATTATGAAATTTGGGCACACACATGTTGCAGGTGAATTATAATAATTAGTGGAGGATCCAGACCATCTAGTAAGGGGGGGGCGATTTAGGTAATTACGTCAATATATTGGTATCCTAATAGTCCTATTTAAAATTCACACCAGACCCTTTTATTAAATTTCATATCACTTTTAAACAGTCTACTTAATAAGCTTAATTTACATCCATTTTCAAACAACATGCTGTGTTAGATTAAAACAATAAATAGTTAATACAAATTACTTTTAAAATTAAAATTTTTAAATAATTGTGTATTAATAATTTAATATCAATTTATTATAAAGAAATATTACAGATTGTTGCTAGAATCAATAGTATTATAAATTAAACATTATTAATATTTTTCGAGACACTATAAATTGTTAAAATAACCAACAAATCAAAGACTTATATACGTTATTAGTCTAACAATTACACTCTCTAGTCTCCATTTAATAAGTAAAAGCCGCCAAAAATTTCTTTCCAAATAATCTAAGGGGTGCGATCGCCCCCTATAGATCCGCCACTGATAATAATACCCTTTCTTGTTTTACTTGAATATAAATTTGACCTAACACAATTCTAGAGAAAGATTTAAGTATCTTAGTACATGCAGGAGATGTCACCAATTCTAAAATAAATATATGCAATGAATTATACGATAAGGACACGATTCAAATTATCTCACCCCTATCAGTACTGGATGGTATAATTTTAATCAAATCATTAAAAGTAATTTCTTGTGTAAAACATAATTAAGAAGTCCTCCTAAAATAGTGATTTATCTGTGTTTTGATTGGCTGCACTTTTCTAAAGGTTTTGACCTTCATTTGCGTTGTGAAAATATCAATAATCTCAAAATCAATTCAGATCACATTGTGAAGATAATAAAGTTATTGATGTATGACTCATCGTTCAATAAGTAAGTGCTCATAGGTTTACACAATGTAATACGGATCCAGTTTTTATGGATGGCCTATTGAAGTCTTCGTGCTAATTGGTTGGAATATCATTGGTGAAATTGAATAGAATTGCCCTAAATCTGGGACAAGAAATAATAATATTATAAGAACATTTTTTTCTTAGTCAAAACAAAATTGTTTTAATGTCATTGGAAAATATTATTATTATCAAATGAGTGGTTTCTTCATAACCTTTAAAGTATTTTACAGTTAAAAAAAAATTTTACAGTCATTTGTATTTTGGTTTGCTTTCGATAAATTATTTTTTTTACTTTAGGGCCTTTTATTCCATTTTATGATTTAAGATATAGTTGTCCACCTGCCAGCTTTTTCTACTGAAACATTTTCCTCTTTAATAGGCTCGTAATTAGGATTTTTTGAAGCGTAGGCTACAAAAAAATCATGATTTTATAATTTTTTATTACATCCTAAATTTAAAATTATTTAATTTATTAAAAGAATCACAGACAATTGGCTTTGAATTAAATATATATATATTCTACTATAATATATTTAGGCAGCCTTAGTGTCATCTTCAGGTAATTTTTACTTATATTGATTAAAAATGCTTTATTCACACACATTTTTTATTTAAATTTTAACAATTATTCCCATTAAAAATATCAAATTCTGTTTTAAAAATTATAATTATTTTAAAAATTTAACTTATGGAATTGATTAATATTAGTGAATGCAATTTTTTTCTGCAAGATGAAAATAAATGTAAAATATTTTATTAAAAAGTTTATTTAAATTTGTGCAATTTCAAATTTATAAAATTATATTTTTTAAACAGAGTTTGATCTTTTAATGGGAATAATTTTTAAAATTTAAATTAAGAAATTTGTTTGAATAAAGCATTTTAAATCAATATAGTTTTAAGTTCAAGACTACCCGACGATGACAGTGAGGCTTTCGAAATACATAGTACTAGAATATATATTTATGGATTGGTGCTTTCTTTAATTTAACTTATTCTTTTCATTATTAAACTTTATAATATTAAATTAATCCATTAATTTTATTTTCTTAAAATATTTATATTTACCACAGGCACTGTTGCATATCATCTCCTTGCTTTTTAAAAACTCTAAGTTGTAATAGCCTTATTATAGTTTCCAAAATCGCCTTCATTGTGCTATTTTAATATTTAAGAATGATAAAACATTTTCTTATTTCAGTTAGGACTCGATGTGAAAGCCGCAGTTGGTATTCTCGGTTTTAATCATCCAGCCTGGTTTATCAGTCAACTTGGAGGAATATTTGCTGGAGGAATCATTTGCGGGATTTACACAACGAACACTCCAGACATATGTAAATTTATCATGAACGACTGCAACTGCCAGATTATTGTCGTTGAGAATGATGACCAATTGAACAAGATTTTGTCCATTTTGCCAGATGTCCCTCAGCTGAAAGCTATCATCAAATACACTGGAGACGTATCAGCCGAATTAAAAACCAAATACTCTATTTCAATTTATACGGTAATTTAGAAAGTTGTAATATCATGAATAATTTACTGCTGGTTCAGTGGACAGAGTTCATGAATCTGAATCAGGCAGATTCGGCAGATGAGTTAGATAGACGGCTGAGTGAAATACAACCAGACGATTGTGCATTATTGATATACACCAGTGGTACCACTGGATTCCCTAAAGGAGTGATGCTCTCTCATGACAATGTCAGTTTTTCATCTGAAAATTGCTTGATTTTACCATAATTTCATAGATGATTTTCACAGTAAAAAAGGCCATGGAGCATGTCAAAATTCAACCATTTAAAAATAGTGTCATTTCCTATTTACCACTCAGTCATATCGCTGCGAATCTAAATGATATCATGACTACGGTGTCTGTGGGGGTCACGGTTTATTTTGCTCAACCCGATGCTCTGAAAGGGTCTTTGGGAAAGACTCTGAAGGAAGTAAGTAATTTCATTACGTTAACTGAGTTCCATTTTTCCGCACTCTTCATCGTATATTGAACTCTATTAATTTGTTTACGTTATCAAAATAGCGTTTTAAAACATTTTGTAAATAATAAAAAGATAAAAAATATTTTTATCTAAAAAACAGAAAATCTTTAGTAAATAAGGCACAGAAAGGTTAAATTAACTTTTTCTATTTATTAGATTCAGCATTGAATTGCAATACTTTTTTCATTACACAATTTTAGTCAGATCAATATTTTTGCTATGTCTATTAAATGTCCTGTCAGTGTACCGAGATTTATCTCGAAACACAGAAGATAAAGAAGGCTAAAAATAAGTCATACAAATGACAAATAAAACAAGGAGAGATTGAATATAAATTTACGCCTTTTAATTTCCAATAATTTTATAGCATTCGATAAATAATCTAACTAAAATCAGTTGAAAAGCTAAAATATTTTCTTTATAAATGATGCCGGTGTTTGAGAATTGTGGGCTTTATAAGATTCTCACTCACCTTTGACTTGGGAGGCTCATTTAAACAAGCAAAAATTTTTTAAGTTATATGACAGTCTAGTTTCTTAGGGGGTAAATGAAATGCAAATGAATAGTTTCAGAAGTTCTTTCTTCTTGATTTAACAATAAGTATAACAAAGAACGCTAATCATTAAGACCAATATGTGAAAAGAAAATGTAGTAACCTCTGACCTTTGATCAAATTACTATCAGTTTCACTCATCTATCTTCTCACAGGATCTATAAGTGCGCATTTGTATGTCGACTGAATTATTTAGACTTTCGAACCCTGACCTCCCTCCAAGCTTGTCACTCATTTTCGTACTAGATTTTACTTAAATATTAAATATCTGTTTTCTTGTATGATGAGCTGCTGACGATCATTCATAACCTCCAGGTAAGACCCACCGTTTTCATTGGAGTACCAAGAGTATTTGAGAAAATTCAAGAACAAATGCAGGAAATCGGATCAAAAGCCGGTACGATTAAAAAGTATATTGCTGGATGGGCGAAAAATGTCGGACATAGGAATTCTTTAGCGAAGATAACTGGGAAACCTGTTGAAAAGTCCTATTTCCTGGCGAAATATTTGGTGTTTGATAAAATAAAGGAAGCTTTGGGTCTTGATCGATGCATATATTTGGCTTCAGCTGCAGCTCCACTCACTCAACAGTCTTTGGATTACTTCCTCAGTCTGGACATGCCAATAAACCAAATTTATGGCTTATCAGAATGTACTGGGCCCCACACCATGGGAATCACGGATAAAGTATTTTTTATATAAATTTTGATCAATTCCGATAATTCTTAATTTTTTTGTATACTTACCAATTTTCTGTTAATCCGTCGCTTTGTGAGGCGCTTTAATCGGAAATCATTGTCCATATAAACTATTATCCCAATTTTATGCCTTATTGTTAGTAAAAGTATCCATGAGACCAGAATTCGTTAAGGGGCTCTGATTTAAATGTATAAAATATAAAAGCATCTGGCATTCATAAAGTCTTCATAATGGTTATAATCAGAACCAAATCTACACTAATGGGATAAGAAACTGAAGACGTCCTATGTCATTTCTGTACAAGTCTTTTTCGATAGAAACTAAGATCTATATAAAAATAGTTTAGTCGAGGGATAATATCAAAAAAAGATCTTGAACTTGATCACAATAATGAGCATACAGCATTCATCGCGAAAGCATCATACTTTTCAATGAACCTTTTAACTTTTCGGGCAAAGCGAACAAAGTTGGTTTATAATGACTTGAGAATCATTATTCAGTAATCCTGGGATTCGGGTATTAGAAAACCGCTGATCAATTTCGGCAGATGCAAAATCAGTTAAACATATTTAGATTCGAATCGGATCAGCTGGAACGATACTGAAAGGAGTTGAAATGAAAATTGACGAGCCTAATGAGCACAATATCGGGGAGATCTGTATTCGTGGAAGACATGTATTCCTTGGCTATTACAACAATATGGAAAAGACGAAGGAATCCATTGACTCAGATGGATGGTTACATTCCGGAGATCTTGGTAAAGTTGAGGATAATGAGCACTTGTATATTACTGGGCGAATAAAGGGTTTGATAGGGTTGATTTGTGTGAAATAGGTTTATAAATGTGTTTACAGAACTCATTATAACGGCTGGAGGAGAGAATATAGCTCCAGTTCCTATTGAGGATAAAATCAAAGAGAGAATACCATTTATTAGCAGTGTGATGCTGGTCGGAGACAGGCAGAAATTTGTGTCTTGCCTTTTGACTCTTAAAGTAATTTGAATAAGAATTCGTCTCTTTTTTTACTTATAAAGTTTAGTCTACAGTAGATGTTGATACGCAGCGTCCAACTAATCAGTTAACTCCTGCTGCTATTAGGAGTCTTAAGGATATCGGGATTGAGGCGAAAACTGTTGAGGAAGTTTTGGAATGCAAAGACATTGCGCTAAAAAAATTTATTGATGAAGCCATTAAGAAAGTCAACAGTTGTTCGGTTTCCAGGGCAGCATATGTTCAAAAATGGTCCTTACTTCCGAGAGATTTCTCCATTTCCGGAGGAGAGCTAGGTAAATTGTGTCATTGTAGATTTGGTTTGAAAAAGTAATATCTGTTTAGGGCCGACGATGAAAATGAAACGAATGGCCATTGTGGAGATGTATTCAGAAATTGTCAGTTCTATGTATTCTCCATGATCATATCAGTTTACAGATAAATTTCATTTGATAACAATAAATTTTTCAATGGATTTTTTAACTTTAACTTGCTATTTTGGGAATTTTAACGCATTTTCATTGGTCCAAAGATTCGGTTTTCCGTGGCTAGATGTAGGATATGATTCAATAGCGAATCAGAATATCCCTAGCTATGTATTACCCAGGAGAGGTTTACGCTTTGAAAATAGCATTTTTATTTCTAGACAGCTTTAACAGATTTCAATCGGATATTTAATTGAAAATAATTATTACTAACGGAACGGTTCAATGGAAGATTAGACATTGGGTCCCCGTTTTTTTCCCCTAGGCGAGATTTGTTTTCACTGTGCCAGAGAATGAAATCAAAAATCTTTCGTGTATTTCTTGAGAATAGTTTTATAAAGAGAAAAAAACATTTACAAGCCTGAATTCGGAACTCATGTCAACCCTTCTGTGGAAATTTTGAATTTAATATTACTATCTATTGTAAATATTTATAAAAACTTCATGAATTAAAAGACCTATCCAAAGAAAGGAAGATGGTTTAAGGGTTCAAATGGTAATAGATAGTTGGCCTTAAACATAGCTTCCCATGAAGTTAGGCAAATTCCTCGCGATCTTATCAGCTCCAAAATTAATTTGTTTACTAGTTGTTTAGATTTTCACATTTTCTAATGATGTTTTCATGATATTTTATGAACTTCAATAAACGTTGAAAGTCCACTTGATAATTCAAAACAATAATTGTGATTCATCTTAGAAACGTATAGAAATTGAAGAGTTACGCGAGACAATTGTCCATTTTGCATAAAAGTATCCCATAAAGGAAGAGAACGACATAGACTCGTTCCTCTCATTCTTTTAATTATATAACAAAAACAATTTCTCAAAACAAAGAAAATGAATAAATAATTTATAAGTCAAATTTGATACATACTGAAACAAAAAATATCTTAATTTTTTAATAAATAATCAAATAAATATGACAAAGTTCAAATTGGTTGAAAAGCGCGAACTAAGTATATTCAACAACATCTCGGTATATATTCCGACCGTTTATCAATCTCTTTCAGACTAAAATTCAAATTAACAATAATTGAATGAAAAAAGGAATATTTAAACAAAAAATATTAATAATAATCATCTTCAAATTGTTTCAAAATCTTTCAGATGAAAATATTTTCAAATAATAAAAAATCATTTCTAGAAATTTTTTATAATTATCATAATTTTTAAAAGTTTTATTCATTTGTGTAAATATATTCAAGATAAATCCAACAAGTTGATTTGATCAGTTGAAATTTGTATTCAATTGTTGACCAGTTGATCATGGAGCCTTCGATATCAAGGTCTTGCGTTTCTTCAAGTATAATAGTGTTGTTAGTAGAATCGAGTTGAGAAATGGTTTTAAGAGAAAACCGATTGAGAAATCATCGACGAATGATTTAAAATCATCATCGGTTGAAGTAGTATGATGTGTCACATTCACACACACCCTCTCACTGGGGTGAAATTTTTTCAAAGTCTAAAAGTAGAAGGCCAAGTTTTAAACAAAGACAATGACCCATTCAATGTCATTTAAACAAAGATCATGACTCATTCAAGGTTATTGGATGAGTCGTCATCATTTGTCAAGGTCATTCAAACAAAGACCATGACTCATTAAAAATTTTCTCAAGGTCATCAAAAATGTTTTAATATAATTTACTTCATAATTTGATAAATAGTGATTTAAATATTACTTTTATTAATATTTTTACTATTATTATTATTACAATTTATTATTATTATTATTATTATTATTATTATTATTATTATTATTATTATTATTGTTATTATTATTATTATTGTTATTATTATTTTTATTTTTATTACTACAAATTTCTATTATTATTACAAGTTATTATTAATATTATTATTATTATTACATAATCCATCTAAAAAACAGTAATAAAATAACATAATCAAAATTTTTCAACTAAGAAAATAAAATATTTACAAAATTTTATTTTTTTCGATATTCACAAAGATGCCAATAAATATATCAATAACATTGTCAAATATATCATTGAATTGTTGATCTCGATCTGCTGGATCGATTTCAGGCATTATTATATTACCGCCAATATCAAGGACATCAACCCCTATGTCGATCTCTTAATTTGAACTTTATGGGATGACTACTTATTTATCGGGTTATCCTGTCGTCTAATTATCTCATTTTTACTCCGGGTATCATCAGATTAATCCTGGAGATTTTTCTATGGATTTTATATTTTTAGTCGGGTGATTTTTTACTAGGTTATGTACTCATCCTAATCTTCATGAATTTAGAATTATTTATACTTCACATTTATCATTGCAGTGAGTTTAGTGCTCTCAATGTTTTCAATCATCTGCTTTTTACTCCTTATCTAGGTATGCTTTAAATTGATATCTCCATTTATCGATTTATTTTACCCATCCTTGGCGGTTCTCCTATCTATCAGATATTTTTAATATTCAAACTATGCACTTTGTTAATTTTTAGTTTGGCATTTTTAAATTTCGTTTTTATTTTATAACGTAACAACAATTTACGACACCTCCCGCACTCCCTTCCCTTATTTGATCTTAAGGTTATTTGTGTCGATATTAAAATATTACGAGTGTCCACTGGACTACTGGGTGTTTATGATTTTAAGGCCATATGGAATGATAATTTTTAGGTCGATTTTGTAGGAAACGGGTGATTAAAGAGTAGCCAAAAGACTACCCCATCATCTCCCGAATTCCCCTATAACGGATAATATTGACGTTTGGGCTCCTGCGTTGCTCACGCCGGAACCTTCACGGGCACAAGCTATTGGCGGATGAACTGCACTTAAACAGCTCGATTGGGGTGTGTAGACTTTAATTATTTGTGGTGCTGTTTCGGCTGTGGGTCGGAAAAATTTCGACAAAATGTAGTTTTCTTCAAATATATATTCTGGCATAACATCATAACATGCTTGACATATAATTGGCATTTCATCATCAAACACATAACATTTCCCATACAAGCGTCAAGCAGGGCTTACATTGAAGATGCTTGTACGCTGTATGGAAAAGTTTCAATTAAGTTTGTTCCAAATTAGCTCAAGTTGTTTCGTTAACACAAGGTTTTCACAAGTTAAAAATAGTTGTTATTTCTAACTAAGGTTTTGAATTGCTTAAAACAAGTTTTTCAAGTTAAGTCAAAAATAAGGTTAAAAATCTGTAAAAATGGATCGGTATATATACCTGTTTTGTGACCCTAACCTTGCTTGTAAATTTTAATTCAGTAACACAAAATTTGACCTTGAAGTTATTTGTCTAATCTAATTCTAATTTTTATTATTTCTTGATTTAATTTGACAATTCATTTCTTTCATTTTTAATTGCATTATTTCCAATCAAAATTATTTAATTTTACTTCTTTTTTTCATTAAGTCTTATTCTTTTAAATAAATTGTCAATTTTCGGTCAAATTTCTGTGTTTTCATGTTATTTCTGTGTTTATTTCGTGCGGATCTTGTTATAAAAAGCACTAATAATGGTCGAGTATAGAGATTTGAATGAATTAGTTCATAAAGCGAAAAGAGTAAAGGCAATACAAAGAAATAGATTCAATGCATCTATAGATGCAATTGAGATTCAAAGGCCAACGATGGCGAAACCTAAGTTGGAAAACGATGATGATGTTCCATGGGAAGAAATGAAACAGTTATATTTAAATTTTGTAAAAAATAGACGAAAAAATAGTCCAAATTCGAGCAGAAGTCAATCACCTGAAAACAGGAAAAGATTCGACGCATTAAATTTTACAGAACAAAATCAAAATCGATTTAAAGACAGTCGTTCTGACTATAACAGAAAAATTTTTAGAGATAATCGTTCTGATTATAACAAAAATAGTAGAGACAATTATTTTGGGAATAATAGAGATAATCGCTCAGAATACCGCCAGTGTGATAATAGAAGTAATAGAAATAGTTCAAGAGGTAGACAATCGAGTCCATATAGACAAAATCAATATCTAGAGAGGCCAGCAACCCTGTATAATAATGATGGAAGAGATAGACTGAATTTCAATGGGCAAATCAAATGCTACAACTGCCAGAAATATGGTCATTTAGCAAAAGTATGTACTAATCAGCGAAATGAATCACTAAGCAGAGTAAAATTTAAAAATGAACCCGATGTAAAACAAATAAATGGAGTAGAATTTGCTAATACGAGTAACGAAATAAATACTCTGAGAGAAGAGTTGAAAGAGTTTAAAACTCAATATGGTCGACTTATGGAGAGAAATTCGGAGGTGTCACTTAACGAGTATGAGTGTTCTATAAATGAAGTTGATATTGGTAATGAAAAGTTGATGAACGAAACAGATAGACAAATGAAAATAAAAGAGGAATTAAAAGAAGTTTTGAAAAAACGACCTTATGATGATTTTGTTATTATTTTAATTTATTTTTATGTTTTCGGTTTAATATTTTAATTAATTCTTTCTCGTATTTTAAAGTGGTTATTTGATGTTTTATGGGTCTGATTTTTGATATGCGTGTTATGTTTGCGTGCTATTACCGATTCATTTAAACAAAACTTTGCTCTGGCCCAACATAAAACACTCGGGTGCCCATAAAATTGCGACCCGCAATTTCTAAGATTTATGTTCTATCAGATTCTACTTTTACACATTTATTCGAGTCTACGAGCTCTCCGGTCGTGACCTCTATACCCACATACATAAAAAGTTTCTACGTTATAGATAAGTATTCAGATAAAGATGGACTTATAGTCCGGATACTATACACAGAATCAAATTAAAGTCAAATTAGTTTCAGTTTCTTTTAGTTATAATGAATCAGTTATCACACATTAAATTTAGTCTCAAATGAATCACGATTTTCCTTGATGCTGGCTTGAGTTTCGCTTTCCAAATAATTTTCTCTTTTTGTCGGGTTTGAGTGACCTGGTTTATTGATTGAGATGTATGAGAGTTTTGATGTTTCTTTGCGTTTCTTGGGATTTCGAATTTGGTTGGGTATTCCTCCAATTTTTTGAGTTGGGGTATTTTGCCTTTGTCGATTTATTACTTTTAGGCAGGTGATAAGACAGCATATTGAAGGGTTAGGCTGATTATCATGATTTGCCTGATTCGCGAGGTTGTTAGGTTTGGTTCATAATTCTGTCGGGATTTGCTCTGTTGATACCTTTTGGCTGATAGGATAGTTTTTAAGGTTTCTTGTATTGGTTTGCTCTTGGGATTTGCTTTCATGGTTTCTTGAATTTGTCTGATGGTTGTTTCCGGGATTTTCTTTATATCCAGGTTTTCATTTTTTATTCTTGATATCTCATCATTTTTATCCAGAAGGGTTTGTATCATTTGTTGGGTCTTTCTGATACTTTGTTTTAATCCAACATTTGCATTTTCGTCTTCCTTTATAGGACATTGGTTACATTGTAGGTTTATTTGTTGGCATTCTTCACCTTTGGTGTTTCCGCAGATTTCTTTATAACTTGCGCACGTGCTGTTTTCCTTTCTGAATGGGTGAGTTTTTTTCACACATCTCTAAGGGGTTTTCGGTGATACATACTCTCGTTACTGCCATCATCATTACACAGAGCTTCGTTAGATACATTTCGCTTCTCCTTCTATTATACATCGTTATTTAGTGTTTATCTACAGTTTTTTATCTAACTATATACAGTGAAGTTTATCCTCTTTTTACTCTCTCCCTTCACCAGGTGGTGAGTATACCTCGCATTCCTCTTTTGCCTTTCTCTCTGCAATTCTCATTATTAATACTTGTGTCTTTACCAACCGCTCTGTCAGTTTCGGAAGCTCTTTCAATTGTTTCTTGTTCTCTTAGAGTGTTTTTCGTTGATTGTTTAGTTGCATTTGGAGGTTTTTCTCGTTTATTTGTTTTCGCTCGAGTTTATATTTGTAGTTGATTTTACTGGTTTTGTACTTCTCTGTTTTCCATCTTTGTTCCTGAAGTTATTCCTTTAATATTTCAATTTTCTCTTGGGTCTGTTGGTGATTTTGTTTTATTTCTCTAGCTTCTTTGCAGATTTCTTTCCAACTGAATTAGGTATCGCTGTTCACTTTTTCTACTTTCTCTTATTCTTTCTGCATCCGTTTTCCAGTAATCTTCCAAAACTACTCGAGTTGTTATCCTTGTAATTCTTGCCTTAGATATTCGTTTTCTCTCTTTCTCTCTCTTGTGCTTCCCATTTCGGTTGATAATTCTCGTTTCACTGTATTGACTAGTTGTCTTGTTTGGATTAATTGTTGTCATAGTTGCGCAATTTCTATTTCCTGCTCGTCTACTGCTTCTCGCCATTCTTTTCTTTCTGCTCTCCACATTTTACTCTAGTAGTACTCTAGTGGGTCTTGTTCGATCGGCTGTACTAATTGGATCGGGGTTGGTTGATAACTATCGCATTCGTTTGTGCTACCTGTCTGATTCATTTGAGTTTTTACTTCGCTTGGATTCATGCTAAATATATTTTAATTTATCTTTTTGTACAATTTTGGTTTTTATTCATTTTATTTTCTATCTTTTTACACTTTTCCCTCTCTATACGTCCGTCTCCTCTGTTTCGCCAAATGCCTCATCTGGTTCGGTTGGAACTTGGGTTAATATTTCTGTTGGGTATAAGGGTATAAACAATATTGTTGGTCGACTCTGCAATGTAGTTATCTCTTCTCGCAATGAGTTTGTAATCTGTGCTTCCTCATCTAATAAATAAGTAAGGTAATCTACGTTTTCTGTTAGTCCTTCCACTTGGGCTTCCAGATGGTGCGTATTCTCCAGCGTTTTCAGCTTCTCGATTTCCTTTTTTCGGTTTTGTTTATTTTCCTCGTAACTTTGCTTTATTATCTCTATCTCTGCTTCAACTCGTCCTCTGAGTTGTTTATTTATTTCCAGTTGATGTCGCAATTGGATTTCTTTATGCATTGCTACTCCTCGTTGTCCGTTTACGTCTTGTTGGATTTCTGCTAATCTATCGCATAACCGTTGATTTTGAAAAATTTTATGAAAAATGTCCTCTTTTTACATATTATATGAGCGCTGATATGAAATTTGAAATGCGTTTTCAGTTTTGTAGATAGTTTCTATTTGTTTAATTTAGTCAAACGTAACAAAATTTGATAGTTTATTGAATTTTGATTACACCGAACACTTTTAATTATACTTTTCATATTATATATTAGATTTATGATAATTTAAAATTTATATATCTGAAGCATAATTTTAAGCAAATCTAGTTTTCTTGAAATTAAATGGTCAATGCACACTTTAGCTTTAAATTAACGTCACGTGTCAGTACTCTATGTCGTTAAAATATAACCAAATTTTACCGGTTTGCCGATAATTTATTGCGAAAAACCGGTAAATGTAAATACACTAATATGGAAAAATTTACCGGCTTCTCTTATTATTTACATACTTTATACATTATCCTGTTCCACTTCACTGATCAGCAAAACGGAATCCTTTTGTCCGTCTGCTAATCCCAAAAAAAGAAAAACCCAAAAATGATGAAACTGTAAATTCTACCACAGTGACAACCATCGGCCTAATAAACTAACAACCAATTTATTAAGAGATGTAAGATTAACTATTGTTCATTTGGTGGAGTAATATAATTGTTTTTAACAAATAATATAGATGCATAAGATAAATACACACCCAGTAAATCGAACTGTTCTGTTGGTAATAAGTAATTTATAATCAGATACAACCAGTAAGAAAACCGAATTACTATAGATAGTTGATACCAATAAATGCGAATCCATATTAACTTCAAAGGCATAGGGGACTGAAATGAAGTTTGCCCGTTTTGAATTGTAATTGAACATTCGAGGCTTAAGGACGGACGTCGATTGTCAGGATAAGGTGCACGATCCATTGTGTGATGAAAGAGAACATCGACTGCAGATTTAGCTAATAAATGATAAGTAACGAAACTATAATACTTACTAAAATTATTTCGATCATGAATTATGAATAAATCCATTAAATGAGATTATTAAATCCACAAGTTTACCACGTGAACTCAGGGAATGACCTGAGACGTCGACAATACAAGGCACGCTAATCTGCGAGAAGGAAAATTAAGTAGTAGTTGGCATAGACAGATAATTGGTTACCACTTTCAGTAGAGAAAATAGGACACGTCAATCCAATTCGCAATAAGAGAATTTATATTCACACCTACAGGTTTAAAGAAATCAATAGTCCAGCCGTTTACTACAATATTCAACAAACCAATTTCGCCACGTCACTGTAGATAGAGAAATTAGCAACCATTAGTGTGCAGATTGTTGAGCTAGTATAAATAATAAGTCTTCTGGTAAGAAGTTCATTTCACGAATCATTATACTCGATCAAGAGAGAAAGACCACCATATCGACCGACCAGGGGACCAACAAAGAGAAGGGCCATCGGAAGAAAGGCACAGCCATCCAAGAGGTAAATTTTATCACTGTATTGTACTCCATTATAACCTTTCACGAGTCATAGATCGAAGGATAGTCATAGGATACACAAGTTAGGACATCCAACCGAGTGCCACGTGGTAACGGTATTATGTTTATCAAAATCTGGAACTAGAAGTGAATCAGATCCTCGATACCGATCCACTGGAGAGATCCCATAAAATTTATAACATTTGTTAAATGAATTAAAGATTAAATGTCTTAAAATTTTCATTATTTATTCAATAACAATATTCATCTATGTATGCAATAATCATCAAGGAATATATGACGAGTATGATTTCGATGCGTCTATCTAATCGTTACATATCCAATGACAGCTACCCGCAAGCACGAACCATCGTCAGTAAAACAAGAGTATAAGATAGACGAGTAGCCCACAGCTATATTAAAACCAGGCCCATATGATTCAATAGTGTCCTATCGTAGAAACCCTGACAGACCCTATAGGTACCCCCGCTTCTGAACCGCCAGTTTTATGATTGTATATGCACGGGTTCGAGGAATAGAAAACGGTAGATATCGTATTAGACCATGCTACCTAAATAAAAAACCACACGAGCAACTCAACTCCTATCCATTTCTTTCATAATGAAAAGTCATATCATATAATTTATGTCTTAGATGAATCATGGATCGATGCCTCGTGGATCACCGTACGCTTCCCTGCACGGTCTGCCGCGAGATGCAGGCAGGCAATGTGGGACGCAGGTTTCACGATCTCACCTGTGAGGGAGTCCAGAAGAGGCTGCTCGGAAAACTTTGATGATGCGGACCTTCCTTATGTGGCGATTAAAAGGGAACCGGGCTGGAACCCCGTCCGAGAAAATCGAAGCCGCGCAGACTACATCTTAGCGCGTCTTGAAGAACGGCAGAAGCAGACGGCTCGACAAGTGGAGATGGCTAGATACCACCTGGCCAGAGTGAACTCCGACATCGCCACCGGCAGGATTCCGAGCACCAACAGATACGCCCCGTCGTATGGCGTATCCTACGACCTGGAAGACCCAATATTGGAAGGACTATCCATATCAATGAACGTGGTAGTCCCAAGGAGGATTCTTCCGAAAGAAATGCGTGAAGAGAACCGTAATATCAGAGTAAAACAGTATCATCCATATGCTCGTGAACGGCCGAGCCGAAATCGAAACCATCCTTATCCAAACTCAATCCGACGGTAACATGTCACAATAAATAAATGTTGGATCTTGAATGTTTTCGTTTTTTGCCTAATAACTTTTTGATTTTTTTTCTTTTGAGATAGAAATGATAGTAATAGAGTGACAAAATACTTGACACAGTATATGGAATAGAAAGTTAATGAGTTTTTCCGCCCATAGGCGAACGATTAAGATCCATGGAAAACAAATAACACTTCTACAAATAGAGATGTATTATTTATTAATGAATTACTTAATTATAGAAATGGATCCACTCAAAGCTCTGAGCGCGGAATTAATATCCTCACGTCGAGAAAACGCAGAATTACACCGACAGTTATTACACTTATCATGGAAGATCCAAAAGAAGCAACATGGATAGAGCCAACCAAGGTGAAAACGCTGTACCAAAAGTTGAATGCTGCACAGCGTGGATGGACCAAAGAAAGACAACTCTGCCAGGCACAGAAAACGCAAATCCGCAGTTTAGAAGTGGCGTTATCGGCTTGCCAAGAGGGCAATGCCGTAACGTATCCACTCGTATTTGCGCCGGCTCAGCTGGCATACAGAGAGGTTACTGACGTCACCAAACCAGCGGGGAAACCCTTACCACGACGCCCAGGTAAGGCAGAACGCGCTAGGCGTTGCGCACTGCCAACTTCTACGTCAAGCCGAGTTATTTAATGTATCAATAAATAAACCTTTGTGTTATTTCATTGTCTCTTTTCTTTTCGTTTCATTAATTTGGCGTGTTAAAAATAAAATCGTTTAATTGGAGTTATGAACCAGGGTTCGGACAGGAAGTGCTTCAAGAAAGGGTTAAATTATGTAAAAGGGACCGACGGTAGGAAAATTGCACACAGACCTCTTATCGGTAGTGCGTTGAACCCATCATGAGATCGGGCCTTAGCAGCTCTTTTGTAGCGATAACCTTTAACGATCTCATAACCAGTAGTTACAGTACCAACTTTACCTAGCAACGGGTAACTATTGGAGGGCGAGAAAAGTTGTATGCTGGGGTCAAGGTTAAACACCACAAACCCCACACTATCTTTAATAACATACATTACACGACTCTGTTTAGTATAATTTTTGTAATCCTAAATACTTCATCACTCCAATTACTATCGAAATTTTTGATGAAAGGTGAGCAGATATTTGACTAATTCTAACGTGATCACCAACTTTATATTTTGGTTTTGTAATTTTAACAACTTTTTTAGAACTCACTGGTGTTTTTGAGCTGATATCTACGGGTCTCAAACCATTCAAACCTCGATGTGATGGATTATTATAACTAACAAGTATTTTCGGCAATACATTTATCTATATTTTATTACGTTGGTGCACGAAATATTTCTTCAATCTATTCCTCAATGTCCGGTTAAATCTTTCAATATGTGCGACTTTGTATTGAGAATGTACAGAGTAATGATTTATTTTAAGATGATCTAGGATTTGCTTAACTTAACTATTGTAAACCTACGTGCCTAATAATAATAATAATAATAATAATAATAATAATAATAATAATAATAATAATAATAATAATAATAATAATAATAATAATAATAATAATAATAATAATAATAATAATAATAATAATAAGATTAGCTAAATCGGTTTGCAAGTTGTCCGGATGTCCAATTTTAAATATATTATTAATTGGTTTAGATATTTCCTCAGCAGATTTTTTTTCGGTTGGTACTCCCTGGCAAAATGACTGAAAACATCAATGCATGTTAAAATATATTTATAACCCTTGTTAATCTTAGAATACGGTATTATAAGCTCTCATAAGCTCTCGTTGGAAATCTTTTCCGCATTACTTTGTTTAAACTCTACGCAAGCTGATCTGACAACCACTTTTGCGTTTTCTTTTTCGAATTTGGGATTCTTTTCTTTGACTTTACCACTTTAACCTGCTTCGTCTTCTGGGTTGGTCCAAATCTTCTCCATTAGAACAAGATGATTTAAATTTTAATTTAACATTAGGTAATGACGGACCCATCGTTTATTGTAATCTACCTAATAATGATATAGCTAATGGTAACATTGCTCCGATAAAACCATCGTGTTGTTAATATATGATTTTTCTCATTTGGTTACGATTTTTATTATTTACTAGCGATAACAAAGGCTTACGATTTTTATTCAACACAGGTTTTTTAGATTTACTAATTTTAATTTTACCTCTGACTACTTTGAGTAGAATTTTGAGTAAATCATCAACAACAAAATTTGGAAATGATTGTAAAATAGACATTCTTTTCATACTCGAAGCCTTTAACAATGCATTAAAATATGGGAAACTTTTTTACTCTTTTTCGTACTCTTTTTAATAGGTTTAGGGTTTTTGAAATTAGATTCATTGCGGGGAAATTCTCGGTTATTAGTTTTTTAGATGGTGTATTACTAGTTTTTGGGGGAACTTTTTCGGTCTTCATTTTCTTTTTAATACTTTGTCTAAGTTTTCTGACATTTTTAAGCCTGGATTTCATAAAAAATTTTACATATTAATGTTTTCAACTTTGTTTATTGAAAATATCTGTTTTTACTCGTAAATCATCATTGCATTGTGTGAAATCAAGAAATATATATATATATATATGTGGTAATTTTGTAGAATCTTAAAATGCACTGATAACAAAATTACAATTATTAGGGTATGCTTGTCGAGTAAGAAAATCAATAACTGTTGCATCTCTAGGATTCTTGAAAATAACTAAATATTGAAAATTTAAATTCCGTGTTCGATGTGCACCGTTGATGAAATATATTTTGAGTAAAAAAATCACAGTAACACCGACATGTCGACTGATTTTGGTGAATAAATTATTAAAATCCTTTTCTTTATTTGCTTCCTGATACAAATCATCAATAATGATGACATCGTTTTCCTTAATCGACTTGACCTAATTATAGGCAAGTTCAAGGATGAGAGTAAAGAGTTAGGATACAGTGAGTGGGTTTTCTTGCTCCATAAATGTTATAGACTGCTAGGAAATAAGTCAACAATGCGAGCTAAAGGTGTAAAATTACCGGATACCGACATTAAACATCAATAATAATAAACTAGGATATGGACCCGAAATCATCAGCTGTTTACCTTTAAAAATTCAAAAATAGCGTTAAATAATCATGACGATAAGAGAGCTTGGGTAGGGAAAAACTCAAGTTTTGCATATGGTCATTATAGAGGGGTTGATGTCCTTGATATTGGCGGTAATATAATAATGCCTGAAATCGATCCAGCAGATCGAGATCAACAATTCAATGATATATTTGACAATGTTATTGATATATTTATTGGCATCTTTGTGAATATCGAAAAAAATAAAATTTTGTAAATATTTTATTTTCTTAGTTGAAAAATTTTGATTATGTTATTTTATTACTGTTTTTTAGATGGATTATGTAATAATAATAATAATATTAATAATAAATTGTAATAATAATAGAAATTTGTAGTAATAAAAATAAAAATAATAATAACAATAATAATAATAATAACAATAATAATAATAATAATAATAATAATAATAATAATAATAATAATAATAATAATAATAATAATAATAAACTTGCAATAATATCAATAATAATAAAAATAATAAAGTTGTAATAATAATAATAATAATAAAAAAAAATAATAATAATAATAATAATAATAATAAATTGTAATAATAATAATAGTAAAAATATTAATAAAAGTAATATTTAAATCACTATTTATCAAATTATGAAGTAAATTATATTAAAACATTTTTGATGACCTTGAGAAAATTTTTAATGAGTCATGGTCTTTGTTTGAATGACCTTGACAAATGATGACGACTCATCCAATAACCTTGAATGAGTCATGATCTTTGTTTAAATGACATTGAATGGGTCATTGTCTTTGTTTAAAACTTGGCCTTCTACTTTTAGACTTTGAAAAAATTTCACCCCAGTGAGAGGGTGTGTGTGAATGTGACACATCATACTACTTCAACCGATGATGATTTTAAATCATTCGTCGATGATTTCTCAATCGGTTTTCTCTTAAAACCATTTCTCAACTCGATTCTACTAACAACACTATTATACTTGAAGAAACGCAAGACCTTGATATCGAAGGCTCCATGATCAACTGGTCAACAATTGAATACAAATTTCAACTGATCAAATCAACTTGTTGGATTTATCTTGAATATATTTACACAAATGAATAAAACTTTTAAAAATTATGATAATTATAAAAAATTTCTAGAAATGATTTTTTATTATTTGAAAATATTTTCATCTGAAAGATTTTGAAACAATTTGAAGATGATTATTATTAATATTTTTTGTTTAAATATTCCTTTTTTCATTCAATTATTGTTAATTTGAATTTTAGTCTGAAAGAGATTGATAAACGGTCGGAATATATACCGAGATGTTGTTGAATATACTTAGTTCGCGCTTTTCAACCAATTTGAACTTTGTCATATTTATTTGATTATTTATTAAAAAATTAAGATATTTTTTGTTTCAGTATGTATCAAATTTGACTTATAAATTATTTATTCATTTTCTTTGTTTTGAGAAATTGTTTTTGTTATATAATTAAAAGAATGAGAGGAACGAGTCTATGTCGTTCTCTTCCTTTATGGGATACTTTTATGCAAAATGGACAATTGTCTCGCGTAACTCTTCAATTTCTATACGTTTCTAAGATGAATCACAATTATTGTTTTGAATTATCAAGTGGACTTTCAACGTTTATTGAAGTTCATAAAATATCATGAAAACATCATTAGAAAATGTGAAAATCTAAATGTTTTTTTCTCTAGATAAAACTATTCTCAAGAAATACACGAAAGATTTTTGATTTCATTCTCCCCCTGGGGGGAGGAGGAAGGATGTGCTGGACGTGACACATCATACTAGTGGTTGATTTTATGATTTAAATGAGAAGATTGTGGCGATCATTAAAAAAGTGCCAATATTCAAACAAAACTAAATATACGTTATTTTTAAAAACATATTTGTTATTTAATTAAAATTTAATTAAATTAATTAAAAATTAAATGTTGCAATCAGTACAGTTTGATTTTTTTTATCCTTCAAATTTTCCCTGTAATTTATTCTGGTGATAGTCGATTTATGAACTTTGTGTTTCTGACCTTCAAGATCATTCAAACTCTTCTCTTCTTCATTTCTGATGGCAGAATTAACAATTCTAAATAAAATTATTTCAAAATTAATTTCAATGATAATTTACAATTAAAATGATTTAACAATCAGATTTGTGAATAATCTAATATTAAACTAAATTCGATTGTTAATTTATTTTTAATTAATTATTATATATTAATTATAAATATTTTTTTTAAATTACAATTAAAAATAAGAGAAAATCGGAAAAACTATTTTTGGTTATTTAGAATTTTTGGAATGGTTAAAATTGCTGTTAAATATTGTTACTTTTAAAGGGGTTTCTTTTACAGAGAGGTTATTAATTGTTACAATTCCGACGTCGGGGCCTCTCTTGCAAATAAAATAATGGACTGGGGCACTAGATGGTTCAATAAAATATGCTCAAGAAAATGCCTGCATGTCCGAATTTAATCAGCGCCGAGAAAGCAAATCAGATTTTATTTTTTTTTAGTACATGTTAAAGTAGCTGGGTAGGAGTTACTTATCTTTATTTTTTTGTTTGATTCACTTTGAATCTTTTCTTAAGCTCTTCTCTCGTTCAGCTCCTGAAGTCCCGAATTCCATCTGACACCTAAAAATAACCATTTCATGATGTTTACCATAGTTGGCAATGACTGATTCGTTTAGCGCAAATATACAAAGGTTAGATAAACTCTAATAATTATTGAAAGATCAAAGTTTACTCCGTAAGAATTTAAAAATAATCTAAAATCTAAAATCAAAACATTCGATAAAATTTGTTTTTCATCTCTCGTTCTAAATTTGTGAAACAACTATGTGAATAACAACAGAGAATCTAGACGTTCAAAAGACCTTTCACATCATGCCGACCTCTCAGCAAGCTTCATTAAAACATTATAATTACCCCTTCGTTGTCAATTTTGACGAAATCATAAAGTGAATGACGTTTGTTAAATCTTTCCATGTTTCATTGAACTAATAATGATTTAAAGGAGCCCTTTTAGATTTAAAGTTGACTGAGACTGTCCCGGGAATTTTACATTTTGATTAGTTTAAAAGCTTTTTTTCTCTCTTTCTATCGCATGAAACCCTAAAGATTCGGCAACCCCTTTAATCTCTATTAACAATGGATGAAAATTCACCTTGTGACTTAGTTTACAGACAGCTTTGGTATTATTTTTGCACAATTTGATACAGAACCTCTGTAGCTAGAAGGGGGGGGCGCAAATGTGAGTTCTTGGAAATTATTTGGTTGCTCGTTGTTTGATTTGATTAAATTGTGAATTACCCGCACCAGGATCCGCTTTCTACATACATTACTTTGTGTAGCTACTCTGAAATAGACCCAGGAATTCATGACTCCGATATCAAGTGATTCTTCTAAAATCCAACTGACCATCATATTTTTTCGCATTTCGAGCTGAGAAATTGAAGCATTAAATCCACACTGTCCATGCTACATTTGCTGTGGTTGCAATAGTGTATCTAGTTGGGGTTGTTGTTTTTCATCAATGTCAATACTCGGATTGGAATTCACTGTTGAGAGTAACATCACTGAATTTGCTACGTTTACACTGATATTTTACCAGCAGTATTTTGTTGATTGTGTTCCAATAAAATGATGACTCTTGGTGCTGAAGTCTCTCGTATGGGCTTCAATGGAATGCCAACACAATTTGGATGCAGCGTACCGACCATAGAGGTTTACCTTTTAAGAAAAACCTTGACCCAATTTCAAATTATAGAAAAGTTATCTCATGTGATGTTGTAGCCTTTGTTCACAAATCGTTGAATCAGACGGTGGACCACATTGTCTGCCAGTTTTTCTCCCATTCTACTCTCCTTTTCCATGCCTCCTAAATATGGTAGGACATTACTTACATACTTCGAATGGTTATGAAGAGACATAAGTTTCATCTATACATAATTTTCTTATTGATGAACAGACGAAGTGCTTTTGAAAGGGTCTCACAATCGAATTTTACCTTTAGACGTTGGCGGCTTCAGTTCTGCTAGTAAAAACTGGATTATTTCTCCCGTTATTAATTTCTTCCATTCATTAATTGTTTGAGATGCTGTATTTGATAATGAAGCTGAGGTCGATGTCGAAATTGAATCCCTTCCGGAATTTTCTGTGGAATCTACTCAGTCAATAAGATGTATGTTCCACGGGTCCAAAAAGGCTTTTCTAGCAGCTTTTCTTTATGGCCGAATAGTCGACTCTTACAATGGTGTTTTCTTTCCAAGATTCAGAGTCTTCTGATTCTCGGAGCTAGTTGTGGAATCAATTCTCCGTGTTAAGCTCGTTTTTGATTTGTGCTTTCTTGGTGTCTTCAAAGCTTTAAACCTCGTTCAGCTCCAACTGGATAGCAGCACAATATAATTGTCAAATCTATAGTAAATATTTTCACAAAAAAGATTTATGTCATTGAGTTCATGTATTTCGTATTTTTTTTAGGAAATGGTTGTTTTAGATAAATTCGTTTAATAATCCTCTACAAATAAAAGGTAAAGCGCTCATATTCAAACAAACATAAGCCGAATACTTTATTGACAAAGACGTAAAAAGAGGACCTCGAGAAAATTTTACGAGCGAAAGTATATACGTATACAATACGTATACAAATACAATTTCATCAAATTTGACGAAACGGTTGTTTTAATGTAAATAAATTATCTGAAATAATTGTTTTAATAAATTGAGCGTCTGAAATAATTTTTAAAAAGAAATTTTATAACAGCAACATAAAGAATTTTATTAATTAAATACCAGTGAAAAAATAAAAATAAATTATTCGTTCAGTTAGTAATACAAAAGCAAAACTAAGTTTACACGAGTCACACCCGTGATCATTGTAAATGAGGTTAGAAATGAAATTCAAAGCATTCACTAGTTGGAAAGTGCTCTTTGGAAGGCCCCCACAAGATAAAACGAGGCCTTTCTAAAAATTATAAGTGATAAAATAAAAAAAGCCAGAATGATAGCGCTGATGAAAATTATAATTTTGAGCAGGCATGGTCTCGTAACAGTCAAGTGACAGTGATATTCATCTCAGAATGTCTGTGACATTTACATTTGTAGTTGCGTTTCTTTGACTTTATCAATGTTGAAGGTTTCTATGCGCATTTGCATATTCAAAAATATTTTCATTCAAATCAAATCGTATCAAATAATGACATCCAGCATTCCATTAGGATTTAGATTCAAAATATTTTCTCGAGGCACTTTCAGCCCTCCCTTTTCAATATTTTGTAAATTTCAATTTCACAGGGTTTTCACTAGTGTATCATTCAGTATCATTCAGAACACTTTCACAAGGATATTTGCACTACTCATAAATACTTAAGAGATTATATTAAAACAATAAATTATTAATAATAAATTAATTGGTGAAAAAAGTGAACTATAAGAATTGGAAAATGATTAAAAAACATGAAAAATTAATTAGACAAAACTTTTAAAACTATAAAAAATAAATAAAACTATATAAAACATAATGATATTTGTGCTAGTCTAAATTGGAATGAGAAAAAATAAAACTAAATTTTGAAGTCCTAGTGTTACAAGAGGAAGTAGATCATTAGTAACCAATATTATAGAAAATTTGCGCATTTTTGATATTCCAACTTAAACTCGGTTCAACTTGATCTCTTGCTCTCTTTAGTTTTCCTGTTATCTTATTTTGACTAATTTTTATATTTCCCTAAGCCGATTACCGGTTTTTTCACTACTTGAGGATGAATTCCAGCGGTTTAAAATTTTGACTCTCCTTATACAGTAGAAATAATTTGATTGACTAATTACTTTTCAACAAATTGACATCTGTTTGACAGCCTTCACTCTGCGGCTTCCTTCCCTAACAATCCTTCTCTTATTTGTTTCCATTAATCGTGTTGTCTTGAAAATGATTTTTGGAATTCTGTTTTGTTTGCTTTTCTTGATGTTTACCCAACTCAGCGACGTACTATCGCAAGTGCAATCGCACTAGGCCCAATATTTTTGAGCGGCCCTCAAATAATAAATACATTAGAAAAATTTCTTCAGTTGCAAAAAAATACCATGAAATGAAAGAATAAAACCAAGAAAAAAATTCAAAATTCGTTTAACTTTCAAATAAATCTAGTTGACTACGATTTAATTTGAAACAAATATGCCTAAAGTTTCAGCGGTTCTTTTGCTATAGCAATACTGTCGATTGAAAATGCAACAGTTAAAACAATTGATTACAATAATATAATTGATGAATTTGTCAGCAAGACTAGAAAGATTGCTTAAAAATAGCTTTGTATTATTATTTTATTAAAATCAAAAATGAATTCAATAAAATTAAAAAAAATATTTTAGTCTGCTCAGGGCTCCCAAAAGTTACAGCACGGCGTTGACTCAACTCTGATTTTCTTAATTAATTGATTAACAATTTCCTGATTTTCAACCGTTTCTGATAAATTTATTATCAACATGATCTTCATCATTGTCTAATCTGTATCTGGCCCACTTTCCTTTGGTACTCATAACAAGCATTTCATGATCGTGGTTATCGTCAAGATTCACCAGGAGTCTTTGTGCAATAATACCTAGGCAAACCTAGACCCCTCTGAATAAATATTGATAAGATAAAAGTAGAATTTAATACGATTATTTTGCATAATAATAATAATAATATATCGAACTGTGAACAATTAAGAAAAGACGTCTTTCGTTGTCGAACTCACAAACCAACATAGAAATACACAAACAATGCCTGAAGCAAATAAACGATCTTTAAAAACAATTAAACGATAAAAGAAAGAAATCCGACCACATAGATTAATGTGTAGTTAAAAATATCAACGAAAAATAAAGTTTTTGAAGTATGTTTTTCTGTTAATAAAAATTTAGTAAAAAATAAGAAAAAATTTTCTGGTTAAATAAGTCAATGAATTTTAAACTTAAAATAATAAACTTTAATATAACTTCTCGATATCGAGATTCATTTATAACAAAACGATTTATATAAATAACTGTTTATTCATCAAATGAAGTATTTCAACCTAAAATTGTCCCTGATCACTTTAAAACAAAATTTAATAAGTCTTTCGATCTCCATCTTATTTCTCAGTTTCAAAAAATACGTATTGATTCAAACAAAAAAACTAAATAATAAAATTTAAATTGTCAATATAAAGACCTGAATAAACTCACGTAAGTTTATGTTTAAACATTTCATATTTAACAACCACGTGAATTCAGGTGCGCTCCCAGGTTTTTCGCTATCAGACTTTAACTAAAAGACTAGCATGCTTTCTAACCAACGTAATTCTTGTTCATATAAAATTTTACATCTTTGTTTTAATCAAGAACTTGACTTAATTTTAGAAATCAAATGGTCTTAAGTAGTTAAAGATATGATTAAGAAGTGCTTTAGTAGATACAGATTCAGGTGTGCACCCAGGTTTTTCGCTAGAGGGGAGCATGTGCACAAAATGACTAGTAAACTAGATGACTATACTAGTATTTACTACAAAGTGGACCGCTTATATTATAGTCAACGCCGCCGATAACAATTTTTATTATTTTGCAAACTTAAGGTCGATTAAATCAAAATATTGATATGACCGAACAAAAGAAAAATATTCTCCAGGTATTTGAAGGGTCCTGTTCACAGTCATTCCTGGTGGTGGGTTATAGGGTGTTGACGTTTGTTTGAATTAAAGTGTGGTTTCTCCGGTAACGCCATATAAATACTTTCTTTGCTGCCACTCGGCACCCGTTGCTATGTAACGTTGGAACTGTGTTCGAGTGGGTAGACCGTCCGCAAAAAGTGAGCGCTATTGCTAAGGCTGTAATTGCCCGGACAGCTCTGGGTCCAACGAGCTGTCGATAGAAGACCTGTGCTCGCTATTGATTTTGGGTCCCCTTATATTGTAAATTGCTATTGTTCGTATTCATAATTTTCGCGTAAGCTTCTCCTTCAGGCGGTATAATGTCCTCATGCTACCTCTGCGGATTGACACTTATCAACTCCTTGAAAAAATATCGTTTAAATAACAAGAGATATATATTTTATAAAGTAAACACATTTTATAAGTTAAGTATTCAATAATCGAGTGGCTCGACGTTTAGCCCGCTCTTTTCGTCCGGGTCGGTGGTTGCTTGTTTTTGGCGTGGCTTTGGGAGTTGCTACCGTCTCTCGGTAGGCTAATTGGGCAGGAGCAAAGACTAGGGGATAAGTTACAGCTGCCCCCTCTTGACAGGCAGATAGTGCAACTTCCAGACCCCTTATCTGTGTCCTTAGGCTTTGAGTTAGTTGTTTTTCTTCTGCCCATCCCTTTTGGGCTGCTGTAAGTCTTTGATACATTGACTTGGCCTTCTCTGGGTCCACCCATGTGGTTTTCGTTTGCTGAACCTCGATCTGGTCGTGAAGGGTCTTATTGGCTTTCCGTGCGTGTGTTAGTTCTGTTTGTAATATTTGCAGGGGTTCCATTTCTGTAAATAATATTATCAATTTATTGTCTATAAATCTCTAGTTATGGGGTTAATCACACAATTTGTAATATTAATTAATAAGCAAAGAAAATAGTGAACAGAAACTAATTATTTATTAATTTTAAAAGGTATTTTGCCAATGTTGTTGGGTATCCGTAGTCTGTTGGGGGAATAGTTATTCATCAAACACCATTACCGGTCGCTTTGTGTTCCGTACCGGTTTGGAGCTGGGCGGCGGCTGGTAACAGTAGGAATTCGCGATCCTACCGGCCGCGATATCGTCCTCCACGTTGGCCAGGTATTGTCTGGCCCTGACCACATGCAAGTCGACCTGCCGTTGATGGTTTTCGAGGCGGTCGAGGAGATATTGGGCATGCTCCCGGATTTCTTGGGCCGGACTCTATCGTCTATCAGGCAACAATGGATTACCGCTATTTCCCAACGACTGCCAATTGGTCCGTCGGGGCTCTGGTTGAGGCACCTCTTGGTACCTTTCTCGTCCGAAGCGTAGCCACGCTCGCCTCCACTGGTCGGCAATGTGTGTGGGGACCCGAATAAAAGGTCCTGATCGTTCTAAATAAGATATAGTTAAATCCTTTAAATTCTCTGTGTGTTAAATCTCATATTCCTTGCCTTACAACAAATATATCGCCGACCTCTCCTACGTTTTCCTAATTTCTTTGAGTGTTTTATTTAGATAGCACTTTCATTATTTTATATGAGCTGACCACCGTTGAACTTATACAGTCTAATACCTGGCCCACGCATCAAAACTCTTCTTATGGATTTCGGGTAGACATTTAGGTGTTAATGGTAACTGAATCTTTGTCTTTTGTGGGTTCGTGTAATTATACTTGAACGGGGGTTTATACTATTGAGGCTTACTCCAACTCGACAAGGATATCTCATCCCTAAGAATTGTTTATAGTTCTTACTCTCGATATCTCATAAACAAATGAAAATCCGAGTGGACGCGTTTACTAGGTATAGACAATTTATTGAATCGTTCGGTGCACTATTATCCATGATCCTATTCATTAATATTAATCACACAAATAAAGGTAAGATTAAAAAAAAACATCAAAAATTATTTACTACCTAGGTCGGCATAGGTTATAGTCAACCCACTACTGGTAATTTATAACACACAAAATTAACCTTTTAATGATCTATTCATAAAAATAATAAAAGTAATTTTAAAAGAAAATAATAAGATGAAGTTCAAATGATTTATTCCTAAAAATAATAAATTTAAATTCAAATGATTTATTCCTAAAAATAATAAAGTTAAATTCAAATGATTTATTCCTAAAAATAATAAAGTTAAATTCAAATGATTTATTCCTAAAAATAATAAAATTAAATTCAAATGATTTATTCCTAAAAATAATAAAATTAAATTCAAATGATTTATTCCTAAAAATAATAAAGTTAAATTCAAATAATTTATTCCTAAAGGTAATAATAGCACAAATTATGAACTTATAAGTTGTCGATTCAAAAAGCACGACCTTACAATCATATGATTTACGTACTAGAGAACAAAAATATAATAATAGTGTATTCTAGTTATCGCCTGAGGTCTGGAAAAAAATCGTGCCAAAAAGATGGAATACTTTGTGGTGAACTGATCTAAAGTTCGGTAGTTTAATAATTGTCTTCCCCAAATATTCGAATTGCTTTTCTGGTGGGACTCTGATACAATATAACCACAACAAAAACGCTAATTTATACTGGCACTTAATCTATTATTTTCTGACATGTCGCGATTGGTGGCAATTTAAAATCGGAAGGCGTCCATGGCGCTGCGGAATTTTCCTAGGGCTCATGCAGGTTAATATTGTTGGGCCAGAACACAAACGGCCTTGTAAATGTTTAAATGAATCGGTAACACACACGCAAATATACATGCAGATTTAAATTCAAACCTATTAAAACACCAAATAACCCTATCAAAATATGAGAAAGAAGACAATTACATATAAAATAATAAACATAAAAATAAATTAAAATAATAACAAAAAGCAACAAGACCCGCACGATATAAATATAAACATAACACGAAAACCTAACAAATTTGACCGAAATTTGATAATTTAATAAAATATGAAATTTCATAAAAAAATGAAATAAAAATCAAAGAATTTGAATTAGAAATAATTCAATAAAAATTTCAAAAGAAAAATTATCAAATAAAATTAGAAAATATTAAAAATTAAGATTAGAATACACTAGAAAATTCCAAGGTCGAATTTTGTTTTACTAAATCAAAAAGAACACGCAAGGTTAGAGACAAAAAATAGGTATATATACCGATGCATTTTCACATAATTTTTAATCGTTTTTGAAAATCTTTAAGCAGTTTTAAAAATCTACTTTATTACGTAAGTGAGAGTTTTAATTGAAAACTCTCTCCACGTCACATCCTCGTAACCTCGATAGAGCTCTGCTTGGATGCTGGCGTGGGGAGAGTACATTTTTATGAATTTTGTATAGATTGGATCGTGTTGGTAATTTCATTTTGATTTTAATAAATTATTCATAATATATAAATTATGTTTTTATTTAAATTTGTCGAAATTTTTCCGGCCCACAACCAAAGACACATCACAAGTCATTAAAATCAGACATATTATTCGAATTCATGTAAGTGCGTGGAATATCGCAAATGATTCGTGTCCGTGGAGGCCCGGCGTGCGGAACGCAGGAGCTGGAACGTCAATATTATTCCGTATAGAAGAAGGGAGGTATAAGGAAGTGGTCTTTTGGCTATTTCCTCGTCTCTCGATTTCTTAAAACTCGACCTAAACTGAATTCACATACAGCTCAAAATCACCACACCGAGTAGTCCAGTGGGCACTTATCAATTATAATATGAACATAATGCGCCTAAGGTCAACCAGGGGAAAAGGTGACGGGGAAATAAATAAAATGAAATCATTGCTATGAAACTAAACTACTAGTATAACCACAAAATTTAAACTATGAATGAGAATTTAAACTAATTATTGAGCGATTACCCTGAACGCATAATAATTAATAGTCTAAGCGGATCATGAATTTAAACAAATCAGATTCGAGAACTTCAATAGGTACAGTCGTAGTTAAGAAAAATACAATAACGAATTGCTAACTGAGATCTGGCGCCAACCTCGACGTGTAATAAAAAAAAAACAGAGTAAATATGTTAACCTCAATGAAAATCCCAACGGAAAAATGAACCTGAAACCGTTACTATAATCCAATTAATACCTTGAACTTGATTATAATTATAGAATAACTGTCGAGAGCTTTTAATAATTCACCAAATTAAATTTACCTAATTTACATAACGGGATGATTACTACAAACTTGAAATATAAGTTTTAAATAGAGATAACAGGAGAAAATCGTTGATACAGCCTAAATAAGAAGAATAAAATGGAGGACCCGAAATTAACTAACAATTAATTATAACGTAAATAGGATTCGAACTATATTCCTAATAATGGTTAAACAAAATTCTCTAATAAAAGAAAACTATCGTTAAAGTATAATCCATACAAATACTACATACCTATGAATAAGAATTTATAAATTCCTCAACCAAAAGAAAAATTTTAACCCTAAGGATAATAAACCTAGGATAATTTCGATTTCACGAACATCATAATTTTTTAAAGGCATAATTAAACTAACAACAATAGCACCTATTCAACCAAATACACAAAACAAAAAATCAAAATAGTTCCGGACGACACGAATAAGTAGTCCCAAATAGACAAACAGTGAAATCCAAGACATCGTAGAATACCACGACCGTCGTAGATTGTAGCTACCTGGCACAAGCATCAACCTTTTCGACTATCTAATCAATGCTAATTATATGATAGAATTTTAAGATTATCCAATAGCGAGATCCTAACGATACAGTGGTGTAAACAATCCCCACCCACTTGCTTCGTTGAGAACCATTCCTCCGGAAAATTAAGATCGATTCGAACAATAAGGAGTAGGCTAACTGAGGCTTAACCCAGCTGTTGGAAAATACCGAATTGATGCCAACGTCTCTGCTAAGGGAGTAGGAAATGAGCTTATCTAAATCTAAATACCCACTCACCTCAGTTATTACCCAACTTGCCTCATTTATAACATCACCATCTCGAGAGTCGACCATGTGGCCATAGCGGTAGGACCCCGATTACTATCACCAAGAATAGAAAACCCGGGGAAATATTCGACAAAGAGCTGCCATCACATTACTGAAATAATGTAATAATCAAATTAATTATAATAATAAAATTAATCACCTCCACCAGAATCATTAAGGGCTGCCGATTGAAATCACAAATCTTTTCCAGCAAAAATAAGGGAAAACAACCAATATTAGCCATTTATCGCCGAAATCACCTCCACATTATGACACTCAATCAGGAATAATCCAACTTCCCTCCGATAGTCCATCTGGAAATCAATATATAAAAATACATAAATAAATCGACAGAGGAAACTGACCTAATATTGACATTTAAACATATTGATTTCCGCGAATTTTCCTCGCCATGTCGCTGATGATTATCTACATTCGAACACATCACCGAGCGGTGTGCAACGTGCATACACTCGCCATTAAATTCCATAAATAGACGTGCACACAAGTCTAATCATTTAAAAATATAACTTTTATGATGCAACCACAACGAGAATTCGAAGACACAGCGAGTCGGAGTAAAATCGGGGGGTCAGCCTCAAACCTCGACCCTCAACCGTGGAGTAAGTACTCAATTTAAATTTAAACAAAACCTCTTACAATTTTGTTTGTAGATAAATTTTCCACGCATTCCGATAATTATGTTTAATAACCTCACTTCCCTTCATTTAGCCTATTTAGAAAATAGAATTTTAATTTGTCAATTCCCTATTAATTTCGATAGAATATTCCACGGGATGTCTTAGCAATATTTCGAGGATCCCACGAAATTGATATTCTTAACATCCAATTTATTAACTATATTTAAGAAATGGAATTTCAAATCTTTTATTAATTTGTCATTAAATTTTGTAGCTAATTCTGTGATGTACCCGAATAATGATATTTTAACGATTTAAATCGAGTTTATTTTTTTATTAATTGCATCTTACATCTCATCAACGGATCATTCGAAGATTTAATTTTTCCGTAAAATATATGGTAACATTTACTTGTGCTATAATGTTGAAACTCTTCATAACGAAATACTATGTATAATTTTAAATTTATTTAGAACATTAAAATAACCCACAACTCAACATTCATGAAACCCTCGATATGTCCCTCCAACATTAACCGCCAGAGATTCGAGAGTTCATTACGCCTGTCATTTTATCCTCCTTCGAGGTTTACTTTAAAAATTGTAGCAAGCAATCACGAGTAACTGTTTGTATACGTTTCAAGAATCATTTTAATAATTAAAATAATATGCCGTTGTATTAGGTTTTCTCTTCTTAACCAATAACTCATGGAGTCGACAATCATATTCATTAATTTCCAAAATCTTTTAGGGTTCGCAGGAAGGGAGTTACGAGCGTATTTTTATGATAAAGCTTTTACTTGGATTTTCCTATTTGAATCAAATCCCACAAAAATATTATTTAAAATAATCAAGGTAATGAATTGAGTTTTAAAACAAGAGATTTTAATGAAAACATTTTTTGTTATGACATTCGTTGAATAAGTTTATTCATTATTATGAATCAAAGTGATCCTAGCCGCCAGAGAAAAAACAAATTTTCTTTTGGAAAAATTGACAATTGAGCATTAATAAAATCGAATTTCTTTCTTTGATACGCAACGTTGTATTATAAGGGTATCAATTTTTTAGAAATTGATTTGACTCATTTCATTTATTTCATCTTTTATGCACTACATAATGGAACCGTTAAGTGATACACCACCCAGATAGTAATGATACTTATTTCTTTAATTATGTATTCCGAAATAAGTAGTTCATATAGTCATATTATTGTTTAGAACGATCAGGACCCTTCATTTACGTGGAGGCAAGCGTGGCGACGCTTTGGCCAGGAAAAGTACCCCGATATGCCCCAGCCAGGAGAAAACCAGGTGGACGATATGCTCCTAGTGGAGAATACGATAAAGCAACTCAGGAAGAAAGGACAAGCAAGTGACCCAAGTCCGGCCCAAGATATCCATGTTCGGGCCCGGGCGCTTCTGGCCCGCCTCAAGGACCACCAGCGCCGTGTCAACTCCTTGGTAGACTGGGCCAGTAACTACCTGGCCAACGTGGAGGACGAGCTCGCAGCCGGGCGACTATCAGACGTCTATCCACCCAACCCGATACCGGCCCGTAATACAAAACGGCTCGTGTTCTTAATTCCGAACTGCTCCCCTGAGGAGGGGATAAAGAAGTTTTTCCAGGATTCTAGACCTCACTGATTCCCGAAATTCGACCACCTGGTTTTACTCTAAATAATTTTTTTTTAAATATATACTTGATATCTGAAACATGTGTTAATTATTGTTTTTTCTTAGCATAGATTTGTAACATATGTTTAAATTAATTGTATGCCTGAGGATTTTAAATCGGTTAGTAAAAGCTTAAATGTTCCTTATTATAGAAATGGAGCCTTCACAAATATTGCAAACGGAACTGACCCACGCAAGACAAGCCAATAAAAACCTTCTCGATCAGGTTATCCAAATAACCCGGGAGATCCAACAAGTCAAGGCCACATGGGTGGATCCCAGGAAGGCCAGATCCTTATATCAAAGACTTGCCGCGGCCCAAAAGGGATGGGCAGAAGAAAAACAATTGATCCAGAGCTTAAAGACCCAAATAAAAGGGCTGGAGGTTGCACTGTCCGCCTGTCAAGAAGGGGTAGCTGTAACCTATCCCATCGTATTTGCTCCCGCTCAATTGACTTACCTGGAGGCGATAACATCCCCACAACGACTGCAACTCCAACCACAACAACAACCAACAGTTATCGACCTGGACGAAAGGAGTGGGCTAAACGCTCGATTGTTGAACAAGGCCTGATAAACTTAGAAAATGTGTTTAGTTCGCGAATAATATACCGTTGAGTTTGTCTATTTTGTATTTATATATTCTTGGTTATTTGAAAACGGTACCTTCAAAAGTTTGGATAAGTGCCTATAACACCGCAACCAACACGCAAAGGTACATCATTACCATACAACAGTTAGGTTCATTTCTAAAATAACATTGACGAATTCCTTTTGATATTTATGATAAATCCCGACGAAAAAATTCCCGACATACGGGGACCGATAATCTAAAATCGAGCACACGTCTTCTAACGACAGCTCGTTGGACCCAGAGGTCGTCCGAGCAATTACAGCATTAGTAATAACACTCACTTTTTGCGGATGATCCACCCGCTCGAACACAGTTCCAACGTTGCTTAGCAACGGGTGTCGAGTGGTAGCAAGAAATATTTATATGGCGTTACCTGGGCAACCATAGAAAGATTTAAACAAACAACTGTACCCAGTAACCCACCAATATGAAGTTTATTATAACACAATAAAACACTTTACTCAATGGTTGAGTCCTGGGTAGTAGAATCCGGTCGTCGTCCGGAACCCTGGTAGCTGCGTCCTCGATAATTCGGTTTACTTTGCGATACATTGTAATTAGTTATGAAATGCTGATTGATAATCTCTATCTTATATTCTCGGGTGTATGGATCAATGAAGGAAAGTGTGTGCGGTTACCACCCATGTTGGATGAGATTAGTTGCCCTTGCGAGAGAGAGTGTGTGTATGTTAGGGTGCACATGGTGTGATGTCTTGCTTGCTTGTGTGTTAGAAAAATTCTGTGCACCGGTGTATGAAATGTGCATCGGGTGCACACAAAAAAGGAAATCCGCATTTATACTATTCTTGACAGGTCAAGGGGGTGACTATATAGAAAAAACAAGTCAAGCAACTAAAATTAAGTTAATCACGTAGAACTTTCTAGGTGGGAAATCAGAGAAATATGGTGAGGACAATTAATAAAATTAATCAAACTGGGCATACTAGCTGGAAGAGTAGAAAATGTTATGAGAACAACTGCGTGATGGGTAGGAAAATAATTTCAAGTGGAATTCAGTAAGCACTATCGATCCATGCCGTGACAACTGAAAATGCAGGGGTGTCTGGTAAGTCTTTGATTTCTCATTGATTTTATTAACTATTTCTACAAATTCAGATTTACTTAATTTATTCCAGTCAAGTTGGATCAACTACAAGTATTATACTAGAATTAGATGCTATTAATTTTAATTCTCAAAGTTTTCAGAGATTCAATTCTTAGATGGGTACTGCGTCATTTGATTTTTCGGCATTAGAGGTCGTATATCTGATTGAAATTTTACTCAGTATACCCATGGATAGGTGGATTTGGTCGTATTGGTAGTGAGTACTATTTAGAATTTACTCTTATAAATTTTTATTCTTAGTTTTTCAGGGAAATTTTCGGTTTAGGTCGGTTACTAATAAGCATTGTTCGAAAATTGTCTATTTAAAATTTTTGTCCTTATTCTTTCGGGGATTTTTGGAATCGATCGTGTTGGTGACAGGTATTATTTAGCATTGATTTTTACAACTTCTACATTTGCATCTTTGCAGGGATTTTATTTCTATCGTATTGGCGATGAGCATTATGTGGGAATTGGATCCTTAGTTTTTTCTTATGTGTTCGTGGATTTCCTTTTGGCGTGGATTGTCCTAATGAGAAGTATTATTCACTTTTTTCGGTTGGCCATTCCCAATTTATGTTTAGAGATATCTTTGATTTTAGGGCCTTAGGAGTCAAATCTAATTCGGAGGGTTCGGTAGATATCTGACGTCAGTTATTTCCTTTAAACTCGATGAGGTCTTGTGATTTGCATGATTAATCAATATTATTCAATTTATTGTTCTTATTGTATAGATTTATGTATTTTAATCAATTGTATTCCTTTCATTTAAAGATTGTCTAGTTCGCACCTACCCCTCTTAATTGAGCTTATGTGGTTGATTTAACAATTACTGCGTTTAGATTAAAAGATTCCTTTGATTTTTGGACAAGGTTGTTCGAGGCTCCTTGCATGATCCTTTGTTACTATTTACCTTAGGGACGATCGCTATTTACCATGTTAATTTTTATTTGGATTAAATATTATAATTTTGGAGTGGAATAACATTTTCGAATCCCTATAGCCGTAATCCATCCCAGTTTTGATCAAAATACACCTATCAAGATTACAACTAACCTATTGTGTTTGACGCAAAACTAACAATTAAAGAAAACAAATTTTTATCATTTAACCTTTTGTTGAAACCTATTCGAATGCATAATAACTACTTGGATCTTTAATTTATTTGAATTTAAGGCCATTACTTAAAATTATTAATCATTGTACGTTCATGGTAACTACTCAATATTTATAATTACTATAAATTAATATCAATAGCTTGAAATTTATGGTTATATTAAATTCTTAGTAGTAGTTTGAATCTATAGTTGATTTTAAATTTATAACAACGATTTCATTTTGTATTTCCCGTTACCTTCCCTTTCGTTAGCCTTAGGCGTATTTGTGTTCATATTATAATTGATGAGTGCTCACTAGACTACTCGGTGTGGTGATTTTGAGCCGTATGTGAATTCAGTTTAGATCGAGTTTTAAGAAATCGAGAGACGAGGAAATAGCCAAAAGACCACTTCCTTATACCTCCCTTCTTCTATACGGAATAATATTGACGTTCCAGCTCCTGCGTTCCGCACGCCAGGCCTCCACGGACACGAATCATTGTCGATATTCCACGCACTTACATGAATTCGAATAATATGTCTGATTTTAATGACTTGTGATGTGTCTTTGGCTGTGGGCCGGAAAAATTTCGACAATTAAAAAATAATTATAAAGAAAATAATTTTAGGTATTATAATAATTTATTAATATTAAAAATAACATAACAATTACTTGATCCCAACTTAACGAAATATCATAAAAACATCACTCTCCCCACGCCGACATCCAAGCAGAGCTCTATTGAGGTTGCGAGGATGCGACGTGGAGAGAGAGTTTCAAAATAAAACTCACACTTAAATCGTGTAAATTGATTCAAGTTTGAAAAAACTGAAAAACGATTAAAATTATGTGAAAATGAATCGGTATATATACCTATTTTTTGGTCCTAACCTTGCGTGTTCTTTTTGATTTAGTAAAACAAAATTCGACCTTGGAATTTTCTAGTGTATTCTAATCTTAATTTTTATTATTTTGCAATTTTATTTGATAATTTTTCTTTTGAAATTTTTATTGAATTATTTCTAATTCAAATTCTTTGATTTTTATTTCATTTTCATGAAATTTCACATTTTGTTAAATTAAACCCATGAAAACATCAATTAAACCTAGCAAAATATGAGAGAAAAGCAATTACATATAAAATCATAAACATAAAAATAAATTAAAATAATAACAAAAAGCACCAAGACCCGTACGATATAAATATAAACATAACAAGAAAACCCAACAAATTCGACTAAAATTTGATAATTTAACAAAAATGAAAATTTCATGAAAATGAAATTTAAATCAAAGAATTTGAATTAGAAATAATTCAATAAAAATTTCAAATAAAAAATTATCAAACTAAATTAGAAAATAATAAAAATTAAGATTAGAATACACTAGAAAATATCAAGGTCGAATTTTGTTTTACTAAATCAAAAAGAACACGCGAGGTTAGGGACAGAAAATAGGTATATATACCGATGCATTTTCACATAAAATTTAACCAATTTTAAAACAAAATTTTTAGCTATTTTTAAAACCATTTTTGAACCATTTTTGAACCATTTTGAATCTATTTTAGGTGAGTGAGAGTTTTATTTGGAAACTCTCTCTCCACGTCTCGTCCTCGCAACCTCGGTAGAGCTCTGCTTGGATGTCGACGTTGGGAGAGTAGTATTTTTATTTGGTATGATGTCATGCTTTATAAGTAATTTGTTATATTGTTTTTTAATATCTTAATAAATATTTATGAAACCTAAAATCAGTTTATTTTTCACTAATTATTTTATTGTCGAAATTTTTCCGGCCCACAGCCAAGACACATCACAAGTTAGTAAAATCCACATATTATTCAGACTCATGTAAGTGCGTGGAATATCGCCAATGATCTGTGCCCGTGAAGACCTGGCGTGAGGAACGCAGGGATCGGAACGTCAATATTATTACGTATAGAAGAAAGGAGAAATAAGGAAGGGGTCTTTTGGCTACTTCCTCGTTTCTAGTTTTCTTTAAATTCGACCTAAATTATTCTACATACAGCTCAAAATCACCACACCGAGTAGTCCATTGGGCACTCATTAAATATAATATGAACACAATGCGCCTAAGGTCAACCAAGGGAAAGGTGACGGGAATAAAGAACGAAATCGTTGCAAATTAAAATCAACTATAGTTTCAAACTATTACTGTAAGTCGTTGAAACGATTGATAAGAATAATTTTAAATATTGAGCGATTGCTACGAACATACAACACTTGATAAAGTCAAATAGGAGTCACGAAGTCATATAAATTATTGGTTTCAGTGGTTGCCAGGAACCAGGATGTAGATTTACATTAAAAATCAAATAACCTATAGAAATTGTCTTGTGTTTAAAACAATAAAGTAGTCATCGTAAGCTATTATTATTCCGTTAAGTGTCGATCAAAATTATTTAAATAAGAAACAAGATAATGCAGCTGTTATAAACCTCATGAGTAACCACATTGACGTAAAGACTTAAAAAATTAACTATAGCAAAATCCCTCCCAGTTTTATGCTTGGATATTCTCGACCTAACGTTTACAGAATTTAGGAAAAGTTTAGGGAAAAAGTAAATTAAATATTATCCTTTAAAAATTAAAGATAAAATTAAAGACCTTTTAAAACTTTATTCAATTAAAAAATGAGGAACATCCACTTACCAAATCAGCTTCACTACACAGCAAATAGGCATAAAATATCTGAAACCAACAAAACTCTATTAAAATCACACCGATACGATAGACTTACGATAAATCATGATCACAACTCAAGATTCCAGACGATGAGTGTAGCGACCCGACTTTGTTGAAGGTTTGGCTAGACCAGAGCTCCATCCATACCCAAATCCAATTTTCATTGTCGTAATTGATAATTAGTAACACTTCCAAATTGGAAAATAAAATCTGAACAGAGTCTTCACTGAGTAAATCACGAAAACCCGCTAAAAAACTAGACTTATAATATCCAAAAGGAGAAAAATGGACCCGACGAATAAACTCTGACTGAATTTGTCTGCTATAAAAATTTAATGAGGAAACCACAACCATCCCTAAAATTCATACCGAGATTAATTAATTAAACTTATATTATAACTTACCAGACTGTCAGAGAGAATTAAGAAATCAATACATTTTCCGATAAGTCGACCGTGTGACCAGCAGTAAGAAATAAGAACAATCCAAAATGCAGACGCAGCCAACACTAAGGAACTAAGAATCTCCTGTGAAATGTCAGGGTGAATTGGTTCCCCGAATTCATACGCATTGTACTCTGAATTTCATTCAACATCAGCTAGAGAAAACTCATTATGGTGGAGATTAATTAAACAAAACTTACCAGATAACACATCAAATCCGAAATTCCAAATTACAATTCCGGTTAATCTGAGACTAATTCAATAAATTTATAATCCATGAGATAAACAAAATTACCCTAATAAAACTCGCCGACATTTCCGCCGATCAATAATATAAACACTCACATCGCCGTTGTCACGCTGCAATTGACATTTCATTCATATTTACCTACCCGATCATCATACACACACCACAAAGATAGAACGGAAGTAGTGTATTACGCTCCTACACGCACACCCACTAATATATTACATGCCGTCGGGGGAAAGTGCATCATTTTAATCTAGCTGAAAATCATGCAATCACCAAGTAACCAAGAAGAATATTTAGAACCCGATTTCACAGATGTCGCAGAAGCTCTTCCGACGAGTAAATTTTTGATTTTATTAACGAAATTTTAATTATACTACCCGAGTATTAGATAGAAAATTCAGATCCAAAACCGTATAGTCTTCCACCGCCAAATGGGAACCCGAGAGAGTCAGTAGGTAAACCCTCCGGATTAAACTTAAATCGATAACCTGAGTGATTATGCACATCATAGTAAATCATGGCCTCCCGCACAAATTAATTCCGATACGATAAAAACACTTTACTTCAACATTAGTCTCGCAAATCATTAGTGTTATAGGTATTCTAGTTGTTAATATATTAAACGAAAACTCTTGTTTTAACCACATAAAGAAACGACACGATAATCATTTTGGGAATCTATTCGCTAGTAATTTTAGTCACATAACTTATTAATATTGTGATCATTTTAGGCATTCTATTTTATTGATTCGTATTAAAGTTTTAGTCTCATAAAATATTGATATTATAATCGTTTTAGGTATTTTATTTGTTTTAATCGATTCAATAAAAATTCTTAAATCATATAAATTGTTGTCATCATTCATTTCAGGTATCTTAGTTGTTCTAATAGATTGAATATGAATTTTCTTCATCATATACACTCTTCACGGTCCAATTGGTTTAGATATCTCATCATTGCAAATGTTTTAGACATAGGAATGGGTACTAGTCCCAATCAGGTTAGTCCCGATAATCTGATTTTTTTTTCTCTTTCTCAAAGGATAGTTCAAACCATAAAAGCTAAACTCTTCCGCATACGGATAAATGAGAGAGGTTAATCGAGTAGAGACCATATTGCAAACAATATTAGTAGCCACACGTCAGGTTTCGATTCTCGTAGAGACTTAACGCACTCCAACAGTAGTTAGCTTAGTTCTCTTCCTGCTAGTCCTCACCAAACGTCGTGAAATTTTTGATATTAGACGATGGTCGAGAGAACCCCAAGATAACTGATCGGGTATTGGTTTACCGAGAGAAATATTTGATTACAATGTTAAACTTATCAAACTCTCTATTCAGGACGATCCAGAGCTCTCGTTGAGACCCCTACCCATATCGCGGAGCAATGGCGACAGGCCTGGAATCGCGTATATCGAGAACGATACCCTGATCAGCCCCTGCCAGAAGACAACTGTCGGGAAGATACATCCCTGGCAGAGATCACTATGAGACAATTCAAAGGGACGCCCAGTGAACCAAACCCGTCCCAGGATATTTTAGTTCAGGCCCAAGCACTCCTGGACAATCTTCTGAACCAACAGCGCCACGTCAACGCCGCAGTGGAGCGGGCCAAGAGATACTTAGTCAACGTGAAAGACGACCTGGCAGCAGGGCGTCTAGCAAGCACTTATCCACCTCCCCCGAGGCCGAACCGAAACACCAAGTGGCCAGTATTTGTGATTCAGGGTTACTCCCCGGAAGACGGGATCAAACGATTCTTTGAGGACTCATAATCCCCTAAACAGTGACCGTGAATTATCAGAAATGTTTTCTTTTCTTTTAATAAACCAATGGAAATCAGCTTCATTTTTTTTGTGTTTTTCCAAATTAAGTTCGACAAAACTATGTTTAGTATTATCATATTTTAACTATAAAAATCATTACGAAAGTTTAATATTTGTTATTCTAGTAACGGACCCCTTAAAATTACTACAAACAGAATTAACTCATGCGAGGCAGGCCAACAAAAACCTTCACGACCAGCTCGTCCAACTATACCGGGAAACCCAACAAACCAAGGCTACATGGATAGAGCCGAAGAGGGTCAAATCGCTATATCAAAAACTCACTGCGGCACAAAAGGGTGGGCGGAAGAGAAGCAACTGGTCCAAGGCCTAAGGACCCAAATAAAGGGGCTGGAGGTAGCGTTGTACGCCTGTCAAGAAGGGGCGGCGGTGACCTACCCACTAGTCTTCGCCCCTGCTCAATTGGCCTACCGCGAGGCGATTTCCACTCCATCAACAATCTTAACGTCAACTCCTACCACGACCACTACTCCAATCACAACAGCAACGAACAGTCATCGACCTGGACGTAAGGAGCGGGCTAAGCGCCGAGCCGCTCGATTGTCAAATAAGCATGGACCATCATAGGTCATGTATTTAATTGATGAATAAAGCTGGATTGAGATTGTAAATTCTATGTATATATTGTTACATTTATATAATCTTAGTTGTTTGAAATGACATTTTAGAAGGGTTTAAATGAGGGACACCACCAAGTTTTGTTCCAAACTAACGCTGTCAACACAGTAAGATAAACGATAGAAATTTCGACATAAGGGGACCAAACGACTTAAAGCGAGCACAAGTCTTCTAACGCCGGCTCGTTGGACCCAGGGATTTGTCCGAGCAATTACAGCAATAGTAATATCGCTCACTTTTTGCGGACAATCCACCCACTCGAACACATTTCCAACGTTGTCTAGCAACGGGTGCCGAGTGGTAACGAGAGAGTATTTATATGGCGTTACCTGGGTAACTAGAAGGACTTAAACAAACACCCAACCTCGGTAACCCACCATTTATATCGTGCGGATCTTGTTGCTTTTTGTTATTATTTTAATTTATTTTTATGTTTATGATTTTATATTTTATTGTTTTTCCTCTCATATTTTGGTGGGTTTAATTGGTGTTTTAATAGGTTTGAGTTTAAATCTGCGTGTTATATTTGCATGTGTGTTACAGATTCATTTAAACATTTACAAGGCCGTTTGTGTTCTGGCCCAACACTGGTGTGTCAGTACCATTCCCGTACCGTGAAAACAATGCTGTAGCACTGGATCAATCATTTGCCGGTCGCATTTTTAGTTACTAATTTAGATAATTTCATTCAAAAAAATTGGGTAAATATCGAAATAAATTTAAATTTTTTATGGGCTTGACGGGTGAATTTATTCAATTTTCAAATTAACCATAGTATTCAGTTTATATGGTTGCCTACACTTTAGAGAAAAAAATTTGAATTACGATAAAACAAATTTTTCGAAATCATTCAGTAACGGTAAAAAATTTATCAAAATATTTCTAACACTAACATTAATTACACTTTTCAAAACGATTTGAAATTCAAAGAATTCTAAAATTTATTTATACCCAAAAATTAACAAAATTTAAATTACGAGACCAACAAAATTGATCCAGCAAAACTACCACATTATAAAAATTTCAAAAAATAATTTTTTTCAAATTTTATTTACATTTTTAATTGGCCGAAACATGTATGATTCTTTTATCATGTTCATTAGGAAATGGGATATAAATAAATTAAGGTAAATGCAGAATAGCGTTATAATGGATTACAAATTTACGATAAATTAATTTCGGTTTGCGAAATTTACAGTTACCTTCATACCCGATTCCAGTGACATTTTACTATTTTTAAAGATTTCTAAAATCCCCAACAAACAAAGAGATAAATCCAACGGTGAGCAACATGTGAAAACAAGCAATTTCATAAAATACAATTTAAGTGATAATATAATGAATAATCAATGAAAATAAAAGACAAAGTCAAAGAACGTATTTATTGGAACAAAAAAAGCAATAAGTAAATTTACTGGTAATCCATCTGTACATCTCCATAATTCTGGGCGGTATTCTGCAAGATATGCAACAGTAACCAATGGTAACCCAAGTTCAATAGAAACACTCACCACATTTTGATACAATTCCGATCGAATGCATGCGTTATGGACAAAAGTTGCCTTGAATCGTTTTTCATAACTATTGAACAGATGAAATGCTCTTTGAAATACTTGATTCTGTTGACTGATGCTTGTGACGAGCAATAGATTATTGTGAGAATCGATTTTTGCTTTCAATTGACCGGTGCTGATCAAGGGTTTCAATTCCTGGAGTAGTTCGGGGACAGAAGTGTTGAAGCATGTGGCAATCTTGTTCAGATCGGCACATTGATATGGACTGAAATACTGAAACACGAGTTAGATGGCATTGACATTTGGTTGGTTAAATAGCCTGTATTCACTCGCTACTTGCGTAAACAGGGAATAATCAGGTTTCCGGTTGCAAGGAATTTATCGCGAGAATGCAATTTTAATTCAAAATTTATTTTCAAAGTATTAATTTTGAAATTGATTAATATATTTTTATTGAATTTAATAATTAATTTGGTTTTTGCAAGATAATAAATAATACAATTTTTAAAAAAATATATTTTTGGATTTATTCTGAATTTTACACTATTAATATCAAGTAAGAAAATAAGGCAAGATGAAATACAACTTTCGGTAAAAATTCGGAAATGATGAATTTGCTAAGCTGAAATGGAGCTATGAAATCGAAACCTCGACATTATGTAATATATGAGACACATTCTCCACATCCAAAAATACGTAAAATTATCATCAATACAAATGAATATGAAGTTTTGCAATGAAATGAGATATTACTGGAAATTTTAAACTTAAATAGATAGAAATATTTTAATTAATAATAATCATTTTCAATTTAATTAATAAAATAAATCTCACCTGTAAAATATATAATTTCAATTTCAATCTGACTAACAAATACCAAACAATATTAATGCAATTTTTATTAAATATTTATTTAAAAATTAATAAATTTGTAATCGATTAATATATTGATTTGGAGAATTAGTGTAATTATTGTTAATTGCGTTTTTTAATAATATTAAATTAACAACATAATAAAATGTCGTTTAATAAATGATAAAGTTTCATTAAAAACAAGAATGAGAATTTTCAAATATGAAATAATTCTTTTCGATGGCATTAATAATAATAATAATCGAACCAAAACCAAAAACAGTAAAAGGTTACCTGACACAATGCACGGTTCCTGATCTCCCTATAAAGGTACTCGACGTGATCAGCGAGATAGATATCCAGTAGCAACTGATTCTTGATTTGTGCCATTCCCTTGAGACATTCTGCGTACTGGAAATTGTAGAAATTGTGAAGAATATCTCGCAGTGTCGGCTCGTTCTCGAGAAACATTTTGAAGTTCGAATTCTGTATGACCATGCTCTTAAGGGCGTTCCTATCAAACGTTGCCAGGGAGCAAATTGTTCCATAGAGAGCGACATCATTGGCGGTGAGAATGCTGTTGAATGAGACGTAGTCGTGATCGGCCTATAGGGAAACCGATTACAATCGACCACCAGTTGTCATACAGTTACCTGAAGGAAAGCTCTAGCGGCAGCGGCGAAATTCCTTTCATACATTTCCACAAGACCAACAACACAGTGGAGCAATGCTTTCATCTTTTGCCGGTTATCCTTTTGGTCAGATGTCACTTTTTCTGTGTTGCTTGATTGTTTCCATGAGCCTGATACTTCGTCACTTATGGAACGGTTTTGGGAACCAGTGGAACTGCAACCGTTTGTAATGTTTTCCAGCAGCGTTTCTGCCCGATCCACATACGATGAAACATGACGCCAATGTGTCAGATATATCGACACCTTGATTACATTGAAGCACATCATCAACTCGTGCATATCGGTTTTGCAGTAATCCCTCGACCTTGTGTAATTCTTATTGGCACTTAACAAATCCCCAGTCTTCATATGAACTGATGCCAATTCATCACAACCTCGACGAATACTTTCGGCCATGTTATTCGCTTTGTAATTTTTCAAATCCGTATCCAATTGGTCTATCGTCTGGTTAGACTGACGACGTGTCTTGTCTACCCAATCAGAATCAAATTCCAAAAACCTGCCATCCTAATTTCATAAAAATATATTTCTTTAAATATTATATAATTTACAAAGTATAGAAATTCAAAATTTAAATTAACTGTACACTAAAAATCATTAAAACAATTACAGGTAATCTAATAGTTTCATAAGAAACTCTGGTTTGAAATCTTTGAAAATTAAAATCATCTCTACAGCAAACGCCTGGAATTAAAGTTGTCAATGTAGCATCAGCCATTTCAATTGAATCTCGAACAACTGTAGCCTATTTTTCATGTATTAAAATAAATTTTGTGAATTTCTTAAAAGTATTACGATTATATTGAAAACTTTACAATACTCCACAAAATTCCATGACTGTTTAAGCCAATCCAATGCAATTACCAAAGCTTCAAGGCGCAATGGTCTACACCGTCTAGCGATAAAAATGAGCCGTAGATATTTTCCAAAGTCCTTATAATTATTAATATATGTATCTAAATCCTATACATAAAAGTATAATAAACACGTGCAACATTATTACATACCAAAGTAGTTTCGGTAACCTCTTGAAGTGGACTATCATTTAATAAACTAATAGTTTCATCTTCTTCAATCAAATCTAATTGCATATGTTCAATCATTGACATTTTACAAAAAATTGTAAAATATGCGATTTATAATTTTTGAAGTAAACAATTTCAAATATTTATTTAAACAACCTTATTTGATTAGATTTTATAATATATTTATGAATGTTTTTGTAATGACAAATATTGAGATTTAAATTATAAAAATACTCAAAACATTTATTCAATTAATAAGTTTACAAGCAATCACAATAACATGTGATCTGTAAAATGAAATAAGTAAATTGGCATATTCAGTCAATGTTTAAGTTTTGAGAACGTGCGCATTAATTCTATGGCCTCAAAAGGTTAGGTCAAAGTTAGAAAATGAGGATATTGAATTTCTTTAAAGGAATATTATTTGTCTTGGTGGGTTATAGATTACCTAAATTGTGGTTACCAACGCAACCCATTGTGGGGCTTATGGTTTCGTTAACCTTGACCCCAGATGTAAAGGTTTTCTTACCCCCAATAGTTACCCGTTGCTAAGCAACGTTGGAGATGCAACCATTGGTTTTTAAGGTCACCAAAGGTAAGCGCCACATAGGAACTACTCTGGCCCGACCTCAAACTGGGTTCAACGCACTGCCGTTAGAAGGCGTGTGTGCGATTTACTTTCCATGGTCCTTCATCTGTGTGATTAATCTTTTATCCTTTGAAACATTTTTCTATAAGCGATGCCTAAATTCGTCAGCGAATTTTTTTCGAAATTGTCATTGGGTCATACTTCAGCGAGTTAATTAAAACACAAAAAACAACTTTATTGATAATCACTATAACAGTTTCAATTTATCGTCCTTGTATCTTCGTAGCTCGACGTTTGGAGCGTTCTGAATTTCCTGGTCTACGTTTAGTGGCTTTAGATGCGGCCACAGTTCATGCCATCGACTCTCGGTAAGCTAATTGAGCTGGCGCGAAGACGAGCGGGTAGGTTACCGCGTTGCCCTCCTGGCACGCCGATAACGCTACCTCTAGGCCGCGTATTTGGATCTTCTGTGCCTGGATGAGCTGCTTCTCCTCAGCCCACCCTCGCTGTGCCGCTGTCATTTTCTAGTAAATTTTCTTAGCCTTCCCTGGTTCAATCCAGTTGGCTTTGATCTGTTGAATTTCTTGGCTGAGTTGGGTTATTTGTTGTCGTAGACTTCTATTGGCCGCATGGACTTGGTGGAGCTCCTGTCGTGAAATCCGAACCGAACTCATGTCTAAATGGAAATTATACTATTTATTCTCATCATTTATCCAGAGTTCGTATTTATTCCTCGCACCCCACCCGTTTTACGATGTCTATTAGCGAAGGGGATTCATATCACCAGTTCAGATTCACTAATAGTACTTTAACTTTTACTAGGAAAGATAGATGTCATCATGTTAGGAACGCTCATTAGGAATATTATTAATGATTTATTGATGTTAATGATGAAACCAGGTTAAAATTACTCTTTAAGAATCACTAATAAAGATTTATTAATAATACTACAAAAGTTATCCAAGTTAGCGTGGGTTGAACCGAGGATCTCTATCGTTTTATCTTCGGTTTTGTCTGCTACGAGCATAGGAATGGTCGTGACGACTCTCCAACTCTTCCTCTACGTTCCTTAGCTCACGAGGGAGGACTCTCCGTGAGAGCACCACATTCATCACCTCCGTCCGGCCACGAAGTCTCGGATCGTCTAGCTCGAAGGAAACGTTGTAATTGAGGGCATACCCATCCGTACTGGGTATTTTGCCCTCTGCAATGTCTGCGTTCACTTGGGCCAGGTATCGCCTGGCCTTAGAAATTTAGCACTCGGTTTCTTTCTGATGCTCCTCTAGTCGAGCTAATATGAATTCTGCCTGGCCGTGGATCTCTCTGGCTGGATTTTGGCCAGGTTTGTGCTTTATGGCCACGTAAAGGAGTTCTACGTCTTCCGAACTCCCTTGATTTCCGAATCTTGTTTCTCGAACGGGAGATATTGAAAATCCCGCGTCTCACATCGCTTGTCTACACCTGGCTGCTGAGTGCGCTGGGAAACGTGCGATGACTCGGGACGCATCTATCCAGGAGTCCTCTAAATTACAATACATTAATTGTCATTTTCATCTATTTTGAATCTTGTGGTCGAGAGGTCGGTTAGGGAAATTTGTAACATCCGGCTTCGCGTGAGAAGGTTAACCGATCCGTTGGGCACTTATTCGGGTCGATTTGTCTAATGGTAGTAAGTAACTACTCGGGTTTATTAAGCGTGCATGATTTCTAAGCGTTCTCCGATGCCTATACACCATCAGGTACTCTTCCTCAGTTATTTTGGTTAGAGTGACTTTAAAACGATATTCTTTGGAGTACTTATAATACGCGACAGGGTAATTTTTCGGATAAAACTGCTAATAATAACGAAATTTCAAATACATTCGAAACTTGACAGATAATTATTACATTAGCCTTGAAAATTCTTTTTTAATTTTTCAAAGAATTTTAATTTTGATATTCTTGAATTTTTTAATAACTTTTTTTTAATTTTAAAATTTAAAATTAACAAAATCTTGTTTAAATATACTGCATTTAAGAATTTCAGTATTTTTAAGCATTCCATTTCTAGGTACAGAACCAATGAAAATCCGCAACGATTTCCTCAACTGCTGATTGGGTGTTATTAATGCGCTGTGCTCTCCCTGGCGCTATATACTAAATGGTACAGCGGATATTTTAAATGTGCCGAGCGTATTGAAAGAAAAGTATTTATTTATCGCATTCGCATAATTGAATAAATGCGCATCAAATGGTGAATAATTCAAATAGTTGACAAATTCTGCCCATACGGCACAATTTTCACATTTGAAATAGAAATTTTATTGAAAATTAAACAAAAATGACATATTTTTATTTTAACAATAAAAATATGATTCAATCACGAGTGAATGTCAAAGGAGCATTTAATAAATATCTGATTATTACGCATCAGATCTGGATTACTAGATAATTCTTCCAGGTTTACAAATTGGGAATATTCTCTTGCAATGTTTCCATCTGTTGGTTGGATATGCTTCCCTATTTGGATCATTTGTATGTTTAGCACTCACACTGAAATGAGCCAGTTTGGTCTGCTGATTGATCAATGCAAGTGTGACAAAATGTCTGATTGGCCATTCTAAAATGTCATTAAACTTGCCATTCATAAAATGAAAGAACAGACAAACACATTTTATAGCCTTTGAAGTGTGAGAAATGATTCGCTATAATAGTTCATGTTGATTCGATTTTTTGCATTCTCTTTTTTTCATCTTCTACAAAAATTCTCCATTTATCCGCTGATTTTGATTGGCTGCCATTTTCAATAATTTTCTGTCGGCTGTTTATCGATTTTATTTGAAATTTCCGCAAAATCAGTTTTCTGTTTATTTTCCATTCGATTGATTTTGTCAATCGATTCTTTCTGAAATTTTTATTTTCATTACTTTCTCAATCAGAAATTTATTATTTTCTCTCATTTGATTTGCATTGTGAAATTTGCTTTCTGCTTGTAGCAATTTGTTGCTGGAAATTGTTCTCGCATGCTCGCATGGCCACTTGATTTATATTGACGCCGCAGCGAATCATCAAATGAGAAATGATATCATCGATATTTCACCTGGTTGCTTTACATATAAAAATTGCAATCGATACAATATATCGCTTACATTCCTATCTACATTCCTCAATGCCGGAATGTCTTCATTCAGTAATTCGATTTCCTCAACTTGATCGGCACATTTCCTCTGCAAATCTGCAATTTCAAACTGAATAATAATCCAAATATCAATCAAATCAATATTGCAATTTATGGACAAACTCGATTCCTTTCCCCGGCTGAAATCAGTTTATTCATATTTTTTCTCATTGCAACATTTCCGCCATTCAAAAACATTTTATCAGTATTCAGCTGATCAAATTTAGATGATTTCTCATATTTCTGATGCAATTCAGCAATTTCCTCCTAAATCTTCATCATTTATCCACATCAAATCAAATATTGAATTTTATTCGTCTCGTCGATATTTCATCTGGTTGCTTTCGATATAAAATTGCAATCGATCCAATATATCGCTTACATTCCTATCTACATTCCTCAATGCCGGAATGTCTTCATTCAGTAATTCGATTTCCTCAACTTGATCGGCACATTTCCTCTGCAAATCTGCAATTTCAAACTGAATAATAATCCAAATATCAATCAAATCAATATTGCAATTTATGGACAAACTCGATTCCTTTCCCCGGCTGAAATCAGTTTATTCATATTTTTTCTCATTGCAACATTTCCGCCATTCAAAAACATTTTATCAGTATTCAGCTGATCAAATTTAGATGATTTCTCATATTTCTGATGCAATTCAGCAATTTCCTCCTAAATCTTCATCATTTATCCACATCAAATCAAATATTGAATTTTATTCGTCTCGTCGATATTTCATCTGGTTGCTTTCGATATAAAATTGCAATCGATCCAATATATCGCTTACATTCCTATCTACATTCCTCAATGCCGGAATGTCTTCATTCAGTAATTCGATTTCCTCAACTTGATCGGCACATTTCCTCTGCAAATCTGCAATTTCAAACTGAATAATAATCCAAATATCAATCAAATCAATATTGCAATTTATGGACAAACTCGATTCCTTTCCCCGGCTGAAATCAGTTTATTCATATTTTTTCTCATTGCAACATTTCCGCCATTCAAACAACATTTTATCAACATTCAGCTGATCAAATTTAGATGATTTCTCATATTTCCGATGCAATTCAGCAATTTCCTCCTAAATTTTCATCATTTATCCACATCAAATTTTGAATTTTATTCGTCTCTTCTCGCCATCCAATTTCGATTCTTTGATTTCTGCGCTCACTACGCTTCTATTGTCCTCCATTATCTTTATTTATTTATTGAAATTACAAATGAAATCCATCAGAAATTTTGTGTGTGCCAATATTTCAGATTGCAAATGATCCGCAAATTTATCCAGTTATAAAGCATTTGTCACATGCGGTATTGAAAAATGCAAATATAACGATATTTGCAAATTCGTGAATGATCTTCCATTTTAAACTCATCAACAAATTCACTAGACATTTCTGAACATAATCAGTGATATTTGGATATTCAATGGTTGATAAACCCAAATTTTCATATTCGTATCCAACATTTCCAGTTTTTACAGTATTCCGATTTACCAGGACAAATTTTATTCTCACTTTCAAGAAAGCCTGAAATACAAGAGACACAAAACCTGCCACCGCAATGAGTATTCCTAGCATTGATTAATAACTTTTTACACATTAAGCATGTGTCATGCTGGATTTCTGCTAAACTTTTAATATTATTATTTCTTATTATTTTCCAAATATTTCTTAATTTGGAAAAAGCGATCAATTATATAAATTGAAATTATGGAAAAAATTATGGATTTTGAAGAAACAAAAAATCTATAGAAAGAAAAAGAATTGCAAACTCAAGCTCAAACTACCTACAAACTATCCTACAAACAGTCAGGAGAAAACAAAGATAAGACAATAATTATTATTTAATTTTTATTTGTTGTTCAGTAATAAACTTATATTAATAATATTGTTGATTAATATTTTTGTTTTATATTTTTATTTGTAATTTTATGTAGTTAAATCGTCAAGATAGCAATCACCCCAAACCGTCCCGATACCCTTTTACTCGAGACTCGGCTCGGCTCAAACAAGATCTGTCTTGTCACACAAAACTATAAATACACACATAGATATAAATAATATAGTACATAACAACCCCTCTCACTTGTCTCTTTATGCCCCTTTTATAAGCACCCCCGGGGGACAAATTGCAAATCAAGGAATAATAAAAATTAAAGAATTAGAAAACAAAAATAATTTCAAGGTCAATTTTTGTTTTATCGCACAAAAAATAACACTCAAGGTTAAGGTCACAGAATAAATATATACCGATTTATTTTAACATAATTTTTATATAACTTTTTCACTGTCAGCAGCGCGACTTCGATACAACAGTACTTACGAATTTGAAACTTTATCAAACCGCATTCCGAGCATAGTTACTGTTGGGCCAGCACACCAATAGCCTTGAGAATTGTTTAAATGTATCAGTAATACAACACGAAAACCTAGAACCAAGATAACTTAAAATATAATATACAACACCAATTAAACATTTTAAAGTCTGAGAGAATATAAATAAATATAAAATCAAAAACATAAAAGTAAAATAAAATAAATACAAAATGCATCAAGAACCGCACGAAATTTACATAAAAATAACATAATAACAAGAAAATTCGACCGTAAAATGACCATTTATATAAAATTAAAAATTAATGAATTAAATGAATAAAAATAAAATATTTTTGGATGAATAAATTTAATTAAAAATGTTAAAAATAAATTACCAATTTAAATTAAGAAATAAATAAAAATTTAATTTAGATAACATAAATAATTTCAAAGTCGAATTTTGTTTAATCGCAATTAAACTAACACGCAAGGTTAAGGCCAAATTATAGGTATATATACTGATATGATTTGACAAATATCTAATCTTAATTTTCAGCATTGATTTTAAAGCGTATTTTGACACTGGTTGTCAACAGTTTTACTTTGAATTAGTATATTTATGAATTTTTATAGATGCATTCGATTTATTTAGGAAGTTTAATTCAATGGCTTTTTAATTTGGATGGATGTATTTATGAATTTTAATGGATGTGTCCGGTAATTTAATTTTGGTTTTAATAAATTATTATAATGCTTAAATTTTTTTTTTCTAATTGTCGAAATTTTCCGGCCCACAGCCAAAGACACATCACAAGTTAATAAAATCATATACAGTATTCAGATTCGTGTAAGTGCGTGGAATACCGCCGATGATCTGTGCCCGTGAAGACCCGGCGTGCGGAACGCAGGGATCGGAACGTCAATATTATCCGTACATATTATCCTTTGGCTGCTCCTTCATGATCCGTTTCCTAAAAAATTGACATAAATTTTTAACAACAATCGGCTCAAAATCTCTAACACCGAGTAGTCCAGTGGGCACTCATTAACTATGAAATGAACATACATAGATCTTAAGGACAAAGAGAGGGAACGGGTAGCGGGAAAAATTGCGAAATCGTTGCAACAGTTAAAATGAATAGCCATCGGAAAAAGATTAATCCGAACGACCAAAATCATGAAAAATAATGTTTTTAAATAAGAATTAAATAAATTAATTTGAGTTGAGGCGGAAAATATGGGTGGGACGCTGCTCAAATTTTCCGAATTAATTCAAATACTTAACAAAAATAGTAACGTAAAAATGGAACGTGTAAAATAAGGGCGGAACGCTGCTCAAATTTTCCGAGTCAATGAAAATACTTTGTCGAAAACGGTAAATAGGGATGAACCGTAAAATAAGGGCAGAACGCTGCTAAAATTTTCGAATTTACAAAAATACTTTATCAAAAACCGAAAATTACAGATGGATTACGGCTAATGTTGTATACCAATAAAAAATTTCAACGCTGAAGAATAAGGACGGATCCCCACAAAATCTTAATAATAATAACGATAATGATAAGGGTAACGGTAATCATAATAATAACAATAATAATAATAATAATAATAATAATAATAATGATAATGATAATAATAATCATGGTATTTGTAGTAATGATGATAATAATTATGATAATAATAATGGTAGTAATAATCATAGTAGTAATAACAATAAATATAATGGCAGTTATAGTAATAAAAATAATAATAAAGGTAATAGTAGTAACAATTAATAAAGGTAATACATATAATAGCAACAATGATAATGCTAGTAACAATAATAGGGAACATTGTAGTTATGATAGGGATAAGAGTAAGAGAACTTGTGTGTGAATACTTAACATAACCAAGGGTGTACCGACCAAAGAATAATCTTCGACATGGACAACGATAATAAGGACTATGGGAATGGACATAACAATGAATGATATGAGAGTATAGGTTAACATTTGAAAGAGATAAGAGAATAATGGGACCTAAGAATCAAAAGCGAGCACAGGTCTTCTATCGACAGCTTGTTGGACCCAGAGATCGTTCGGTCAATTATAACATTAGCAATAACGCTCACTTTTTGCGGACGATCGACCCACTCGAACACAGTTCCAACGTTGCTTAGCGACGGGTGCCGAGTGGTAAGCGAAGAATATTTGTATGGGGTTGTCTGGGTAACAACCATATAGTTTCAAAATATCAACACCCAGAAACCCACCATTACTGAGTGAGTCCTCTACTTGGGCGTATGTTCTTATTGATTTGTACGATGTGTTGGGCTCAGAGCCACAATTTAAACAAAAGAAGAATAAAAAATTAAAGTTAAAGAGCGGAAGTAATGGAAGGAATCACTGTACATAAGCATGCACCGCACCAAGATATTAAAAATCAATAAATAACATAATAATTAAAACAAAATAAAAACATAACAAAAATTAAATAAAACAAATAATTAATCAAAATTCGAAAATGCCTACAGACGCAAAAAGAAAACATAAAGAAATGAAATAAACTGCCAAAACCTTGCAAAATTAGGTTTAGAAAAAACACAGGCAGAAGAGGCGACCAGAAAACAAAATATTGGGGTTTAAAAATAATATTTTAAGAAAATAATAATAAAAATAAAATCTAACAATAAAATATTAATATATCAAAAAATAAAGAAAAATATATAAAAAATTACAAAAATATTTTGAAATAAATAAAATAATTAAAAAGACCTAAAAATCGCGAAAAATCGCCCATTGGTCGCACACATGCACGAAAATACTATAAATACAGTGATGAATTTCATTAAATCTAATCTTATGCTTTATTGAAAAATTCAATTACTATTCCGAAATCTCGACAATTTAAGAAAGGAACTTTTTCGTTATTATGTAATGTAATCGATTTTCACTTTTATGAGACGTTTTTATGTAAATTAAACCTTTCCGTGATGTTAAGTTTCACTTCATTTAGCCATATATATATATATATATATATATATATATATATATATATATATATATATATATATATATATATATATTTATATGTTCGGACCCTCTAAATTTATATATTACGTATAGAAATAGATGGTTCATGGGACCGACCGCGTGCCGGCTAGTGGGTGAAAACCCTTAGTTGAGCTCGTGGGTCATGCCTCGTGAACCCCTCGGCAGTTCGCAGTCGGTTCCGGCTTTATGCACGGGACCGCTACGCAGGGCGCCATTGTATATTCGAAGCGGCTGCTGAAAATGTGGCCGGAGCGAATCGTCTAAAATCACGGGAAGAACGGATCACTTTAGTCAAGGGGGAAAATTAGGTCAGATCATTCAGTGATTTAGAATGCAAATATTTTTCTTTCCGAACGAAAATATGTAAACAGAACTGGGTAGCAGGGGTAGGATTTAAGACGAAAATGAAAAAATGGTTTTTGTGCGAATAGCTCATAAGTCAGCAAATTAAGAAACCGAAGGACAATCTATTATAAAGGACAAATTTTTAAAAGAGTTACTTTGCTAATAAATGCTCCACGGGAGAGCAGCACGATTGACCGTTCCATCTTGCTTTTGAAAATAAGTCGAAGAAAAATCCGTGAACCCAAATGTCGCTTTGAATGAGAGCTCCCCTAACATCGTATCGCTGAGGTATCCACTGCGAACACAGGCAAGTGACGCGGAGATTGATTTAGGAAGATTCACACCCGGCAGGGCGGGTAACTACGAATCGCGATATAAAATTCCACCAGAGCTGCATTTTTCATAGAGCACACGAACGCATAAAATCCGTCACAGTCTATTAGATCTCCACTATACGAAAAATTAAATAACTACACTAATCTGTAAAAATTTCTGTCGTAGGAATTTTCTCTGGTTTCATCACCTGTATTCGATTCATTTGCCGTGTTAGGACCCATCACGACGAGACGTAAGAATTCGTATTATTAATATAACTTTGTTATAAATATTATTAGGATAATGTTTCTTATACATAGTGTTAGTATAATATTTAATATGAGCATTCTTAATATAATATTTTTGTATTTCATATCATTAGCAAGACACTTCCCCCATAGTATTGGTTTAACCTTCGATATAAGTATTCTTAATATAACCTTTTGTAATTTATACTATCAGTATAACACTCGATGTAAATATTGCTAATATAACATTTTTGTAGACATTCTTAGTATGACATTTCATACCCATATTAGTAGCATCACATTTTATACCAATATTCTCAGTATGATATTTCGTATACATTAGTTTCAAATATAACTCGCAATACCGACGTCTGTGAATGAATATTTGACATCAAGGTTACCAACAAACGCGATAAATTGCCCATAACGTTTAGAGCTGGGAACTCGCGAACTTCTGTCCTACGTCAGTGGGAATTTGAGAAATCATGGATTGTAAAGACCCCGATATTTGTCTTTAAATATTATTGATCAGTAGTAGGCAACAACAGAAATTCTAGGATTACACTATCTTCCAAATGAGTCAACCTAACTAATAAAAGTGTCGAATGGTCGCGGAATATTATGAATTATAAATGGCTAAGGATCGAAACCTTAAGGTTACCCCTCCATAATCGATAGCTCAGCTCATAAACGATTAAATCACCGCCCTTTAGGCCGAAATATGAATTATGCCATTAAACCCGCAATCAAGTAGTATCTTGAAATTTTGCTATATACATAAGCTAATAACCGTCCACCATAGAGTTTCCCTTTTTTTTCATATATATAGTTGATAGTGGTATCGTAGATTTATTCTTAGGCTCCCTGGGCTAATTAACGATGATTATGTCACCTAATAAATCTTACCTTAGCATCGGGCTTTAAAATTCACTACCCAAAGAAATGACCGGGATGCGCCCGAGCGTTAACTCACAAATAAAATAATAGTCCCGGCGCCCGCAAAAGCTATGGTACGACTTTCACCCAATCCATCATAGCAGTACGAGACTTACCGTCCTGGTTATAAATGAAAATCGAAAATCAGAGTCATGGTTATGAGGGAAGCGAACCCAAATTGCCGCCGATACTCCAATTTTCGGTATCACTTGAACTCTGTTTCATTTTTTCTTTTACTTCCTCTTATTTATCATTTTGATTAAATTTTTCTCCTTCGCTATCAGAATGGCAACCAGTGACAACACTATCAACTCAACGAGGATCCCTCGCCTGCCCCCGTCAATCGTGGCAATCCGCCACAAATATGAGGATCTCAAACTTCAGCACAGGGACCTCCAGGCGAAACACGAGAGGGTAAAGGGGACCTGGGCTCCACCAGAAGTCGTCAGGGAGCTCCGGCAGAAAATCTTTCGTCTTAACCAGGCGCGCGACGAACTAATCGTCGAGTCACGCGCCCAGCGTCTACTGATCCGCGAACAGTCGGTGGCGCTGCATCAGGCCTACTCAGATACCGAGCTCCGAATCCGGGTCCCTGGGAATATTCGGGCAGAGCAGCTTGATATCGTCCCTGCTCACCACCTCCCCAGCACTGAAGATCAATTCAATCTGACAATAAGCACTCCCACTTCAAGCGCAAGTCTCACACAGTTACCACCTCCCGGAACCGTGGAAACCCGGGCTAACTCTTCTGCCCCTACGGCCCGTCACAGGCCAAATTGAAATAAGCGGCGTCGGGATCGTCGCCGACAGGAAGAAGCCCGTCTCCGGGAAACTCAGCCAATAGGAGGGGTGAGCCAATTAGACGACTTACCACCCCCTTACCAAGAGTTCGAAAGCTCAGGATTTGACCCAGATATATGCTACGCTCCGCGGATTTTATTCTCCTCTCCCCCAGCATCCATCCACATCAACTTGGTGGATGAGGAGAACGAATCGCTTCCACTGATTCAGTCCCTAAGCAACCTTGAACTAGATCTTGAGGAGATTGCTATCCTCACGGGGGAGGTTCCCAATATCGGCCCCCGAGGCGAAATTGCCGGGCTGTCTTCGCGAAGGGAGGAAGACTCTGGAGGCAACCCTCCCCCATATCGACCACCCAAGAGGAGATGCCTCCCAACCGACATGGACGCAGAAGAGAACTAAATCACTGACAATTTCGCAATTTTCCCATCCTATTGGTTGCTTTAACATTGGCTAGCATTCGAACTGTTTATGTTATTTTCTAATTGTCTCTTAGTATTTATTTTCCGTTAAAGATTGTTTTGATTTGAATTTTTAGTAACTGTTGTTAAATTCATTTTTCTTATTCTACCATTCGAAGATTGGAGTATTGGGGGTGAGGGGAATTATAAACGCGCGCAGATATAGGAGGAATATTTTTCCGTGATCTCCAAATTAGAATTAGCGTAGTTACGAGAATTAAAAGGGTTTTAGAAATGGGAGCGTAAGTCCTTCTATCGGCAGCTATAAACCGAGAAAGACGAAGGTCCTTCGGGGAGTAGTGCTAGTGATGGCGCTCACCTGCTCGAATGGCATTCGGCTATTGCGCACAGTTCCAACGTGATTCCAATCACGGGTGCATAATAGTAATTAAAATTATGTGGCGTACGGAGGAGTTGCCCCTAGCAATGGTAAGCGACGGTACAGGGTTAAGCTTACTCAAGGGTCTGGTATTCAACACTCCCCTACGACCAACAGATGGAAGGTCACAATTTTGTGTAACTTATGCGACAATATGAACGAAATATATGATTTTGACTCACAATAGTTGGTTTAAAAACATTTCAAAACTTTTGCGGTCCACAACCACTACAACACTCAATTTATTAAAATATACACAAGTTAACTGATCGCTGTAAACGCAGTTTACCTACAACTGCTCCGTGACCATGAAGGCTTGTTTGTGAAGAACGACACACTGGAACGTAAACTCTCTATCCTTAATAGCAGTAAAGGGTGAATTGAATACGGGTCTTTTGGCCCGTCACCCTTTTCCCGGGCACTGGAAAAATCGACGTAACTTATATTATCACATTGGCTCAAAATCATTTACATCGAATTGCTCGGTGAACATACAATAACTATAATATGGACATAGAATCTCGTAAGGAAAAATTGAAGAAAATTGGTAGAGGGATACGCGAGATCGATGCTACGAAATATAGGAGCCTAAATTAAGGAAAAATCTATTTAGACAAAAATAATGAGAGTAAAACCAACAAATAAACTATAATTTAAGAAAGTCAGCTCATAATTCCTAATTTAAATGAAATAAAAATATAACTAAACCAAATAATAAGGTTAAATCGAATAACACTATGAATAAATCGAATTTTAGTTTCTAAATTGAATTGAATAAAATCTAACTAAGCAATAATAACGAATGTCAATCGAACAACGTTATCGTTAAAATGAGTAAGAACTTAAGAGAGTCGAATTATCATTCCTATACTAACTTGGCTTATTCCTATTATAAGCAATTTTAAAAAAATAAGCAATTTAATAATAAGTTCTTCGAAATGGGTTTATGATGCTTTTGAGAGAATGATCGGTAGGGGTATTCTTGTTGCTGTTCCTAATAGAAATTCAGAAACTTTGTTGGCAATTGTAAGAAGCAGAATTCTCCCAGGAACTTGAATAATTAGTGGTGACTGGGCTGCATACCGCAGTTTGCAGACTAACGAGAATTATATTCATGATGTTAATAATCATTCAATGTTTTTAGTTTCGCCTGAAGATTCTTCGTGTTATACCCAAAATATTGAAAATACTTGGTCCCACGCAAAAAGAAAGTTGAGAATTCAATATGGACGCAGAGAACAATATTTGGCTGGTTAGTAGAATTTAAATTAAAGTAGAATTTAAATAAATTTTACTTTATTTATTTATTTTTTATAAATTGGTTATAATATGAATAAGCCACTAACTTTAACGAAGGTCAGAAGAAATTGAATGATATCCCATCGAATTGAAACATATATCTAAATGCACTAAAAATGGTTAGTTGAGGGGTAAAATAATGGTAACCTGATAGCTTGCAGCGACGTTTTATCGAGACATTTTTTTTGTTTTGATAAAGATCAAGAATCAAAAAACACTGATATGCTAGGCTATCATAGAATTTATTTATAAATAAATGAGCTACTCGGAACAGTATTCACCTTTGACATGGATAGTCAAGCGGCTCAAATATTAGATCATTAAAACGAGGAATTAACTTTGGATACCACCTTAACGAGAACGTCTAATGATAATAAATAAACCGAGTAATGACTTGCAAATAAGCTAGAATAAGATAGTTATAATCCAAATTGGTTTTTGGGTACCATATAAAAAATATTGTATAGGTTCATAACTGAAACCACCAAGTAGTAATAAGCTTTCACATTATTAGCAGTTTAATTTCGTAAACTTAACACATCCATTAAAAGTAAATTATAATAAATTCCAAACTTTATTTTTAAAAAATCTGCAAATAATCCAATATGGGTTGTGTCCCTAATAGTTGTGAATTGTCTTTCGATTAGGCCATTTTCCGAATGGTGATACGGCTTAAGAATGTTATTTTAATGTTGTGTTCTTTCATTAAATTAATCATAGATTTACTCTCAAATACTTTACCCATGTCACAATGTAAAATTCTAGGTGCTCCATATTTAAAAATCCAATTATTTCTTAGAATTGTAATAACGGTTTTATCATATTGGGATTTTACTGCTTGAAGCGCAACTTATTTGCTTTAGCTATCGATGATTCCCATTCCATATAATCTCATTCCATACTGAGTTTGCTTTAATGGGCCACAAAAATCTACAAATATTGATTCTAATAAATCTACTTCCGGGATTTACAATGTCTTTTCTTTAGTTCATGTCGTTAATAATAGTTCGAAATAAGAGAGTTTAACAAGACAATCGTCCAGGGAAACGTAAGTGTGAGCGTAGGAATAAATTAAAGGCATCTCGTATGTTAAAACATATCTGAAAACCTTTAGGATTTTGATCAACTAACCTACTACTTGAACAATTTTACAATTGATTTCAATTTTAATTTTTGGTTGTTTTGCTTAATAATATTATTATTGATTTAAATTTAAATTGATTTAAAATTTAATAGCTTAATTAATTCTAAAAAGGGGACCAGGGAAAGATTAGAGCACGAAACCTTCTACAGTAGCTCGTGGACTCCGTCTGACGCACCGACATAGTGGTGGGTTACAGGGTTTCAAATCTTGCTTTTCTTCCCGGTGACCCTAGTAACGCCATACAAAATGATGCTGATCCACTTGGCACCCGTTGCTAGGCAACGTTGGTAATGTGTTCAAGTGGTGGATTGTCCGCAAAAATTGAATACCATTGGCTAGTACTGTAGTTGCTCGGACAACCCTCGGGTTCACGAGCTGTCGATAGAAGACCTATGCTCGCTTTGCTCTGTCCCTCATAAATAATTATTCATGATTAGCGCTTAACTGACTGTGGAAAACTGAGACGTAATAGGGTTACTTGTGACCGTACTGGTATGCAATTTCAAAAGAAAACGACTCAACTAAGGCTAAAACTACTCTATTTAAATCAATCACATGTGGAATATCTACAGTTTGACATTTTGAAGTTGAGTTGCTCGACGTCGGGCACGCTCCTTACGTCCCGGTCGACGACTGTTGGTGGTGATGGGTTGTTCTGCTGACTTGGTAGCTGTCTGCGGCAATTGAGTTGGGGCGAAAATGAGCGGGTAAGTTACCGCTTCGCCTTCTCGACATACTGCTAGTGCGACTTCGAGTCCCCGAACCTGAGTACGCAGACTCCGATTGAGCTGGCGTTCCTCGGCCCAGCCTTTTTGAGCTGCGGTAAGTCGTTGATACAGGAGCTTCGTTCGTTTAGGGTCTAAACAAGTCGCTTTGACCTGCTGTATCTCTCGAGTTAGTTGCAGGACCTGGCCAAGTAATTCTGCATTCGCCTGCCTCGCACGATCTAGTTCCGTCTGTAGGATTCGTAGGGAGGACATTACTGAAATTAGATGGGTTGTTACACATCAATTTATGATTGGTCTAGATGTTTAAAATTTTCCAAACAACTCGAAATTCATTTTCAGTTATATAAGAAAAAGAAATACACGCAGTTCTAATTATAATTATTATCTAATCACTATAACGATTTGTCTGTCAGTTCATTCGTCCGGGCAGTATCGTTCTAGGCTTCTTTTGAGAGCTTCTACCGTGTAGGGTCGCCTAGTGTCTCGAACCGGACGAGGTGGATGGGCGACGGCGATCCGCCCGGCAAGGATGTCATCCAGCACGTTTGCAAGGTACATCCTTGCCTTGACTACTTGCAAGTCCACCCGCTCCTGCACCCGCTCCCACTGGGTGAGGAGGTCCTGCGCATTAGCAAAGATTTCAGCGGCTGGATATTGTTGTCTCACTGGTTCGAGAGGGTTACTACTCGGATCCCGTGCTTTCCGAGGGATAGAATATGGCCACTGTGACCGGGGTCCTTCTATCGCGTCTCTGGCTCGTAATATCGTTCTCGAGCGCTTTTTTCCCGTTGATTGAGCGGTGGTCTGATTGATAGGCATATTCTGCAACAATTGGGAATTAAATTATGAAAATAATAGTGTGGGGAAAAGGGTCTTCGCTGTATTAGTTAAAGAGTGTTTATATAGGTCCAAAATTTGGTGTATTTAGCGGCTAACATCGGGGTTCTTCTAGACTCGGTTCGTTTGTGGGGCTTTTAAGGGATAAAAAAAATAAAAAAAAATATTTGTATGTGTTGATAACTTGATTTAACGTTTGGGAATGTCACCATCCGCTCGGGGAGTCGTGAAGGGTGAATGTGGTGAAGATCAGTCCCTCAATTTTATTTATGCGGGGTTCCAGTTCGTCATTCAAATTGGTATTTTAATTGGTCACTTCTATGATAGTAAAAATATTTATCGTTGTGTTTATGTTAACGACCGGGCGGGCGCTCATTAGATAGTTAATTCTAGACGTGATTGGTGGGTTATGTTAATTAAGTCGACTAATGTGTCTACTCAATTAATTCGGTCGTCTCGGAATTTTAAATGTCACATTCAAAAATCGGTTTATTTATGGACATATTTGCCATTCGTCGTAGCGTTTGAGGATCTCGTCGCAATACTAGGCTACCTATATCTTTGGAATTTATTAACTTCCTCGGATGGAGATTTTTCAGGACATTTTACAATATTATCGAACTTTGGTGAGTGTTTCAGTGTACTGTTATTAATAAAACATTTCTTAAAATCGACTTTTCATGAGGTGAAAATGGATTTCAACTATTTTTCTAATTGTTTAGATCTTATGACGGTTAGTTTACAAGTCACGTTACATCTGATTAACTTAGATTTTTATCTGGTTTAACGTTTCTATTAAGTTGTCGAGTTAGAGATTATGGTCAATTTGAATCGGCCACATCTACGTCGTCTCATTTACTAAAGTAATCGGTTTCAACTAACGTGGCACCTCATCGGAACGCAGCATGAAAAGTGGATGGAGGAAACTCCATCTAATAACTATCTATTCATTCCCAGTCATCTACTTGTTATTATATTTCTTGAACTAGCGTTTTGCTACTCGGTTTATTGAATCTCAGTTAAAATCGTAATTTAGTCCAAACCCCACTTTATTCATTTGATTTATGTTAACTCGGAAAATCTCTGTCTAATTCACGGCTTATTAGTCGTTATAAATTTCAGTTAATTTATCTAGAACATGATTCTAATTTATTGGTAAATTTTTAAGCTTTGCTTAATTACAACATAGCTCTAACTTATCGAAACTATCTAAATGAGGTTTCCTTTTATTGTTGATCATAAATTTTCCGGATTTATTTTTCGAACAGAGGTTTCTTATTTGCTGTTAATCATAACTTCATTTATTTCGCTGTACTATTAGAGTTTAATTTATTATTGATCGTCACCTTTATTTACCTCACAGACATGATCTCGATTTGGGGTTAATCATATACGTTAGTAAGTTTACTTTGTAGGTACGATTTTAACTCCCTATGGCTTGTCAACTGTATCAGATTTACTTCACACATAAGATTTTATTTTCGTATTAATCATAAACTTTACTTGCTTTATCAATAAGATCTTAATTTTTCTTTTATTAATCGGAAACTTTATTAAATTTACCTTACAAACAAGGTTCATTCTTTATTAATACTTTACTAATTTTTCGTTACAAACAAGATTTTTCTTTTATATCTCGTATACTATATCAAATCACTTTACAATTGAGATTTTACTTCATATTAATCATTACTTTATTAAATTTATTTTTTGGCATTGATACGAAAGTGGTTATATCAGCAATTTCAATTTACGTTGTCCCCGTACCCTTTTCCTTTAATAGACCTTAAGGCATAGTATGTTCATATTATATTTATTGAGTGCCCACTGGACTACTCGGTGTGGTGATTTTAAGCCGTTTGTAAGATAATTTTAGGTCGATTTTACAGAGTTGAGAAACGAGGAAGCAGCCAGAGACTTCTTCCTTATTTCTCGCCTCAGCTATAGGGGTAAATATTGACGTTCCGACCGCTGCGTTGCGCACGCTGAGTCTTCACGGGTGCATATCATTGGCGATCTTCCACGCACTTACATGCATTTGCACTATGTTGATTTTACTAACTTGCGTGATGTGTCGGCTGTGGGCCGGAAAAATTTCGACATTCAAAATTTATGATTTATAGAGACATATAAATGAAGTTATGCTTATTTATAAAATTTATTAATCATAAAACAAATAAATTTACCCATTAACCATTCCATAAAAACATCATTCATAAAATCGAGCATAAAACAGCATAAATACCTCTCTCCCCACATCAACGCCGAGCAGAGCTCCATTGAGATGCAAGGTCGTGATGTGGAAAGAGGGTTCCAACATAAATGATTCTCACCTAAAAATTTTGTTTGAAATAGATTTGAAGTATTTAAACTAGTTCAAAATAGTTGACAATTTTCAAAATGGTTTTTAAGGTTTTTAAACGATTCTAACAGTTTTAAAAATGGTTCTCTTTGAAAAATGGTTAAGTTAAATGTGAAAATGGATCAGTATTTATACCTATTTGTGTGACGTGTAAAATTTGATGCAGTAAAACAAAATTCGACCTTGTTCTTTTCTAGCAAATTCTATTTTTTAATTTTTATATTTCTTGATTTATTTTTATAATTTTTTATTTAAAATTTTTATTGAATTATTGTTAATTCAATTTTTCGATTTAAATTCCACTTTAATGAACTTTAATTGATTTTTCTAATTTCGTCGAATTTGTCGTGTTTTCTTGTTGTATTTGTGTAGGTATCGTGCGGATCTTGGTGCATTTTGTTATTATTTTATTTCTATTTTTATGTTTATTATTTTATATTTAATTCTTTTATTTCTTAGATTTTATCGGGTTTACTTGGTGTTTTTCAGGTTTATTTTAAATTGCGTGTTGTATCTGCGTGTGTGTTTCTGATCCATTTAAACATTTTCCAAGGCCGTTTACGTTCTGGCCCAACAATAGTAATAGAAGTCATAGCGATGTGGCTCACATTTTACTGACGACCACCAATTTGAACACAGTACCAACGTCACCTGTGAAGGGTTCCGAATGGTTATTATTTTTTCTTATGCTCGTACCTGATGAGAATTCCCTTGAACGTGAGAACGCCAATAATTTTCTTCCTACTTTCAACAAAAATCTATATAGATATCTAAATTGAAGATATTAGTTGAAATCATTAAGAATCGTTTAATATTTTTCAAAATATTACAATAAATAAGTTTTTAACTATTTATGAATTCTATTTATTTGCAACGAATAATAAATAAATAAACTAAGATGAAAATAGTTTTCTTTTCATTTGTTGTTTCAATATATCAATGATATTCTTCAAATCATTACAATTTCAAAAGTAAAATGACTGATAAGCTTCTATTTGGCATGGGAAATCCTTTATTGGATATTATTGCAGATGTTAGTTTAGATCTCATTAAAAAGTATAATCTGAAAGAAAATGATGCAATATTAGCTGAAGAAAAGCATATGCCACTATATGATGAAATGGTTGATAATTATAAAGTTGTATATATTCCAGGTGGGGCTACCCAGAATACTATTAAAGTTGCGCAATGGGTATTGAAAAAAAAATATGCGTCTGTATATGCTGGATGTGTCAAAGATGACAAATATGGCAAGAAGTTAAACGAATCTTGTGAACAAATAGGAGTTCGGACGCTATATCAGTATAATACAGGCCCTGAAACTACCGGAGTTTGTGCTTGTTTAATTACCGGTCACAATAGATCATTAGTTACATCACTGGGAGCATCGTGTAAATTTACGGCTGACCACCTGGACAAGCCAGAAATCTGGAAATACGTTGAACAATCTTCTTTGTTCTATATTTCTGTAAGTTTTGTTTAAACTGATTTTTCCGATTTAAATTTCAATATTTTACAGTCGTTTTTCATTACTTCTTGTCATGAAGCGTTAATTAAAGTCGCTAAACATTCTTTGGAAAATAATAAAACCTTTTGTTTAAATCTGGGTGCAGAATTTCTCGTTGAATTTTTCAATGCACAAGTTACTGAATCGATTGAATATGCTGATTACGTGTTCGGAAACGAAGCCGAAGCTCTGAAATTGGCGCAAATCGGAAACTACGGAACGACTGATATTAAAGAAATTGCTGTGAAAATTTCACAATTGCCATCAAAGAATCCTAATCGACTTCGAACTGTCGTAATTACTCAAGGCGCCGATCCGACAATTATTGTTTACAAAGGCCAAGTTAGGGCTTTTCCTATTGTTAAGATTTCCGACAATAGAATCGTCGATACAACAGGAGCAGGTGACGCATTCGTTGGGGGATTTCTCGCCCAATTGCTACACGGGAAATCGCTTGAGGATTGCGTCAAATGCGCCAATTGGACAGCTGGAGTGATCATTCGGCAAGCTGGCTGCACGTTTCCAGAGAAATGCGATTGGTGTTAGACAATACATTAGGAAATGTTTTATTAGAATAAAATTTGATTGATTTTTAATTTATTAATTTTATATCGGATAATTTTGAAATAAAATTTAACTTTGCATTTTCTGGAAATTATTTAATTTTAATTTGTTTATATAATTCAGATAAACAAAATATCATATAGTGCATTCAATGACGATTGGAAAGGCGATTCGTTTAGAAAAGGAATAAAATACAGCGCTATCTCAGTGTGCGCTCTTATACCGTTCCGCATGTTTTGGATTAGACCTACCGAATTTCAAAATTAGGGACTATCCACTAAGGACGTCCACCAATAATAAGCAATTTTTGAGCACCCCTTTGGTAATCCATCCAAAAATAGAAATTTAAATAATTTATAAGGATATATGCTAAATTTAAATTCAACATTATATATTGGTTGAAAATAGAGAAAAAACATGCATACAATTAAAATGATCAAATGGGGAAAATAAGAGACATGCAACATGTCGATTACTTACCATATATAGCATATAAAAAAGATAGTAGAAAATTTTTTAAAAATCATTAATCCATTATGTATAATATTTAAACGACCAATGCTGCTGGGATGTCCTAAGCACTTGAAATCCCCCCACCTCGCGGGTGTCCCTTTTGCGAAGACCACCTTCTTAACCGACGTCCTTAATGAATGCTCCCTTAGAAATAAAGTAAGAATCAAGATAAAAATCCTATTATGACTGTAATATGTCTCAAGGTGTATAAATAAAGGTAACTCGCACATTCGTATACCAAAACGGAAGGAGGATTGAATTTTAATTAGGCTTAATTTTCTAAATTAATAATAAAATACAACGAAAACAATTATGTTTTGATTGTAAAAGTAAACTTATTTTAAATTGTTAAAATTTCTAGTAAATTGAATTATTTTAAAGGCAGTCAACTTGAACGGTGAAAAAGGCAAAATTACAAAAGATCAATGAACTATCAAATTTGAATTTGAAAAACGTGTCAGATTATGTATTTAACAGAATATGTTTAGAAATTGTTGAAAAGCAAGTTAATGTCTAAAAAACCGGACATAGTTAATTAATTAAGGGCAACACGAGCTTGGTAAACAAAGGAAAAGGTAAACAAATTGGATGTCGAGAAGTGATTAATAGGACAGAATAATTAATGGGAAGAAATGGAAAATGATTTTGATAAGGAAAGCGCATGATAATATAACTAACTATTTTTTGTATGACAAAACCATGAAAGAAAACCTCAGAAGGAATATTGATAACAGAGGTGATTTGGGTTTAAGATCATAAATCAATCGGATTATTCTGCTATTATTCTGCAAATCGAATAAAGTAAAACCCCATCAATCGATTTATATTGCAAAATTTTCTTTTCAAAAATGCAGTTCTTAGATTTCATATAAAACATTAGAATTACTATTCAAGGTTATATTAAATTTAAAACATAATCACAAAGTATAAAACCAACATTATATAAGTTGGCTTGCTTTCTGACTCCACGTGTTCAAATTTCGCAAAGAACCCAACATAAGGAACTTTTATTCGTATTTACCACAATTATCAATTATCGCTTTATCTGCACATTTGCGATAGAGTTAAGTCCACCCACGGTAGATCACTCTTTCTATTATGCACGTTAAATTTAAATAATTTAATGTTGGCTTTCACTCGCTTTCAGACTCACCTCTGTATTTTTAAATATAGATACACTTTTGCCGGTTTCAGATATCTTGTGCACTTCATTCCCTACTCAATTTTCCACTCTTCGGTCCACGTCAATTCATTCTTTTTATACTTGTTTTTGGTAAATTAACTAAGTATATATAGTGTTCATAAATAACTATTGTTGGTGTACTGGGTGTATTTAATTTGTTTAAATCTGTGCGAAGTTTACTCAACTTATTTCTCTCTGTCAAAACCTTCTTTTCCTCGGGTCGATGCTGTCTCATCCAGACGCTTCACAATTTTAATCTTAATACTGTTGGGCAAACACAAATATTTTGAATTGTTGTTTATCTGGCATGACATCCGATAAAATCAGGGCGTGCAAAATGCAAATATACGGAAAATCATCAAAAATAGCCTATTTAACATTAATTAATACAAAAAGTAGAAAAAAAGAGTAGAAAAATACAAAAAATATGTAAAAAATAAATAAAAAACATTTAAAAAGAATCAAAAAACATTAAATTTTACCAAAATTAACCTATTTCATCAAATTGGCTCCAGATTCATAGAAAATGCTTATATTCTAGAAAATAAATATGAGAATTAAGCTTAAAATGTAATTAGAAACTTTAACAAAAAAGAATCACGAAAATCTGACAACTAAGGGAAAAATGATGAAATATGGTAAAAACATGTAGGCGTTTTTTACGCATCAAAAACCATGCGTGTAGACCCCCCCCCAGATAAGTAGATGCCAGATCGACACAATTTAATGTGAATGCTATTTTTCAAGAAATTTTTGTTGAACTTCAAGGAATCATACCGAAGTAAGGGAAAGTCCCATTATTTTTATATTATTATTATTATTTTATCTTTATTTTAATTTTTATGAAAGATCTTAGGATAAGTGCTATCATATTTGAAATGATTGCATTTTTATACAATAGGAAACTCTATTTAGGTTATCACTTGTAATGTTTAGGCATATAAATGTATCGGTTGTGTATATTAAAATATTTACTATTCAAATAATATGATTTGATTTTTTAAAATTTTTGAATTTTCGTCAGTTTAATAACCGAAAAATAAGGTTAATGAAAGACAAGTCAGAATGATTTTCCTTCGTACTGACCAAGTCCCAAGGAAGCTTCGCTTCCATGGTACTTAACCTATACGAGATGCCTCATGATATAATCTCTATTATGACCAACAATGTAAAATCATCAACTCACCCAATATCACTATTCACCATTTATTCATTATTTTAATTATCGTTTTTGATTATCATTATATATAAATTTCTGATAATATTATTATTGTTATTGACCATTATTATTTAATCATATTCACATGCATACAATTTAGCAAAGTTAAACTTTCACCAACTAGTTTAAAGCTAGTACTTATAACAAAAAATGAGAGAAAATGAATATTATACCCATTTGATTGTTTTGATTATTAAAATTGTCAATTTATACTTAATTATTTTCTAAAAATTATTTTCTATTAACCTCACAAAAATTGAGTGAAATCGTTTAACTTTAGACGGAATCACTAAATACTTTTGAAATTCTGTTGTGATTATGAAAAGTAAAAATTACTAAATTCTAAAGTTACCATTATACATAGGAAAAGTTACCATTAAATCAAAATAAAGACAATAAGACTAATTAATCAATTTATTAAATAAAAAGAAAGAATTTCCAACCTTTTCTGTAGAATTATTATCCAGATTGAGAGCATTATTAAAAAAATTTTCCACAGATGAAATGAAAATAGAAAAAAAGTTTTAAATGTGATCAATCGTTAAACAGTGTCATTGTCGTTGGCGACCGAGAAAAGTAAAAATAAATGCTCCTGACTCCTCCCTGCTTTATTGACATAACAAAATCATTTTGAAAATTAAATGTATCAAAAACTCATTTTCAAAAACTACTATAAATCGTAAATTCTTTCGTTTCCATTCCACATTTACGCCTAACACTAGTCGATCCCCTCAATAGATATAACTTGTCGACAGGATTTTTCGAAAAATAATTTTTTTACTTAAACATTTATTTAAATGTTAATCCCCTATAGTCAAAGCGATCTTCCCGTGATTTTATTTTGTTACCGCTCCGTCCACCATTCATGAACGCTACAGTGAAATCCAGAGGATTCCTACTTTAGAGATCAATGCAAAGTTGACCTGTCCCAGCAGATTGCGATGGCGGAAAATGATAAATTGACACATCAACGTCCTGCAAACTCAACTGCGATAATTGAATATCAATTCAACACTTGTCCAACAAACTATTATAATATAATATAAGTATTTAAAAAGGGACCTGTCACGATACTAAAAGTATAGCGACCATCCATAAAAATAAATCAAAACTTTATAGATATAAAGATACTAAAATGTATTAAAAATATAATTTCATAAAACATTAAAACCACTTACAAGTCTCAAATTTGAATAAATATTGAAATGCCAAATAAAAATGAGTTTTTTAAGTTTTTTAAGTTTATGAAAATGGCTGTTGTTTTTATACAAATTTCGTGCTTGGATGTGACCAATCAGCGAATTTTAAACCTTTTCCCGCCATTTTCCGGTGTTTTAATCGCTTTTATTAATTTTAATATTTTTATCTTTTTCTATTTATTTTTCTCTATTTTTTAATATTATTTTCTTTAAGTTTATTTTCATTTTTATTCTCACTGAGTGTTCCTCTTTTAATTCTTTTATTCTGGTCACCAGTTCCGCCTGTGTATTTTCTAAACCTTATTTTGCAAGGTTTTGGGCAGTTTCATGTTTTACGTTATGTTTCTGTATGTATTTGTATGCGTTTTTAGGAAATTTATTAATATTTGTTTTAATTAATTGTGTTATTTTTTAATTTGTTTAATTTATGTTTTATTTTATTTTTGATTTCTGCTTGGGGTGCGTGTGTATGTTTTCGTTAGCCATTTTTATAATTCGGAAAAATATTTTATTATTAAACTTTATTTTTAGTTTAAATTGTGGTTTCTAGCTAAACACTATTTTGTTTTTAGTTGGTCTAATTAAGTATGCGACTTCTCGCTTTTTTACAAACACAGAAAACTAATTTCGGTTTAATGATTTTATAAGAGAGAGTTGATCAAATCATCTCCTTGGATTATCCTTATGGCTCTGGCTCTCCACTTGCCTCGAGTTTCCTTTATTAGTTGGACTTTTACACGCATAATAAATTTTTAATTAGGTTTTGTTTTTTGAATATTTTTTTCTGAGGATCCCTTATTGATTTTATGTTAGTATATTTATGCCCGTCTCTTCATTTGCTATCCGTACATACATGTTTCGCTACAATATGTCAATTATAAATTAATTTCTGCACGTATTGATTGGTTTTAAATATAACCCTTTTTATTAACCCAACATATTTATGAAGTAAAACTACCTAACCTATTTGACAGTATCATTTTCATTGAAATTCAATAAATGTTGAATGTTGAATTGGGTTTATTTGTATTTTTTTATGTCAAATATACTTTTTTTGAATGTTGTTTATTCGAGTTAGTGTTGTTTAGTTTTTTTGGCGGAATTGTAAATTTCCAAATGGATTTGAATTGTGGTCAATGCTTTTAAGGGTTTGTAGTTAGAATTATTTTAATAAATTAAATTGCTAACAATAAAACGAATTTGTCTTATAAAAAAACATTTTAAAAAGGTTTCATATGATCGATAATGATTTGTCTATTGGTGATTCGGAATCAGAAGATTTTTCAGCCGAAATTATGAAAATTGATGTATAGAGAAAAGGTTTTAAAAAATCCTCTTGATTATGATTCTCATTGGAAGTTAATTAATGCACTAAAACATTCAGAAAAAATGATTGAAGCTAGAGAATCAAGAGAAACTATGCATATTTATTATCCATTGTCCCCTGAAATGTGGATTGATTGGATCAATGATGAAAAGTCTAGTAATTCAGACAAAGATTTCATACGTCCTCTATTCATTCGTGCAATTGAAGATTATAAAAGTGTCGATGTATGGTTTGAATATTGCCAATTTATGTTAGGATATTTAACGGATAAAGAAGAAATTAGACAATGTTTTGAAGTTGCAATTGTTCAAGTTGGGACTCATTTAACCAAAGGATACTTAATATAGGAGAATTATCTTATTTATGAAAAGATACCTTTTGTAGATGATGGTAGTAATGAACAAAAGGAACTATATATAAAAATTATATTTAAGACAATTATCTCTCGTCTTACAAAGTAATGATGAAACATTAAAAGAATTTCTTGAGTGGAATCAAGAGAATAAGAAATGGGAAAATCAAATCCAACAATAAAAATTATTTAATAATTTATAAATCATTTTAATTATATAACAGAGGCGGTCAAATTTCGTATCTCTACAAACTGCAAGAGACCGAAGAGCCGTAATCACTTATTTCAAAATTTCAAAAATTGTAAAGATAATATATTACTACTTAAAAATAAATGAAATGAGAAAATCTTATTTGTGGTTTTACTGAAATTAAATAGTGAATTTGAATGTTTGCAAATAGTGTTACTACGCTTTTAATGCTTGGCTTGTAGCTTGTTAATTCTGGACACAGCATTTCAATAAGGTGATACACCAAGCCACGTTGAGACAAATTACCTATAATATAAAAAGAAAATCAATAAATTTATAGCATATAAACACACCAACTCACCTTGAGGTTGTTTGTAAATAGTCACTGAGACAAACCCTACACTATAGAAACACAAAAAGTGATAAAAAAATAAAATAATGCACATTAACACAACCCATAATAAAACATGCATGTAAACTTTTAACATGTAGCCATCAGAAGTTGAAAAACCCCTATAATAAATTAATTTATAGACATTTTTGAGATATTTTTAGAAAGAAAAATGGCGGAAAAATTTTTTAATTTAAATTTTGAGGATTTTGCTAGGAAATTTCAAGTAAATGAGGATTTACCCTTAAAACTAAAATTAATTTTTCAGACATTTCTGTCGAAAAAAAACAACATGAAATCCGAAAAAAGCATAAATTGCAAATTATATTGGTAAGTTTTAAAAAATAACTATAAACCAAATTTTTGTGTACATATTCGAAGCGTTTTTTCAAAAGATGTATAAAAAATATAATTATTTAATGCAATTAATAATTTTCATAACTTCAAAAATAATTTAACTCACTTTTTTTGAATAATTTCCAAAAAATAAGTTATCATAAAATAAATCATTTCATGAATATTCATAATCATTATTAATTATTATATACATGAGCTTGTAGATCAAAAGCTATAATTTTAAGTTTGAATAATGATTTAATTTCTTTGTAAAATCATAATTCAACTCTTAAAACTTTATAACTTTAAAAAATAACTTACTTTGCAGCCATTTCAGAAATGGCTGAAATCCATTAAATTTTCTCAAAAAATAAATTCCAATAAGTTGATTTGTTTCAAGTTGCATTATAGCGGAATTTATTTGAACTTCGCTTGGTGTAGTAATAACAGTGTAAAATTACTCAATTCATTACAAGATCATTTTTTAAAAATCTCTCAGGAAATTTCATCATTATCTAAGCGTTCAAACAAGTGCAGAATAAATCTATTCAACGAGAATATTTTTTCGCGAATACCAGAATGAAATTATCAACAACAGGACTTAACCGTATCTTGCCACTTAAATTTCTTTACCAAAACAATATCATTCAAAAAGCTCAAAATATAAATGCTGCCGGATACATTGACGGGAAATCTACTGACTCTTGACGGCACGGAGCCCGCATTAACGCCCCTAAATGGTCGCAATTTGTGTTTTATAAAATATAATAATAATGTTAGTTGATAATATAAAATTATCGTATGAAAATTTCACATGGCGAGTTGTAAAAATCAAAACAAATATATTTATGTGAATCATAAAATACATTGAATCAAAAAAATTGAATTAAATGCGATTAAATTATTTATAAAAATTTAATTAGGAAAAATATTTATTATAATTTTAATTGAAAATCATATTTTTTTAAAAGTTTTCTTCATTTATAATGTTTATATTAATTAATTAATTCGGAATAATTCAATGCTCTCACCAACAAATATAAATATATACCAAATATGTGATTAATAAATTACAAAGTTTGAACTTGCCAAATGTTTACATTAACAAAGTGTTATTGAGTGTTAAAAAATATTGAAATAATAATCAATAAATTAGTGCAATATTAAATTAAAATTCTGCAACGTCAGCTAAAATCTTTCTTTTCTCTAGAATCGTTTTCAACTGACAGCTTTTGAAAAAGTCAAGGTCGGTTAACGCCTTAATAAAAAGTATAAAACATATTTCCCACATCACAATTTTAGATTGTTTTATTTTTCCATTTAGTGTCAACCTATAGTAAAAAATTGTAACATTTGTCTGCCTAAGTTATATGAAACAAATGCTTAAACTATTTGGCCATGAAAGGGTTATGGCATGTGTAAAGTTTCGAATAAATTTCATTAAACATTTCTGAATTTGATTGATTGAATTGTTCTACTATTGTTAATTGGAAATTGTTGAATTTGATTGCCTGATTTTTATTTTCCTACATTTTCTAAAAAAACTTATTTAAACAAAAAACATTTTGTTTTTCGTTTTAGAAAATTTAATATAAATAATTAGTATAGAGTTTAAAATTACTTTTATAATTTGTACATTGTATGACCGGCACAGCACGTAACTCGAAATGCAAACAAGGTGACAATGATCTTCATCTGAAATTCGTTAAGTCAAATTGGTTCTGACTTTTACAATAGATGATTTACAACCACATCTAAAACAATTGGTCTAGGTTGTATTTGGAGACATACAGAATCTGGCGCATTTGCCTCATTTTGTTACTATTAGCTATGGCAGCTTTTGTATTTATAACATCCATTAATAATCATGAAATTCAAATAAACTGTTATTTTTCAATATTGTTCTAATACAGAATATTTTTGGTTTACTGTTTAAAAGTTTTTTAATAAATTAATGAGTTTTACAGAATTTGCTTTATCTTAAATATCTATACAGTAAAACCTTGGATTGCGACTAACTTTGTTTGCGAGAATGTTGCAAGACATTCAAATTTTTAAAAGAATTTTCAACTTGATAACCGAGCTAAGTCTTATAATACGAGTAACTTCCAGGCCATTCGATCATATTCCGATGACGCTAACAAGTTTCTGTTCTGTTGAACTTCTACTCCTTCCTTTGGTGGCATCTTTGGAGTGCTATAGAATCGCAATATATATTCTTGCATAAATGATCTTTTTTAATTTCAACTGCGAAATTTCTTTTTACAGGTTCTGTGACCTTGCGAGTTCTTCTTGTTAACTTTTTAAGAGCTAATTTTGCTGGGTCAACTTCTTGGCTATTTGTGGAAGCATCCATGTCTGTTCCATCCGTCGGTAGCATTGAATCATAAATTTTGATTGTTGGAGAGCTTCAGCCTGATAATGGGCCAAGTCGTGGCATTATCTCTCGAACTCTGGATAGTTATAGTTCAATATAAGATTAATTTTAAATAACGATTATACATAAAAGTTATTAGGAGTATAATGCTGGTGTACTGAGTTGGAATTTATTTGTTTAATTCAGTTTAAGATTTATTTAAACTTATCCTTCTTAGTTAAAATGTATTTACTTTCCTAGAGTCTATAATACCTCGTCTAGAAGCACCACAATTTTAATCTCACCACTATATATCCACGAGTAAGCCCATGTTGGTACTGCAAACAGGAGCTGAAAATCCATGAGAAAGTGAGCTCCATTTATAGAACTATTTCTCATAATATTTTCACTTACGGCTTATTGACTGCATATGAAAGGTCTTACGTCTCTTTCTTTCTATACCCTTGTCCATACTCATCTATTTCTGCAATTCCTATTTCAATTTGTCACCGTTACCCTTTATTTATTAAGGTATCTTTCAAATATTTTAACAGAGTTCGTCCTTATTTTATGGAAATATTTCCTATTTCATTTATTTAATCACTTTTTCCAACTGCACTTTCCTACTATTTTCCTTTTTGTCTTTCCCTGTATTTTAAATTCAATCTATAGTTAATTTTCTAGGAATTATCTTAGCATGTGACTAATTATTTATAGTTTAATCGTGATATCATACAAATATTAGCTTACGGTAGGGTTGCCATAATTCTGGGACTACAGGCTGGGACAATCTCCCCTCCCTTCTCATTACGCTTCACCCCCCAAAAAAACCAACAACAAAACTTTTATCGACAATCATACATTTATTATGAAAAATTGATTTATAAAAATTAATTTAAAATATTTGAAAGACATAAAACAATTAAAGAAGAGGTTGATAATAAGTATAACAATAGCAAAAAGGTTCGATAAATGGTGAAGGCGTTGTAGACATATCCACAATCGAAAGTGCCCATATTTTAGTGCGTAGTCCATGACATCTGTGGCTTTAAACCTTGTGGTTAAGCATCAACTCGTCACAATTAAAGATAATAAAAGGGCCCCCGGTGAATAGGATGCCTTCTGTCAAACACTAACATACGTTCAATGAATATTTTTCGTATTTCCTAAGGGTAGAGCGCGACAGCAACATGAATTTCAAAATTCCGCTCTGGTTAAGTCCCTGTGACTAATAGCAGAGCACCTTCAAAAAACGCGATGCCTTGAGTGCTACAGATTCAAAACAACTACCTTTGCGCCCATTCGTGGCTGATTGGTATTTCGAGCATAAAACTGTCATACACCGCAATTCCAAGCCCAACCATCCGTGTATTAAGTGTGCTCTCGAAATTTGTCATGGGCGTTAGAATTTTTATTTATTAATAATAGACTCAAATTAATATCATTTAAAAAAATGGCCTTTCTTTTTCTGATAAGTGGTGTATGGGATGTGGGAGGACGGATGTGTTGCTTTGAATGTCGGTTTTGCCATGTGCGCGTATCAATACTAGCTACTAGCTAACTCGTACCCAGCTTTGCTCGGAAACATTTCGTTAATTTTGGCTTTCATGTTTAAAAATATATATATTCATTCGTAAATCTTAAATTTAAAGGGACAAATAAATCTTGGCCCGGGACACGAACCTCAAAACCGGGATGTATGACAACCATAGCCTACGGGGAATTTTAATGAATGCATGATTTGCATTACATCGCCGAGCTTAGTCAACGTAAACTAGTTTCTAAACTGAACCCTTTGATTTAATGACAACAGCTATATAACAATGGTAAATAAAAATGCATGCTTCTTAATGTACTTAATTTTTGCGTTTCTATAATAACCACAGTTACCGCCGTTTGCACATCTCATCATTTCCCAAATCTATGCAAAAATGCATAATTTTACTTTAATTTTCACTCTGATAACTGTGAAACAATATACGCGATCTAATGTTCCTTTAGACTTTCGCCGATCTAAATCTCTATTTCTAGTCGTTCTTCTGTTGTTCTCACATAATATGGCAGGTTTTTATGAAAAAAAGTTTTTGTGTTCTACTTAAACACTTAATAGTGTTGCTCCCTTAACTATGGCTATATTCCCGTATTTTACCCATCAAACTGCTCTGACTGACGTTGCCATTGGGTGTCTCAGCTTACTCACAGCGCCTTATCTTCCCGATCATTGCTACTAGGCCTGACCGTTCAGCAGACTACTGAAGGGTGAAAGTTTCATAATACCGCACCTACCGATCTCAAAATTAACTGAGTAGTCTAATACCAGTAGACCGCCTTCACGATTTAACATAATAACAATATTAAAAGATTTCAAGGGAGAATATAAGCCTGTAAATATAAAAATATTCACAGCCATCCAAAATAAGTTAAAGAAACATTAACATACAACGAAACTATATTTAAACAAACAATGAGCTACTGAAAAATTTGTTTCTTAACAAAAATTTCAAAATTTGCATAAGCTGAAAAGGAGTTAAAATTGTTAGTGTACGGAAAAAAACTCAATTCCTTAAAACGCTGATAATCCATCGACGGTCTCTCCTTATCTCGTTAACACTAGGTTCACACTTTCCCACGCACATCACACAATTTTCACCTTACCACCATGCACCCATGGGCGGATCCATGATGTGCTGTGCATGACAGCCGAGTGCTATTCAAGCAGGGGAGCATCGTTACGATACTACTCCTTGAATAACCTTCGTTTCGGGTTCTAGACGGCCGTTAGAAGGTCTTATTTCTCATTCATTTTTATTTAACGGCCAGTATTGAGCCTACTCGCTTCTGAACCTTAGGGAAAAAGATATGATATTGTGGTAATCATTACATCCACACCCTATCAGAACTTGTCGGTAGATAAAAATTTCAGGGAGGGATACCACTCTGATTTGTTAAAGAAAATTTTGTTGTCATCTAAATTAGATTTGTGAGTTAGAATTTATCATTTTTATATTTAGATTTATTGAAATTAACTAATCTATTTAAATTCAGAAAGTGATTCAAGATTTAATTAATAAGTTGATTGTTATTAAATTAATTTAATTTATAAAGTAACGGAAGATGATGGAAAAGAGTCACTCGGCGAGTGATCGATCTTGTCGCTTTCCAATAATATCTCATGTACATCTTTCTCTTTCAACGCCGACTGAAAATTTTATTTAGATCAATCAAACTCTAGCAATATCTTGGGAAATAATACAGCGACTGTAATGAAAATGCGAAACAAACTATTTATTTAGTAAACATCAAATAGTAGAATTTTTAAACAACAATGTCATGCATGTTGATCATGAATTAGTCTTCATCGGCGTCTTTGTAGACGGGAAAATAACATGGCTGCGGTCTTCGCTGATACATGGATAGATCTTCTTGAGAGGCCTTTACAATCACTAACTTCTAGTAAGGGTCGCTCGGGGGTCCTTTTAGAGAATGGCTGTCGATGCGTGGGGCATAGACGACTTCTAAATCTTGATCCACTGGCTTCAGAAGAAATTCAAGCGGGGTAGAGCCCCCACGAGCTGCAGATGGCAGGTTGATGGCTGGAGTTTCAGAGACTTTTAAGTTCGGTTGGAGCAATGCATTCTCAGCTCGACGCTTTTCTCGTCGACGTCGATTCTTATTCGGCTTATGCCTTTAAGAGTGAGTAGAGATTTGTAATGTTTCTCAGTCGTCATACTTCCTTGACCTGATGGATTGGGGATTAGATTGGTCGTCGGTCACGGTAGATGATGGGCCAGAATGACATTAATCTGTTGTGCTATGCTCCTGTCCAGCAATCGCGCCTGCAAATCCTTTTCGGTTAAAATCTGCCGGAATGTAGCGCTTTGCTCAGTGATTGTGATTCGTTGCGCACGATCAATAATTAGGTCAGTAGTGTCTATACCAGGCAAACCAGACACATCCCCCTGATATGGGTAAACCATCACACTATCCTGCCACAAGGCAAACCAGGGACATCACCCTGATACCCTCAACCTACGGATTTCTCAAACCTCCAATTTTTCTTATTTTCAAATTTTTCCCAAATCTATGATTTTGGTAAATGTGGTAAATTAGAAACATTCACAAGTCTTCATTTCCCCTTAACGGGTGCTCACTGGAAACGGCTAAAAGCTATCGAGTTTACCAATATCAGTGGTATGTGCCATGGATTGCCTGGTATAGACACTACTAAATAGAAATCTTTGAATTTCTTAAATTTTTTAATTTCTAATTTTTTAATTTTAAAAATTTGTGTAATTCTTGTAATAAATATATTTCAAAAGCTCACAAAGCTGAACATGAAAAAACTAAAATTTGTATCCGCTTTATTAAAACCTTTTACCTCTGAAAAAATCATAATATAAAACAAACCTTTTAAAAATGACAACTATTCCGAAAATTATTCCGAAAAATGAGGGTACTCTGACATTTATCTGTGTGGAATGTAATAAAATGTTTATAAATAGTCAAGGTTTATCATCCCATAAAAAAGTAGAGAACATTTAATAAATATAAATCGCTTAAATGATTCAAACTCTAAAAAATGTGATAAATGTGGTGAAATATTTATAATATCAGGTTATGCTTCTCATTATAAGTCATGTAAAGGCATCAAACATAAACCTACAAAACAAAGAAAAAGAGAAATTTTTAGTGAAAAATAAAGAATTTGATGATCAAGAAAGAAAACAGCAAGAATTATTCAAAAATAAAAATTGAAAAAAAAGGATTAGATGCAGTTCGATCAAGTGTAAAAATTGGCACTCCTCAACCTTCAGATGCAGGAGTTAAATTTTATATTTTATTCAACAAAGATAAAATCATGGAAGAAATGAATATTGCAATAAAATAATCCGGTCACATTAAATTCTGCGTAGATTTATACATTTCATATGATAGAGTTGTAATACAAGATAATTCTAACCATCGCAGCTTTTTTTCATTTATTCAATAAATCAAGAGATGATATAATTAATAAAATTTAGAAAAGTTTAGAAAAGGAAGTTGGATTTAAATCAGAATATATTTCTGGAAGTGATATGATTTTGTTTTCTTTTGAATATATTGAAATACATTTCTGGAAAACAATTCCATTTCAACCAAAAGTTTATCTTCGAACACCTGATATTCTTAAAAGCAAATACATTATAAATGTTAAAAACGATGATGATAAATGTTTTCAATGGGTAATTCTTTCAGCTAAACATCCACAAGAAGATCATGCAGGTTTAGTATCAAAATATAAACAATTTGTAAATGATTATATCTGGGATGTTATTGGTTTCCCTGTGAGCGGTGTTGAAATTACTCATTATTTTTTAGACAAGAATGTGGAAAATTTTGAAAAATTAAACAATTTGAGAATAAATATTTATAATCATGAAAATCCCAATTCTCGAAACATTAACACCATATACATTTCAGAAATGAATCATGATATATAAGCTATCAATCTTCTAATAATCAAAGGACAGAATTTACGAAAAAAAGATGTTTTTCATTATGTATTGTGGGGCCAGAACACAAACGGCCTTGGAAAATGTTTAAATGGATCGGTAACACACATGCAAACATAACATGCAAATTCAAACTCAAACCTATTAAAACATCAATTAAACCCTATCAAATATGAGGAAAAAGAGAATTACATATAAAATAATAAACATAAAAATAAATTAAAATAATAACAAAATGCAACAAGATCCGCACGATACAAACACAAACATAACATGAAAACCCAACAAATTCGACCGAAATTTAATAAATTAATAAAAGTTCATGAAAATGAAATTTAAATCAAAAATTGGAATTAGAAATAATTCAATAAAAATTCTAAATAAAAAATTATTAAAATAAATGAAAAAATAATAAAAACAAAGATTAGAATACTCTAGAAAATAACAAGGTCGAATTTTGTTTTACTAAATCAAAATTAACACGCGAGGTTAGGGACAGAAAATAGGTAAAAAATACCGATACATTTTCACATAAAATTTAACCACTTTTCAAACCAATTTTGAAATAGAATTTTTGCGAATTTTAAAAATCTACTTTGAATTATTTTTAGGTGAGCAGTAGTTTTATTTGGAAACTCTCTCTCCACGTCCCGTCCTCGCAACCTCGGTAGAGCTCTGCTTGGATGTCGGCGTGGGGAGAGATGTATATATTTTTGGTTTATGAAATGATTTGGTCAAGTAATTTTGTACTTTGTTTTTAATATGTTAATAAATATTTATAATGCTAAAATTATATTTGTTTTTCATAATTAATTTATTTGTCGAAATTTTTCCGGCCCACAGCCAAGACACATCGCAAGTTAGTAAAATCAACATACAATTCAGATTCGTGTAAGTGCGTGGAATATCGCCAATGATCTGTGCCCGTGAAGACCCGGCGTGCGGAACGCAGGGATTGGAACGTCAATACTATTCCGTAAAGAAGAAAGGAGGAATAAGGAAGGGGTCTTTTGGCCACTTTCTCGTTTCTCGTTTTCTGTAAACTCGACCTAAATTATTCTACATACAGCTCAAAATCATCACACCGAGTAGTCCAGTGGGCACTCATTAAATATAATATAAACATAAATTGCGTTTAAGGCTTATTAAAGGGAAGGGTTACGGGGAATAAATCAAATGAAATCACTACTATGAATTAAAATGAACTAACCAACTTAATTTAACTGTAAATTCGAGAATTTCAAATTGTTATTAACCATCCCAATTTCTAATAAAGTAAAGAATTTAATCAGATTCCAAGTCCGAGATTAGGCGCGTCATTTTCCAAACCCCCTGATAAAACCAAAATCACCGCCATATAGTTGGGGTAATTATTTCTCATAAATTCAAATTTGATATGAAATTCCCAAATTATAAATTAAAGTTACTGTTAGATAGTTATTAGGAAACCCGATAAAGGACATAAGGGCAATGATAATTATTAAAACCTAAATCACCCTGCGGAATCAAAACAACTTTTCCACCCATAATAATGATAACTAAATTCTCTAAACCCTCATCATTAAAATTATACCAACTATAGTGAATTAAGTACAACGCAGGCTAAAATAACTCCCACAAAGAATTTAGAATAAAAACTAACTAATTATCATAATAAAATTCCAAATATAGATAAGGAAAGAAAATCCGGTAGAAAACGCATATCACTCCAAAGTTGAGTTCGAATTGATAAACCCTCCAGAACTCGCTCAATCATAAAGAGACTCCAACACTTGCCTCTAGTTCTACGATAATCCGAATCATGACTGAACCAAACATCAGAACTTCCCTGGAATAGGTTAATAAGAGCATAATTAAGTGAAATAAACGTACCCGACGCACTCATCTCCAAACAAATCCCGTCATAAGTACATGTGGTAACAATAGGCAAAACTGGGGAATACACTAAAGAAATATGACGACATCAAATACAAATGGATAAGAATTAAAATCAACCTAAAAAATTGTTCGAATGAGGGCTACTATCAACCGGAAACCATAAATCTCATTATATAAACCGAAACTATCGCGATCGTCGAGATTAGATATTCCGTCAATCAACATAAACACTTTACCAAAAAAAATATCGATTAAATTTAATGGTCAGTAAAAAAATTTTCTCACGCGAATATCCATCACTACCCTCCTGGATTAATCATAGTGCAGCGGATGTGCATACATCAACACCGGTTTATATAATTAAGTATGAATACCAACCGGTCATTTTTTTTTGTTGATTTCATTTTGGAAATATGAGTCCGACAACTACGGCGCCGGAAGGAGAAGCAGCAAGGGAATCGAGTCCCACGATCCATGGTAATTTATATTAAACTTTTATTTCATAAATTAAAAAAGTGATAGTTATTATTATTATCTCATAAATTTAAAATCGATGATTATATGATTTCATAAATTATAAAATTGATAGTTATTATTATCTCATAAATTTAAAGTTGATGATTACATGATTTCATGAATTATAGAATTGATAATTATATGGTTTCATAGATTGTGAAACCTATCGTTGTTATTGTTTCGTGGATTATGAGATTGATAGTTGTCAGCGTTTCATAAATTATAAATTGATAGATAGTATGATTTCATAAATTAAACATTGACAGTTATATCATTTCATAAATTTCGAATCGATAGTTATTTTTATTTCATGAAGTTTAGAGTTTATAATTACTATTTTTCCATAAATGTTAAGTTGATAGCCACTCTTATTTTCATAAATCTTAATTCAACAAGTATTTTAACCCGTAAATTTTAAATTAACGATTAATTTTCATTCCATAAATGTTAAATCGATGATTATGTTTATTGTATAAATTTTAAATCGACAAGCATTCCCCTCACCTAAACTTTAAACCGATAATTAATCTTGTTTTTCATGAATTATGCATTACCAATGGTTAAATTACCACTGATGAATTGGATAAACCTGTAGACAATCGTGGAGGCCAGTTTGAAAGGACATGATACATAGTTGTAGTCGTTGGGTAGACCAGTTACAAAACTATCGGAAGAAATATTGAAATTCGATTCTATCAGAGCCAAATTTATCCCTCTCCCCATTCTTAAAGAATAATTTTGTAAACGTCATGGTAATTCAGGGACATTCGTGCGAGACAGAAACGAATAGATATCCGACTCCAATTTCCTAAGCTACGCATCGTAAAGTATAGTTGGAAAATTTTCATCCGCAGCAATTATTATGTCAACAACGGCTTATAACTTCTATAATATTGAGTCGGTACGGACGATGCCTCGACGTCAATAAGCAAAACAGAGAAATAAAAGTTTGTGCTGATTTAATGAGGGGACTTAACTTAAATTGAATTAAATTAATAGCTCCAAAGAGAATTTAGTGCCCAGTCAAACCTAGACCGCGAGAATAAATATAGCAGTTAATATGAGATACTTTGAAACTACGTTATACCTGTTCACATAATCATAATGGTATTTTAGAAAGACCAGGGCCTCTCGAGTGGATTCCCGCCCATGTTGCGGAAGAATGGCGTCAGGCTTGGAAGCGAGCTCGGCCTGCAACAAGCCTCGAGGAGCCCCAACCCACGAGACCTCATCAGACCGCCTTGCAGTTGCTTGGAATGGAGAATGACACCCGTTGGACGAACAAGCGAGATGACAATCAGTACCCGGCTGAGGAGATTCGAGATCACGCGCGAAACCTCCTCGCCCGTTGGGAAGAAATTCAATGGCAGGTCGACCTACAGGTAGTTAAGGCCAGGCAGTACCTAGCCAATGTCGAAGACAACATCGCTGTCGGACGGATTGCGGATATTTATCCGACTAGGCCAGCCCGTAACACGAGGCGACCAGTGTTCGTCATTCCAGGTTACTCTCCGGAAGAAGGAGTCAGGAGATTTTTTGAAGACCCCTGACTTCACGGATTATTGAAACCACGGACATTAATTCGTATCACTAGTTAAATTAAAAAATAAATAAGTGTCGTTTGTCTTATTCAGTGATTCATTAAACTAAATTTCACGACCTATGTTTTATATTAGTCGAAATTTTTAATCATTCGAGTTAGTAGCGGAGTTAAAAGATTTTTATTGCAGCAATGGCATCCACACAACTATTACAAGCCGAGCTTGCCCATGCCAGACAAGCAAACACGAACCTTCTCGACCAGGTAATTCAACTAACACGGGAAGCCCAACAAATCAAGTCCACCTGGTCGGACCCGAAGAAGACTAAGGCTCTTTACCTCAGACTCACTGCTGCTCAAAAGGGTTGGGCGGAAGAACGTCAACTCAATCAGAGTCTTCGGACGCAAATCAGGGGATTGGAAGTCTCCCTGGCAGCCAGTCGGGAAGGGGAGGCGGTAACTTACCCGCTCATCTTCGCCCCATCTCAGTTGGCGTACCGGGATCCAATCAACAATGCCGCGCTGGCAGCGAATCCCTCAACAGTACCGTCAAGTAATCACCGGCCGGGAAGCAAGGAGCGTGCCCGACGGAGAGCTGCCCGTCTAGCAAGCCAATCGAATTGAATACCCAGTACCGTGCTGACACTGAGTTAATTTACAAACCTTGAGTATTTTAATCGTCCTTTCTTTTTTTTATAAAATAAAATTGTATTTGTTATTAAACAAGTATAAAGTAGCAGGTTATAAAATAATTATTATATATGTCCTGTATGCCAGACCCAAACCTCTGACCCATACTTTAAATTTTATAATGACCATAAAAATCACTTGACTCAATTTTATACGGATAAAAAATCATTGTTTAAACACAGTTTGAAACGAAAAAGCACCATAAAATCTGAAATACTTGAAAAAATATTTATTAAAGATGATTTACAAATTGGACTAGGGTTAAGTGACATTATTGTTGAACCAGAAATTGAATATGATTTACTACCCTCACATCGAATTATAAAAGTGAACATCGGAAGAAATAATGTTAAGGAAATAGTTCTTCCATCTTCTCTTTTGAAAAAATTAAAAATTACATTAAATGAAATGAAACATTCAAAAGTTCAATTTGGAGTCCAAGTAGAATTTGAAAAAGATGGGGAACTCAAAGTAGTTAGTATATAAAATCGCGCTGCTTCAGTGACTACAACTTTTCTTGATGAGGGTATAAAGAAAATAAATGAAAAGATTGTTGAACGAACAGAATTAGGAAGTAGTTGGAAAATAAACCGAATACTAGAAGTAAATTTCAATATAACCAAAGTTTCGAATATATCTAGGTTATCTGGACATAGTTATATTCCAACACCTAAAGCTCTAATAGGTAAAAAGGCAATAGTTAACGTACAAAATACCGATAGTTTATGTTTCATATATAGTGTTTTGACTGTATTGAAATCTTATAAAATCAAGAAACATAGAGATAGATCAAGAAAATATTTACCGTATATGAATGACTTGGTATACGATCCTAACGATATGCCAATGAAACTGTGTGATATTCCAACTTTTGAGAAGAAAAAGCCTGGTTTAGCAATTAATGTAATGATTTATAATAACGAAAATTTTGAGGATAGAGAAGAACTTATAATGAAGCATCCATATTTAAATATAATTCACCGAACAAAAGTAACTGGAGTGGATCCAATTTATTTATTATTGATAAAGGAGGGTGAAAAATATCATTATACAGCAATAACTAATTTACAATCCTTGATGAATTGTCATAAAAACAATGATTGTAATGTTCGAATTTGTTGCAAATGGTGTGAAAATTGTTTAAATGGATTTCGTAAGCCAACATCCTTTGAAAAACACCAAGAGTTATGTAAGAAAAATCAGTTGGGTACTATGCTATATACATTACCAAAAGATAAAGATAAATATTTGGAGTTCAAAAACTGGTCAAAAACGATAACACCTCCTTTCGTTATCTATGCAGATTTTGAATCTATTTTACCAAAAGATGACATTTATTTTCAAAAACATTTGCCAATTTCTGCTGGACTCTTATTAATCAACAACTTTACTGGTATGACAAGTTACCATCATTTCATTGGTCAAAACTGCGTTTATGAATTGTTGAAGAAGGTTTCAGATATAGGAACAAACATTGTGCTACCATATTATAAAGAAACTGGGAAAAAGCTAATGTTACCACTTACTTTTGACGAAGAATATTCATTTGATAATTGTGAATATTATTATTTGTGTAATAAGAACATAGTAGATAAGGTTAGAGACCATGACCATTTTACAGGAAAATATATTGGTCCAGCATGTAAAAGTTGTAATGTTAATAGGAGCATCAAAGAATTATTACCTGTAGTTTTTCATAATTTACGTGGGTATGACTTACATCATATCCTTAAGTATGGAATAAATCAATTTCCGAATTGGAACTTATCATGTATTCCAATTAGCAGTGAAAAATTCTTATCCCTTATGGTATATGTTGGTAAGCTTAGAATACGTTTTATCGACTCTTACCAGTTTGTTAATGACTCATTAGCTAGGGCTGTGAAAACTTTGACTAGTTTACCATTAACAAAATCTGTTTTTACTGGTACCATTGTTAATGAAAAAGGTATTTTTCCGTACAACTTTGCCACTAGTTTAGAGGTCCTTGAAAATACTTATGAACTGCTTCCAATCTGGGAAGGAGTGAGTGAAGTTGAATATGAGAAAGCTCAATTAATTTGGACTGAAACTAAATGTGTAAATTTACTTGACTATATGATGATATACTTGAAACTCGATTGCTTTCTTTTAGCTGACTTTTTCCAACAATTTCGGGCGAAATCTATAGCTCATAATAGTTTAGAGCCTTTAAATTATTTTGGTATTCCTGGAATGTCTTGGAGTTCTGCGTTAATAACTTTAGATAAACCCATTGAACTATTGCAAGACATGGAAATTTATAATTTTTATGAGGGTGGTATTCGTGGAGGTCTTACTTTTGTGAATAAACACTTTGTAAAAACTGATGAAACCACTGAGTTGCTTTATATAAATATTAATAATTTATACGGTTGGGCTTTAAGCCAACCTTTAACTTGTGGCAAATTCAGTTGGATACTTGATGGTTTTGATTCAATATTGTCAGATTGTTTTTCTTTAAATCTTGAATCTTTGTCGTATGGGTATACTCTTGAAGTAAATCTTGAAATTCCTTCTGATCTTCACGATAAGTTAGACGACTTTCCTATTGCTGCTGAGAAAATGAAACCTGATGGATCTAAGGTTGAAAAATTGTTATTGACTCATTACCCAAAAAATAATTATGTGATTCATTGGCGTTTACTAAAATTATACTTGTCTCTTTGGGTTAAGGTTACTCATGTGAATCGAGCTGTGAGATTCAAACAGTCTCCTATTTTTAAAAACTACATTGATACCAATACAGATTTAAGAGCAAAAAGTACAAACACACTAGATAAAAATTATTATAAGTTGTTAAACAATAGTTTGTATGGTAAAACTGTTGAAAACCTGAAAAAAAGAATGAATTTAAGATTATGTAATACAGAAAAGAAGATGATTACATATGCTTCTAAACCAACTTTTCAAAGAAGTATCAAAATTGCTGATGATCTAATTGCTGCGTTGTTAAATCCTGACTCAGTATGTTTAGATCGACCAAGTTATATAGGACAATCAGTGCTTGACTTGTCGAAACTTCGAATGTATGAGCTTCAGTATAAGGACTTGGAAAAATATCGACAACAATTTAATTGTGAGATTAATATAGTTGCTGGAGATACAGACTCTTTCTTCTTGGAGATTAGAAATTGTAAACTAGATATTCTTTTGTCTGAAATGGTTAAGGATAATCTTTTGGATACATCTAATTACCCTTCTACTCATCCACTTTATTCTAAAAAACTTGATTCGGTCATTGGAAAATTTAAACACGAAAGTAAGGGAGAAGGTTATGACGAATGGGTTTTCCTTCGACCCAAATGTTACAGTTTGTTAGGTAAATCTTCTTGCCTAAAAGCTAAGGGAGTCACATTAAAGGATACCGATCTAACTCATAAATCCTATAAAAAGTGTTATGAGAAAAACTCCACCTTTTCTGTACCTCAATTTCGTATTGGTACAAACAATCATCAACTTTATAGTTTTAAAACTTCAAAGGTCGCACTAACAAACAAAGAGGATAAAAGGGTTTGGGTAGAAAAGAATGTAAGCCTGGCATATTGTCATTATATGATTGAGACTGAAAATGAATAAAGATAATAATTTTCCACGTGATTATCCGACAGCACATCCAACAGTACATCCAACAGCCTATCAAACAGATCATCCAATAGCTCAGCCAACTGTTCATTGAAATAATAAATGTATACCTATATACGTTCTTGTTCTTATTCATTATTTTGTAATTTTTTGTGTTTACATTATATTTTAGTTTGTTTTATTTTTGTTAGAGGGGGGGGGTACCAAAAAGTGGGTCAGGTGGCACACATCTACCTACTGTTACAACAACACCAGAGATGAAAATATAATATGAACGACTTTGTATTCACAAGTAACCAAAAAGGATTACAAATAACAAAACATCATTTAAAAGATGGTCGAAATTATTAAAACCTTTAGCAATTATTTATGGAGATTTCGAGGCAATAAATGATCCAATGAATACAGTTGATCAAATTGAAAAGATTTTAATCAAAGAAAATTACCAAAATTATAATTATGTTAGTGATGAATACGAAACCGAGATCATGAAAAAGAAGAATTTATTAATAAATTTTTCTCATACAATTAATCTTTCACATCAAATTCCATCAGCATATAGATTTTATGTAAAAAGTAATTATCCTGAAATATTTGAATCTTGTGAATTAAGTTTTAGAGAAGATGTTTTGAAAGAATTTACAAAAACAATTAATGAATTGGAACATGTATTTCATAAAATTTTTTAGAAAACCAATTTCAAGTTAAACATCCCCAAAACAAGAATTAGAATTTGAACAAGCTAGTAAAAAGTTGGATTTGTAAAGGATCTTTTGGAGCGCAAGCGACTGTTCCTGGAACGTCATCGATCATTACTGAACAAGTTGATCAAGATGATCAGGATGAACAAGATGATCAAGATGAATTCAACAAAATTAAAGTTAGAGATCATAATCACTTTATATAATTATTAATAATTATTGAGGTGCAGCACACAAATTTTGCAATGTTAATTTAAAATACTTAATAAAATTCCAGTAATATTTCATAACCTAAGTGGATATGATTTTAACATGTTTATAAAAGCATTGGCGGAGAAAGCAAAGAATAAATTTCACGTAATAGGAAAAACTAATGAAACATATATTAGTGTAGATTATGGAGGTTTTAGATTTATAGATTTCCTAAGATTTTTTGGAATGAGTCTTAAACAAGTTGCAAATTCTCTATCACCAGATGATTTTAAAATAACAAACCAATTTTCAATAGATTCAATCTGTAAACAAAAAGGAATTTATCCATATGATTACATTGATTGATTTGACAAATTTCAAGAAACTCAACTTCTTCCAATTTCTACCAAACATCTTCCAATTGGTAATTTTCAATGGGAAAACCCGTTAAAATGTGTTTACTGGAAGAAACCAAAGCAATAAACAAAATAAATCATGGATAAAATTTTATCAACTTCAAAAGATTCCCCAATTGAATAGTTTTTTGAAGTTGATTTGGAATACCCATAAGAAATTCATGAGAAAATAAAACATTTTCCATTTGCTCCATACAAGAGAATAATAAAATATGAAGAATTGTCTCCATGACAAAAAGAAAGAAATCTTCAACAAGATTATTCCACCGAGAAATTAATTTGTGATCAACGTGATAAAAATTTCTATCTCGTACATTATAGAATGTTGCAATTTTACCTTCGACATAGAATGATTAAATTAAACAAGTTCATAATATAATTTCATTCAAACAAAAACGATGGATGGAACCTTATATTAATGGAAACATTGCAAATAAAAATCTTGCAAAAAACAATAAACAAGCTTTCCTTGATACAATTTATAAACTTTTAAACAATGTAGTCTTTGGGAAAACAATGGAAAATCAAGACAAGTATAGAACAATAAAATTATTCACAAAACAGTCTCAAAACCAACATTTAAAGAAGAAAATTTTTTTTCAGAAATTTTTACAGCTGTTGAAATTGGAAATTTTTAAAAAACATACAACAAACCAATATATATATAGGGTTTAGCATCCTGGAATTATCAAAACTTCAAATGTATGAAGCTAATTATGATGTATTGCAACCACATTTCCAAGATAGAATTTCTTTACATCAAATGGATACCGATTCTTTCATTTTAAAATTTCAATCTCATGAGTTGATCAAGAAATAAAAGATGACCCCATTCTAAGTAAATATTTTAATGATTCTGGAAAATTATTTTCTTACAAGGATGAAAGACCGAATAATATAATAAATGAAGCGATATTTATTCGTGCAAGACAATATTCTCTTTTTACACAAATTCCTTGTGGTGATAATATAAAAAATAACAGGATAAAAAAATCGGTGACAAAAGCAATTCCACATAACATGTACAAAGATTTTGTTGAAAAGAAGAACACAAGATTTGAAATAGTACATGCAATTAGAAGTGTTTTACACGATGTATTTTTAGTTGAACAAAATAAAATATCCTTCAATAATTATGATGATAAAAGATATATTTTAAATGATGGAGAAACAACACTTCCTATTGGAAATCATTTAATAGAAATAATATCTCGAATTGATGAAAAGAGTAAAACAGTAGGTAGTTAGTAGCTTTCTGCGCCCACACACCATTGCAAAATAAAAACAGGGGGGTTCGCGACAGGTTAAATTACGAAATGACATAATCTAATCTCGAATTATCTTTATTACATAATTATGTAATCAAGATAATTAATTTTTGTGTGCGCATCTTTTTTTGATAAATTTTTTTGAAATAATTTTTCGAATTTTTTTGGTGGATTTTTTTTAATTCAAATTTTTGGCGCATTTTTATAAATTCAAATTTTGGACAATTTTTTGAATTAAAATTGTTTGAAATATTTTTTTGAATAAATTTTTTTCATCCACAAAATTTTTTCAATCACATTATAGTCAGGGGATATTTTTTGACTCTCGATAAAAAGCCTAAGATAAAAATGGCTTGAATCTCCTATCAATAAAAAAGCCTAAAATTAAAACTGGTTCAAATCGCATACGATGGTCACAGAGGGTATTTTTCATCCACAAAATATTTTTTTCAATCACACTATAGTCATGGGGTATTTTTTGACTCGATAAAAAGCCTAAGATAATAATGGCTCGAATCGCCTATCAATAAAAAAGCCTAAAAATATTTTATTAATTAAAAATCCTATAAAATATTTCTTAGATTAAAAAGCATAAGTAATTTTTCTTGATAAAAAACCATAAAATAAAAATTGGATCAAATTGCCTAAGATAGTCACACTATAGTCAAGGATATTTTTAACTCTTAATAAAAAACAAGGAAATATTTGGTTTCAATATTTTCCATAGGTCAGGGGTATTTTAAAGGCTTGTTTAAAAAATACTTGTAATATTTGGTCACACAATTTTCATAGGCAAATTTAGGCATTAGATAAAAAATAAGTTAAAATACCTAAAGTAAATTAAGGTAAATTAAAGGGTCTAAAGTAAATTAAAGTACATTAGAGTACATTAAAGTAAATTTAAGTATGTTAGAATAAATTTAAGTAAATTAAGGTTCCTAAAGTAAATTAAGGTGCCTAGAGTAAAGTATGGTAAGTTAGGTAAGAATTTTTTAAAATTAAATAGAGGGTCAACAGTTAAGTTACATAAGCGTAAATAAATTTTAAAGCTGAATATTTTAAAAGCAGTTATAGTTGGCAAATTACATAAGGTAAGAATTATTTAAAAGTAAATAGAGAGTCAAAAGGTAAGTTATATAAGGTTAGAATTTCTAAAGTAACTTTTTAAAGTAAAATTACATGATAGAATGTTTTAAATAAAATTTTAGTATAATTTTATCGATCAATTTTTATACATTTATAAATTATAAAATTTTTAGCATAATTTTACAATGAAATTTTTTATACATGATTTTTAAATAGAATTTTTAGTATAATTTTATCGATGAATTTTTTATATATGATTTTTAAAGATGAAATTTTTAGTATAATTTTACAATGAAATTTTTTACTATAATGTTTACAATGACTTTTTTGTACATGTTGATAACGATTAAATTTTCAAAGAAATTTTTCATAAACTATTTTCAAAGAATTTTATTAAATGGAATTTTTGAGTTTCAGCGTTACATAGTAATGCCTAAGGTATATAGTCGTCATTCGCAAGAGCAACCCATCTCCTCCACTCTATAGCAACACACTATTAATAATATAATAATAATAATAGTAATAATAATAATAATAATAATAATAATAATAATAATAATAATAATAATAATAATAATAATAATAGTAATAATAATAGTAATAATAATAGTAATAATAATAATAATAAAATTAATAATAATAATAATAATAATAATAATAATAATAATAATAATAATAATAAATTCATCAACAATCAAAGAAAAAGTTAACTTACTTGGTATTAACTTCTGAATACTGATAACCAATACACACTGAATAATCCATTGATTAATAACTGAACAACAATTACTAGGTACTGTATACAAATGACTGAGTACCGTACAACTCACTATATACATACTAGGCATTGAGTAATTGAGTATCTTATTCAATTGAAATTCCGGCGGCGCCGATTGATCATTGTATTTCGTGACGTTAACACTTTTTATTAATTGATTATTACTCGATTTTATTTTAGTACCGTTACTGATCGTGGTCATCGCGGCGTAGACGCATATCTAATTTTTCTCTTTCTATCAATATACTCTAGTTAGTTATTCATTTTACTTTTACCGATTTAAATTCTCGTTGTTAGTCATGGTAATTATAGTTTATTGTCATCACTTTTTCTGGCCATCTAACTCCTATGACCTTAATTATTACCATTATTGATTTTAGTAGTTATTTATTTAATCGTGGTCATAGCAATTGAAATTTATTATCATTACTTATCATCATTACCGATTTCATTATTTGTTTATTACTCGTGATCATAATAGTTGAAATTTATTATCATTAATTATTACTTTTACTGACTTTATTATTTATTTATTTAATCGCGATCAGTATTTACAGCGCCCTTTCCTGTTATCCTTTTTTATTTGATTCTAAAACTATTTCTGTTGATATTAGAATATTACGAGTGTCCACAGGACTACTCGGTGTAGTGATTTTGAGCCGACTGTCATTTAAGATTTTAGGTCGAATTTTCAGGAAATGAGATACTACCTCACCACCTCCCAATTTCCCCTATAACGGATAATATTAACGTTCCAGCTACTGCGTTTTCACGCCGTAGCCTTCACGGGCACAAACTATTGGTGGACTTACACCGCACTTACACAGTTTGGTTAGGGTGTACATATTTTATTGGCTTGCAGTGATGTGTCGGCTGTGGGCCGGAAAAAATTTCGACATAAGATTTCATGATTATAAACTTTTATTTGTATATAGAAGCATATGATAAATCATCATTCATTAAACCTCATCACAAATCTTTCCCCACGCCGGCGTCCAAATAGAGCTCACATGAGGTTGTAAGGGCGCGACGTGGAGAAAGTTTTCGAGGATTCCTCCACTCACATTTGAGAATTTAATCTGCTTGAAACTAGTTCCTGATTGAGATTAATCAGAATTGATTAAAACTGGTTGTCTGGTTAAGACGGTAAGATAATTCTGTGAAAATGAATCGGTATATATTCCTATTGTACGACCCTAACCTTGCGTGTTAAATTTGATGTAGTAAAACAAAATTTGACCTTGAAATTATTTGTATAATCTAAATCTAATTTTTATTATTTTCTTGATTTGGTTTGACAATTTATTCCTTAAATTTTTAATTAAATTATTTATAGTCAAATTTATTTTATTTTAATTCAACTTTTTCATAAATTCTTTACTTTTACTAAAATTGTCAATTTTTCAGTCAAATGTTATGTTATTTTGTTATTTCTATGTTATTTTCATGCGGATCTTGATGCATTTTGTTATTATTTTAATTTATTTTTATGTTTTTGATTTTATATTTTAATTATTTCTTTCTCAGATTTTGAGGTGGTTATTTGATGTTTTATGGGTCTGATTTTAAATTTACGTGTTGTGTTTGCGTGCGTGTTACCGATTCATTCAAACAAAATCGTGTCCTGGCTGAACATAAAACACTCGGGGGCCCATAATATTGCGACCTGCAATTTTTAAATTCCTTTTCAAATTCTACTTTTATACATTTGTTTGAGTCTACGAGCTCGCTGGTCGTGATCTCAATACCCACATACATGGTGGGTTTCTGGGTAGTGATGTGTGTTTAATTTAGCTAGTTGTTACCCGGACAGCCCCATATAAATATTTCTTCGCTTGCCACTCGGCACCCGTTGCTAAGCAACGTTGGAACTGTGTTCGAGTGGGTAGATCATCCGCAAAAAGTGAGCGCTATTGCTAATGCTATAATTGACCGAACGATCCATGGGTCCAACGAGCTGCCGATAGAAGGCCTGTGCTCGATTTCGATTCTTAGGTCCCATTATTCTCCTATCTCTTTCAAATGTCAACCTATACTCTCATATCATCTATCTTTATGTCCATTCGCTTGGTCCTTCTTATTATTGTCCATGTTGATGATTTTTTATGGTCTGTAAGCCCTTGGTTATGTTAAGTAAACACGGTACATCTCTTACCCTTATCCCTATTATAACTACAATGTTCCCTATTATTATTACTAGCATCATCATTGTTACTATTATATATATTACCTTTCTTAATTGTTACTACTATTACCTTTATTATTATTTTTATTACTATAACTACCATTATATTTATTGTTATTACTACTATGATTATTACTACTATTATTATTATCATAATTATTATCATCATTACTACAAATACCATGATTATTATTATTATTATCATTATTATTATTATTATTATTATTATTATTATTATTATTATTATTATTATTATTATTATTATTATTATTATTATTATAATTATTATAATTATTATTATTATAATTACCATTACCTTTATCATTATCGTTATTATTAATAAGATTTTGTAGGGATCCGTCCTTATTCCTCAGCGTTAAATTTTTTTTATTGATATACAACATTAGCCGTAATCCATATGTATTTTTCGGTTTTCGATAAAGTATTTTTGTAAATTCGAAAATTTTAGCAGCGTTCCGCCCTTATTTTACGGTTCATCCCTATTCTACAGTTTTCGACAAAGTATTTTCATTGACTCGGAAAATTTGAGCAGCGTTCCACCATTATTTTACGCATTCCATTTTTACGTTACTATTTTTGTTAAGTATTTGAATTAATTCGGAAAATTTGAGCAGCGTCCCACCCATATTTTCCGCCTCAACTCAAATTAATTTATTTAATTCTTATTTAAAAACATTATTTTTCATGATTTTGGTCGTTCGGATTAATCTTTTTCCGATGGCTATTCATTTTAACTGTTGCAACGATTTCGCAATTTTACCCACTACCCATTCCCTCTTTTTGTCCTTAAGATCTATGTATGTTCATATTATATTTAATAAGTGCCCACTGGACTACTCGGTGTTAGAGATTTTGAGCCGATTGTTGTTAAAATTCATGTCAATTTTTTAGGAAACGGATGATGAAGGAGCAGCCAATGGACTACTCATTTACCTTCCAATTTCCTTTATGTACGGATAATATTGACGTTCCAGCTCCTGCGTTCCTCACGCCGGAGCCTTCACGGGCACGAACTATTGGCGATTTTACACGCACTTACACAGTTCGATAGTGTGTTTTATTTTTCTATCTTGCGTTATGTTTTGGCTGTGGGCCACAAAAAATAAAATAATAGAAAAAATAAATTACCACATGAATTAGGCAAAAGTCTCGACGCATAAACTGTATATTTGGCATTCATATAAACAAATTTTAAATCGGGCATCGATGTACATAAACCAAAATAACATAACTGTAGATTAACAATCTGAAAATATTGCTGCAAAACATAACTGTAGATTAATAACCTGAAAATATTGCTGCAAAACATAACTGTAGATTAATAACCTGAAAATATTGCTACAAAACATGACTGTAGATTAATAACCTGAAAATATTGCTACAAAACATGACTGTAGATTAATAACCTGAAAATATTGCTACAAAACATAACTGTAGATTAATAACCTGAAAATATTGCTACAAAACATGACTGTAGATTAATAACCTGAAAATATTGCTACAAAACATGACTGTAGATTAATAACCTGAAAATATTGCTACAAAACATGACTGTAGATTAATAACCTGAAAATATTGCTACAAAACATAACTGTAGATTAATAACCTGAAAATATTGCTGAAAATATTGCTGCACAATAGTTGAAAAGCACACAGTAAAACAAGATAAAAAGTGTGCAACTTAATTTTGGTTGAAATCAATACTGCAAAGTAGTTGAAAATTTGTGAAAACACATCAGTATTTATACCTATAATTTGGCCTTAACCTTGCGTGTTAGTTTTACTGCGATTAAACAAAATTCGACTTTGAAATTATTTGTGTTATCTAAATTAAATTTTTATTTATTTCTTAATTTAAATTGGTAATTGATTTTTAACATTTTTAAATAAATTTATTCATCCAAAAATATTTTATTTTTATTCATTTAACTCATTAATTTTTACTTTTATATAAATGGTCATTTTACGGTCAAATTTTCTTGTTATTATGTTATTTTTTATGTAAATTTCGTGCGGTTCTTGATGCATTTTGTATTTATTTTATTTTACTTTTATGTTTTTTTATTTTATATTTATTTATATTCTCTCAGATTTTAAAGTGTTTAGTTGGTGTTGTATATTGTATTTTAAGTTATCTTGGTGCTGGGTTTTCGTGCTGTATTACTGATGCATTTAAACAATTCTCAAGGCTATTTTTGTATCTTTTAGAGAGGTGTACTTTATAATGGGTTTAGTTTATAGAGGGTGTTTCTGTAGGTATTATATTGATAATTGAAAATTGTTTCATCAAATGAATAATTAATTTGCACCAAGGGTTTATTTTATTATTTACCTATTTGATGTTTTAATTTATGCTGCTACCAAGGATTGACCGTTTAAAAGTTTTCAAATTTTAAAATGCCTAAAAATTAACTGTTTAACATAATTCTTATTAATAAATTATTATTCTTTCCATAGAAAATCTTTAGATGCAAATTAAATTTCAAAGTGTTTTAATATTCAATTGCTTACTTGAAACCGTCTGCAAAATTCGACTTCCTTTATCATCTGGTGTTTTAAATGTGACAGAACTAACATAGTGATAATTTTTAGCATTTTAAGGATTGTTTAATATTTACAGAATGTAATTTGTTAAAAATTGTTATATTGTGATGAAGTCTTAATTTTGTTATTCTAATCATAATTTTTATATATGGCAGTTTATTTATTTAATATTCTTTGGATCAAGTTCTCTTGAAATTTTTATTTTGATATTAATGAAATTTATCTAATAATACAATCATGAATAGTCATGTGAACTATTGTTTAAAATAAATAATGAGTTTAATGGACGTAAAAGTAAATATTTCCAATCTGATTTCAACGTGATGCAAATTAACTTATTAATATATGAAATGAAAAGTAGTAAATTCAATCAATACTGAGAATAAATATGGAACATTGATAACAAACAAAAATTACGATAGCTCATCCAATTAAAATTACACCTTTGAACTAAATTTTGTTTCGAAGTCTCAAATGTGTTTTGTTTACACGCAGTTATTAATGTATGCTATTTATAATGGTATTTAAAAATTTGCAAGCGATTAAAGGATTAATCTCATATTAGTGGTTTATCACGGTTTGCGTATCTACAAAAACAAAATTCTATAAGTAGTCAAAAACGTCAAATAAAATCTCATGGGACTCAATAAAGTTTTAATAAAATAAAATTTCACTTCTAAATCAAAACAATAAGTTTCATTTTTAATAACAGTTTTTTATAAATTTCAATCTTTTCATGCATGCATCAAAATTTGGCCAATCAAATTTCAATAAAATTTAATGACCTTGAGTTTAGTATAAAATTGATATAACATATAAATAAATAAACCTACAGCGACATAATTTGCAAAGTTCAATAATGGTTGATACCAAAAGTGTAATTGGGTAATTATCTTTTTTATTTATTTCTACGATTTTATGTCATGTTTTAGGGTTACAAATGCAGTCAATAACGTAAAAATCGACGACAGTATGTTTGAATACATTTAATAATTAATAATAAAATATTAATGTTGTTTTTAATAATATTTCCTTTCATATCTATCAGTAATCGAAAAAATTAGTAAAAATTTCAGATAGTAAATTTCATCATTTTTTACAAAAGTAAATCATTCAGAAATTAATCTTTTGAAAATAAAACTGTATGCAAACGTTTTGATAAAGAAAGTCAACATTATTGCACTTGTTTCATTTAAAACCTTCAATTCTGAATTGATTTTGCCATTTACCGCACTGAATTCAGTGTGCTAGCACTCACAATCTGAATGTCACGGATTCAGCTATTGAAAATAATGACATTAGTAAAAAGCGTTTCCACCAAAAGATCAAATGGATGTCTTTTGAAACACTTACGGCGTTGATGGCGCTTCAATACGGATTTTGTTATGCATATTACTTAGTGATAAATTTAGATATTAATTTGTCATAACATTAATATCTATAGGGCCCTTCGTTTCATTGAAGGACAAATACTCCCTATACTATTATAACCCTTCTATATGTTTAATTCAACACGGGAACGCGATAGTATGGGATTGCATTATCTTTACCAGTCACAGATAACTCATATCATTAAGCAAACGAGTTTTTTCGATGATTCTTTTCTTGTTCTCCTTTAATAAAATCTCAATTATGTTCCAGTTCCAAGCAAAACTCTCCGGCTCTGGAAAACCAATCTGTTCAGTAGAATTGCGTTTGACCATTTGAAACTAATTCCAGAGTTTAATCATGAAATTTATATATATATATATATAGTGCATAGGGACCTCCCATGTTCTATATCATTATTTACAATTAAATGATCTTCACATCAGTTTTTAATGAGAATCTCATGTTAAGATCAAGGAATCAATGACAAAATAATTTCCAACGTTGATGATGAAACGAAAAATGTTCCTGAAGAGACAATTATTAACAGGCTGAAGGAAAATGTTGAAAGTCAACCAAACCATGTTGTTTTAAAATACAAATCCGATCCGAAAAAGGATTACGATTTAAGTTTGACAATGAAAGAATACTTGGAGCAAATAACAAAGGCCGCCACAGGATTTATCACGGTACTGTTTATAAATAAATTATAATTAAGAATAATGATAATAATAATGATGATAATAATAATGATGATAATAATAATAATAATAATAATAATAATAATAATAATAATAATAATAATAATAATATAATAATAATAATAATAATAATAATAATAATAATAATAATAATAATAATAATAATAATGTGAGAATGTAATTCATCGAATGATGACGTCAATATAATCCAAAATTCTACTGATATATCCCATGGACTCTGCATCGTGGAAAACAGGATATTACGTAATGTAAAATGTTTATTTATTTCGTGCGTCCTACGATCAGAGCACGCTAAAAGGCACCAAGTACATAAAATAGGTCAAATCATAATTAAAATGCCATCTTTGATTTTTCTAAAAGTCCATCATGATTTTTTAATAACTAGTCCACCTTACTTTACATGTTTCTATTTTTTTCTCAGTCTCCTTCACTTTTATAGAATTTTTATTTAATTTTGAAGTCTTTACTGAAACATCAATTTTATCGAAACTAAATGATTCGAAAATAGTCAACTGAAGTATAATGAGGACGAAGGTCAAGAAGAGGCGCCACCGAGAGGCATTGGAACTTACCCTTCACCCTTCTTTTTTTGACAGAAAATATTGAATTGCAAGTTTATTATTTATAAATTATTTATTTTTATGCAGACAATAAATATATCTTCTAGCCTAGTGACCTTCCAACTTCTAAGCTTTCGGAACCTTAAACTTTATGTATTATTTATTAACAAAAACACGAAAATATTGCAAAAGATTTCCATTTAATTATCAAAATCAAACGTTTTAAAATAAGAATTTTATTATTTCCGATTGCATTTATGTTCGTTAAGAATTATTTTTTTTCATTGGAAATATTAAATTTTTCGTATTATATAGTTTGTTGATTTTTATTGCAAATTATTAACCAATCCAATTTATGCATTTATTGTCGTTATCCCCCATTTATTGTGTTCATTATTCGTTTATTTATAATAATATGAGTATACGATAGATTGAATTCTATTAGAGAACCGGTTACACCACGCATTTAATAATTGCAATTAACAATGTGATGCAATTGTATTGTGATATTTGATTTCTCTGACTAATGTATTATGTTATGTAAACAAGTATAATTAATATATATATGAATGCCTGGATGTTTGATTTATTATTTATCCCAATGAAACATTTACTGTAGACAAACATTTGCAGTATATATTGTCAATTTTTCATTAATATGTCTTTTACATATTGTTACTTAATCTTATTATAACAGTTTTAAAAGCAACATGAAAAATTTTATACAATTTACGTCAGTTCCAAAAACAGTTCTACGAATTCTAATAAAACTGCAAAGGATTTCTATTGATAATGTTTTCTCTTATAAGAAGCCGTCAAATTTGAATCTGTATTCCACCTAATTTTTTGTTGTTTTTTCAAACATTTTTTACTGTATAGATAATAAAATTAGTGAAATCGAAGTAAGCATAAATATTGACCATGAGATCCGTTTGTCGTATTCAGAATTCTCTGTCTATCTTGTTTGACTTACGTCGATTCAGTTATTTCAATCTGGTGTTACTTTAAAATCGTCATTTTGTACTTTCAATGACATTTTACCAATGTGCAATGTCCATATCAAACGAGTTATGTTCTCAAATGATAACTTTATTATTGTTTAAAGTCGAAAATCTGTCAAATCACTTGCAGGGTTCACCCAAATAGTTTTGATGTAAATTCATGGAATAGAGCGACGAACCGATTCGATTCTTATCTTGTTTTTTTAAAAAAAATATATTTGGATCGTGCTTTGCAACCTAAGTGACAATATATTAAGTAAAATAATAAAGATTTACTGAATAAATGTTGGTTTTAATCGTATAGTTAATAAAGATTAGTTTAAATGATAGATTAATTTTTGGATTGTAGTTGATACAGATCAACGCGAATTTGGTCCTGGAAGATTAGAAGAGACTACAACTAAGAAGGTAAAGCAGAAATCTTTAAGCCACCATGATCAGCGATTCTGAAATATATATAAACCTATATTTATCTATAATAATAAGGCAGAATCCAGGTTCTGATAGTTTGGGCAAATTCACATCCTCTCAGAGCTCTTAACAAAAACCGTTTTATTAAATTATGTAATTATTAATCAATATTAAAATATATAATATTATTATAATTTTTAATTGAAACTTTTTATATATATTTTTTGATTAACTTTCCATTAAACTATAAACACGAAGATTTTATTGCATTTTGTAAATTGTGCTCAATCGAAGCAGACTAGCTGAATATACTACTTACGGATTGCAGATGCGATAGTTAGTAGTGTCTAAATTTACTTGAACTTTTAATGAAAATATAACTAGGTTGTTTTATTGAGTAAATGCAAATCAGTAATTCTATGTAAAATGAGGAAATAAAAAATAGCTAATTTTGGCAGCGTTCCAAAAAATTTAATAAAGGGTAAAATCTTTCAGAGCTGTAATTTAGTTATTATTCTAGGTGTATCTACTGATTATCTTCAAGTGTGTGATATATGTTATTATTTAAATGTTTTTATTCTTTTGAAATACTGTACGCATTCAGGCACAAAGGAAAATATCATTAAATTTTATCTTGGAATGTTGATCAAATCATAATTGTCATCCCAGGTTAAGATTTACGAGAAAAGTCCTCAAAATTCAAAAATGAAGGTTTGGTCCTCTTTTTTTCGAGAAGAATACAGTTAAAGTAGACCCATAACTTATTATGTTACAAAATATTTTTGTTTCTATATTAACTAGGTATAAAATAAAACTATTGTGTTTAAAGTTAAAACTGCCTTTGCTTCTTCCCAGAAGATCCAATTCAGCATCTGAGAAAAGAAAGACAACGTTGCCCAAGTCAATATTTTCTTTCATTTTTCTGATTTCTAAAATAATAAAATTGGTTTCTATTTTTTGCTGTTATAATTTATCACTATTTATTGATACAATTTAAATTAATAATTTACACAATGTTGATTCAAATTAAAACAATCATTATGCTAGGAAATCTGCGGACTATTATTAATTTAGGTCGTGTTATATAAATATTTATATTTTGAATAATATTATGAATATAAAATTGTTATTTCTAAAATAAAAAGAAATTATAAAATTTGATATGGTTTATCATGAGATATTTAAGATTTAAATTCTGGCGTGACTTTATGTACACCTCGGATGAAAGGTATTCATGTTGGCAAAATGTAAAAAGGTTTCCTAAAAGATAAATGGCGAGAAAATACCTCGTTTAAAATTAAGAGGAAATATAAATGAATAAAAGGGTGTTCTTTTAAAGTAGCTTTTTGAAAGTAACTACGGTTCTGAAGATTTTGAAAAGTCAAAGAATAATTCTGCTGTAGTATAGTATTTTTATCATTATTATAAGGGTTTCATTATTTCAGCTAGGACTAGAACCAAAGGCTGCTATTTGCATTCTGGGATTTAATCACCCAGCTTGGTTTATTAGTGAATTGGGAGGAATATATGCTGGAGGAGTATCATGTGGAATTTATACGTCAAATACGGCAGAAATCTGCAAATATATTATGATTGATTGCAAGTGTCAGATCCTTATTTTGGAGAATGACGATCAGTTGAACAAAATTTTATCTATCTTACCGGGAGTTCCTCAAGTTAAAGCCATTATCAAATACACTGGAGAAGTCCAAGAAGAAGCTAAGAAGAAGTCAAAAATTCCAATTTATACTGTAATCAGTTAATAATTGTTTGAAATGAGTATTAACTATTTCACCAGTGGTCGCAGTTCTTAAGCATAGACTCAACAAACGCGACAGATGAACTGCATAATCGGCAGGAAAATGTTAAACCTAAAGACTGTGCAGTTTTGATTTACACCAGCGGCACTACTGGTCTTCCAAAAGGCGTGATGCTCTCCCATGATAATGTAAGTTATTATATTTTGTCAAATTAAAGGTGATTGTCCTTTTAGATATTGTTTACATTGAAAATGGTGCAAATTCATTTGGAATTAAAAAAGTTCCAAAATATTATTATTTCTTATCTTCCTTTAAGCCATGTAGCTGCGAATATGTTAGACATTGCGTCTACCGTTGGTATGGGGAGCACAATATACTTTGCGCAACCAGACGCATTGAAAGGTTCGTTGGGAAAAACTTTAAAAGAGGTTAGTTTTATTACAATATGATGTAAATTATTGCATTTTTTCTGTAAATGAAAACTAGGGCAACTCGATGCCGATTTTGGGCGGTTTGACTAGATGTTACTGTATTGCGTTTTGTAGAGGTAGGATCAAATTTATGAATTTGAGGCAAGTTTGTAGGCATTTAGACCTCAAGTTTGCTAGAAAATAAATGATCTATCACCATGCTTCTTTATCTTTAAAGCGAACTGAATTTTAAGAAAATCTTTTATATATGAATTACCCCTTTGTAATTCATTTAACTTTTGATACAAATAATAAAATTAAAAAAATTAACATATAACTTAGTTGTTGAGATCAATGGTGATCAGTTTTTTGTGTGTGTGTGTGTTAAGAATACCCATAAAATAAGATCAAATAATTATTATTTAAGTGAATAAAATGAATTGAGGAAAAGGTATAAAATAATAGGCATGCTGCTCCAGGATTTAGAAAACTAGGAGCGAGAAGAAGAAATGAAAAAATGAAAAAGAAATGGCACTCTACAATCGCAGTAATAGAAAGGTTAATTCCTAGCTAGCCTGCTAATTCACTGTCGTGTCAGAAATAGTGGATTGAAATTATTCTATTTGAATAAGGCAATCTTAATATATTTAGAAATTTCTGATTCCAATTATAATATTGACAATATTCTTTTCACAAATAAGGGTGCTAAATAAAACTATTTCTTTAATTTAAAATATAATCTACCTTTTCTTTTGAAGTTTCTCCAATCCATTTGAACTAACAGTGATTGAAAATCGTTTTCTTTATATAGGAAGGTCTTGACCGCCTTTTGTGAAATCTTCTTTCTTATTTTTCAAATAATTTTACTTTTAGTCGAAGTCAGATTTTCCATTTTGACATGCTTCTCAGAATAAGCGATTAAGTAAAATGGTTTCTAATTCTGGTAATGGTTATCACCAATATTGTCCCTTTTTTGTGACATCATACGCTGAAAAATAAGTTAAATTTGATATTTTATTATAGAAATTGAAAATTATTCTAATTTGTAACCACTTTATATTTTTATTTACAGTATGTTCGGATAAGGGTAAGTCGGGTATTGTAAAAAATTAAATATTGTAAAATTTGTGTATGGCCATAAAGGTTTAAATCTACTGTGCGACTCATTTCTAGCAAATCGCGTATTATGAAATCTTGTTTTTAATAAGTTTTTTTCTGGCAGAAGACATTTTATTATAAGCGGAAGTTGCCATTTTCTAGTTTTAGAAGATTTTTATTAAAGTTAATTATTTAAAATCTTTATTGTTTTTTATTAAACTCGTTTGCAAACTTTAATTTAGGTGAGACCAACAGTTTTTCTTGGTGTCCCTCGAGTATATGAAAAAATTCAGGAACAATTAGAAAATTTGAAGGCTTCAACAAACAAAAAATTGGATTCGGTGAAAGTTAAACAAAATCTTGGTCTAGATCGATGTGAATACATCGCATCGGGTGCTGCTCCCATCTCGCAGCAAACTCTAGAGTTTTTTCAAGGCATTGATATCTTAATACACCAGATCTATGGGATGTCTGAGAGTAGTGGACCACACACAATAGGAAAAAAAGATGAGGTTAGTTGCGACTCTCTTTGATGATTATTTATCTTGAGATTAAATTTAAAATTCAAATTTAGTAATTAATAGTATATTGTGTTGAAAAATTTTGGAATGTTGAAAATCTGCTTAGTGGTATTTATATATAAGAAAATCTCATTAAAAAGATTTTGTTTATCTAACGTTGTTTTGTTGAAAAATATATATTTGGTAGTTTTGTTAATTATCTGGAATTATTAATTATGGAGTTTCTGAACACTATGTGCTCCGATAAAGAACCTTAACTCTAATAATTATATTTTTTATTATCATTTTTATTAGAGTTTATTGTTTTTACGACAAAATATTATTTCATATTAATTATGATAAATATTAGAGTTAATATTTTTATCTGAGCTCCTAGTGTTCAGATCATCCATAATTAATAATTCCAGATAAGTTAAAGTTTCGAAATTCAAATTTATTTTATTTTTTCAAAAATATTCACAAGATTAAGAACTTTTTTCTAAATACATTTTATTGATAGTAGGTAGATGTGTCCCATCTGGCGCACTTTTTGGTAACCCCCCCTAACAAAAACAAAACAAACTAAAATATATTGTAAACACAAAAAAAAATTTACAAAATAATGAATAAGAACATGAACGTATATAGGTATACATTTATTAATTCAATGAACAGTTGGCTGAGCTGTTGGATGATCTGTTTGATAGACTGTTGGATGTGCTGTTGGATGTGCTGTTGGATAATCATGTGTAAAATTATTATCTTTATTCAATGTCAGTCTCAATCATATAATGACCGTATGCCAGGCTTACGTTATTTTCTATCCAAACCCTTTTATCCTCTTTGTTTGTTAGTGCGACCTTTGAAGTTTTAAAACTATAAAGTTGATGATTGTTTGTACCAATACGAAATCGAGGTACAGAAAAGGTGGAGTTTTTCTCGTAACAGTCCTTATAAGATTTATGAGTTAACGTTTTTTCCTTTAATGTGACTCTCTTAGTTTATAGGCATTTTCATTTACCTAAAAAACTATAGCACTTGGGTCTAAGGAATACCCATTCGTCATAACCTTCTCCCTTGCTTTCATCCTTAAATTTTCCAATGACCGAATCAAGTTTTTTAGAATAAAGTGGATGAGTAGATGGATAATTAGATGTATCCAAAAGATTATCCTTAACCATTTCAGACAAAAGAATATCTAGTTTACAATTTTTAATCTCCAAGAAGAAAGAGTCTGTATCTCCAGCAACTATATTAATCTCACAATTAAATTGTTGTCGATATTTTTCCAAGTCCTTATACTGAAGCTCATACATTCGAAGTTTCGACAAGTCAAGCACTGGTTGTCCTATATAACTTGGTCTATCTAAACATACCGAGTCAGTATTTAACAAAGCAGCAATTAGATCATCAACAATTTTGATACTTCTTTGAAAAGTTGGTTTAGAAGCATATGTAATCATCTTCTTTTCTGTATTACATAATCTTAAATTCATTCTTTTTTTCAGGTTTTCAACAGTTTTACCATACAAACTATTGTTTAACAACTTATAATAATTTTTATCTAGTGTGTTTGTACTTTTTGCTCTTAAATCTGTATTGGTATCAATGTAGTTTTTAAAAATAGGAGACTGTTTGAATCTCACAGCTCGATTCACATGAGTAACCTTAACCCAAAGAGACAAGTATAATTTTAGTAAACGCCAATGAATCACATAATTATTTTTTGGGTAATGAGTCAATAACAATTTTTCAACCTTAGATCCATCAGGTTTCATTTTCTCAGCAGCAATAGGAAAGTCGTCTAACTTATCGTGAAGATCAGAAGGAATTTCAAGATTTACTTCAAGAGTATACCCATACGACAAAGATTCAAGATTTAAAGAAAAACAATCTGACAATATTGAATCAAAACCATCAAGTATCCAACTGAATTTGCCACAAGGTAAAGGTTGACTTAAAGCCTAACCGTATAAATTATTAATATCTATATAAAGCAACTCAGTGGTTTCATCAGTTTTTACAAAGTGTTTATTAACAAAGTAAGACCTCCACGAATACCACCCTCATAGAAATTATAAATTTCCATTTCTTGCAATAGTTCAATGGGTTTATCTAAAGTTATTAACGCAGAACTCTAAGACATTCCAGGAATACCAAAATAATTTAAAGGCTCTAAACTATTATGAGCTATAGATTTCGCCCGAAATTGTTGGAAAAAGTCAGCTAAAAGAAAGCAATCGAGTTTCAAGTATATCATCATACAGTCAAGTAAATTTACACATTTAGTTTCAGTCCAAATTAATTGACTTTCTTATATTCAACTTCACTCACTCCTTCCCAGATTGGATGCAGTTCATAAGTATTTTCAAGGACCTCTAAACTAGTGGCAAAGTTGTACGGAAAAATACCTTTTTCATTAACAATGGTACCAGTAAAAACAGATTTTGTTAATGGTAAACTAGTCAAAGTTTTCACAGCCCTAGCTAATGAGTCATTAACAAACTGGTAAGAGTCAATAAAACGTATTCTAAGCTTACCAACATATTGGAATACATGATAAGTTCCAATTCGGAAATTGATTTATTCCATACTTAAGGATATGATGTAAGTCATACCCACGTAAATTATGAAAAACTACAGGTAATAATTCTTTGATGCTCCTATTAACATTACAACTTTTACATGCTGGACCAATATATTTTCCTGTAAAATGGTCATGGTCTCTAACCTTATCTACTATGTTCTTATTACACAAATAATAATATTCACAATTATCAAATGAATATTCTTCGTCAAAAGTAAGTGGTAACATTAGCTTTTTCCCATTTTCTTTATAATATGGTAGCACAATGTTTGTTCCTATATCAGAAACCTTCTTCAAAAATTCATAAACACAGTTTTGACCAATGAAATGGTGGTAACTTGTCATACCAGGAAGTTGTTGATTAATAAGAGTCCAGCAGAAATTGGCAAATGTTTTTGAAAATAAATGTCATCTTTTGGTAAAATAGATTCAAAATCTGCATAGATAACGAAAGGAGGTGTTATCGTTTTTGACCAGTTTTTGAACTTCAAATATTTATCTTTATCTTTTGGTAATGTATATATCGTAGTACCCAACTGATTTTTCTTACATAACTCTTGGTGTTTTTCAAAGGATGTTGGCTTACGAAATCCATTTAAACAATTTTCACACCATTTGCAACGAATTCGAACATTACAATCATTGTTTTTATGACAATTCATCAAGGATTGTAAATTAGTTATTGCTGTATAATGATATTTTTCACCCTCCTTTATCAATAATAAATAAATTGGATCCACTCCAGTTACTTTTGTTCGGTGAATTATATTTAAATATGGATGCTTCATTATAAGTTCTTCTCTATCCTCAAAATTGTCGTTATTATAAATCATTACATTAATTGCTAAACCAAGATTTTTCTTCTCAAAAGTTGAAATATCACACAGTTTCATTGGCATATCGTTAGGATCGTATACCAAGTCATTCATATACGGTAAATATTTTCTTGATCTATCTCTATCTTTCTTGATTTTATCAGATTTCAATACAGTCAAAACACTATATATGAAACATAAATTATCGGTATTTTGTACGTTAACTATTGCCTTTTTACCTAATAGAGCTTTAGGTGTTGGAATATAACTATGTCCAGATAATCTAGATATATTAGAAACTTTGGTTACCTTGAAATTTACTTCTATTATTCGGTTTATTTTCCAAATACTTCCTAATTCTGTTCGTTCAACAATCTTTTCATTTATTTTCTTTATACCCTCATCAAGAAAAGTTGTAGTCACTGAAGCAGCGCGATTTTATATACTAATAACTTTGAGTTCCCCATCTTTTTCAAATTCTACTTGGACTCCAAATTGAACTTTTGAATGTTTCATTTCATTTAATGTAATCTTTAATTTTTCCAAAAGAGAAGATGGAAGAACAATTTCCTTAACATTATATCTTCCGATGTTCACTTTTATAATTCGATGAGAGGGTAGTAAATCATATTCAATTTCTGGTTCAACAATAATGTCACTTAACCCTAGTCCAATTTGTAAATCATCTTTAATAAATATTTTTTCAAGTATTTCAGATTTTATGGTGCTTTTTCGTTTCAAACTGTGTTTAAACAATGATTTTTTATCCGTATAAAATTGAGTCAAGTGATTTTTATGGTCATTATATAATTTAAGGTACGGTTCAGAGGTTTGGGTCTGGCATACAGGACATATAATAATTATTCACTTGATAATATCGATTCATTTTATTGTGGCAGTTGTTATCATGGCTTGTAGATTGACAATACTTCGGATAAAGATTACCTGAAACATGAAAAAAGTTAAATAATTCTGATTGTAATAACTAAAAACTCACATTTAACATTCACAGTAGAGATTTTTTTAAGTTCGTCATAATTTGTTTCATAAAATATTCTATCATCTATGTTTTCAATGTGAATATTTAAATCATCTAAATTAAAAATAATTAATAATTTAAATAAAAGTAAAAAATTACCATTTTTATATTCATTTCTTTCATTACTCGATCTTGAATCTTGAATATTAAAAGTATCTAACAGTTAATAATTTAAAAATCATTAAAAATTATCAAAAGATTACTTGTATCATATTTATCAATATGCAAAGTGTCTTGAAGGGTTGTCCTCTTTGACAATACTAAAAAAGGTTAATAGTTAGTTATATTATACATACACGTACTTTTGGCAACAATACTACTTTTCGATTCTCCGAATTGTCTGAGGTGATGCCCGTGTTGTTGTAAAAACATTGACCATCTACCAGATGTTATTGTGAGACATTCTGGACACACATAACCAGGAAAACCAGAATCATTTATCTTGAAATATGATGATGTAACAAGTTCACAGTAGTGAACATCTTCGTGACAGATAGCTAGGCAAAATTTATATGTATAGCAATAATTAACTAAAAACAAATAGTAAATTAAATATACATAAAAAGTAAACTTACTTATGATTGTTTATACCTCAAAATCATTCGTTTATACTAATTAAAATTGAATGTTTATACTAAAAATTACATCCAAATTGAAATTTTTAATCAATTTAAATTGAATAAATTATAAATATGATGTTTGAAAATGAAATTTAATAACATAGGTTGCTATAGTTTCATGAAAATCATTAATATCAAGATTGAGAAAAGTACAAAATGAAAAATACTTATTGATTTATATCACATCGATTAATTTTTCACAAAAAAAATATGTGCTTATGCAATAAATTATTAGTTGATTCCCCACAGAGAAATAAAATAAATAAAATATAATTAATAGGTTTGAAAACTAAATTTTTAAAATCAAATTTAATAACACAGGTTGCTATAGTTACATGGAAAATATTAATATCAAGATAAATCAATGATATATGATGGTCACATCGGGAAATTAACTTTTTAATAAATTATTTTGAGTAAAGTACAAAATGAAAATACTTATTGATTTATTTCTCATCGATTAATTTTTCAAAAATACATACTTATGCAATAAGTTATTTGTTGATTCCCTACAAAGAAATAAATTGAATAACATGTATCTAAGATATTTGAAAACTAAATTTTAATAACAAATTTAATAACATAGGTTGCTATAGTTATGTGGAAAAGATTCATATCAAGTTAAATCAATAAAATATGATAGTCACATCATAAAAGTTATTATTATTATTATTATTTTTTTTAATAAATTTTTTTAGTAAATAACAAAATGAAAAATATAATTATTGTCTATTAATTTTGTGTTAAGAATTTATAACTTATATTTAATTAAGTATTATATTAATAATTTGTGTCACCAATAAAAATTAATTGATAAAATAAATTGAAATTTTCTTTGAAAAATAATAATAATAAACATAATAATAAAAGTAAAATTAACAATTATCATTTTGAAGTTTAATTACTATATTATTATAAAAAGAATTAATAATTTAATCCTGTCAAATAACTATATTTGATATTTCAATTTATAATGAAAATAATTTTGAATAATTACCTTATGTAAAAATAATCTTATTATTCACAGAATAAAATTCGAAAGTACAAGTACTAATGTAAATATATTACTTACGTAATTGCTTATAAAAATATTTTAATTTGATAAAGTTCTTCATTGACAATAAAATAAGATGAATTCATCTGATTAAAATAAATAAATCACTTATGTACAACTACAAGAATTCTGATTTTCAATCATATACAATAATTATTTTAATTGTAAATTTTAGGTAATTTTATTAAGAATCTTAACAGAATTATTTAAGTTAAACACTTGTTCATTGTGTAGAATTATGTTTACATGAAAATGTCTGTTTAATTTTAATCTGATACATTCTTTTACAATTTCAATCAAATTTCTTAATTTTGCCCTATAATTCATGTATTTGTTTACTTAATTGCTTCAATAAATAATAATAATAATTTACGACTTAAGTAAATGAGATTTATATTTGCTGACTCTATATCTATTACGTAATTTTTACTTAGTTTTTTACCTAATTTGTTCTAAAATAAAATAATTCCAAGAGTTAATTTTAAAAATAAATCGTTACAAATTATCAAAAATTTCAACAGTAGTAGGATGTGAGCCCGTCAGATACAACTCCCCTTGGCATATGTAATTATTACATAACATCTGTCTACGCTGTTTATACCTGGAGATTGACCTCTGTCCACTCAGTTTTATTGAAATTCAACTGAAATAAGTACTATATTTAAAATGAAATTAATTTATTTTAATTATTTTTCAATAACCTCACTGACCTCACGATTATGTCACGTGACCACTGGTCAGTCACTACCAGGAGACACACTTATTACATAACCCTTGTTATGTCACGTGCCCAATGGTACCCAATCTGACTACTATTGATAAATATAAAATTATCTTCAAGCAGATATTTTCACTTATAAACAATACTGAATTCTATATTTATGATAATAGCCAATGTGGTTATAATCATTCAGTATACATTTCTGAAATATTTTTAGATGTGTTACTTTCAGAATGATGCCTAAAATTTATTTAATTCTCTCTTATTTTGAAATCTCTGATTCCCTCTTTAAAACTTACAATTTTATAGATGTGTTAATTTTGTCAAGGGAATGAATATTAAGAAACAAGATTTTTATAAACTATGGGCAGAATATGTGTTTTACCAAAAATTCATCTAATTATTTCTTTTAACAAAAACATTTTTTTTGACCTACGATTTGCTTTGATGTGAAATTTATTTTTACTTCATTATTTTCGATACTTGAAAAAGGCGTTGCTAAAAATTTGTGTTAAATATTAAACATTGATCTGCAGTAGGAAAGTTTCTGTTAATGTTTAAAGTAAATGTAATAAAATGCTATAATTTACATTATTTATAATTGAAAACAAGTTACAAAATTCAGAAAAAACTTGGTTGTGTAGGAACTCTTATGAAAGGAGTTGAACTTAAAATTGAAAACCCAGATGAGAATCTTATTGGAGAAATCTGTATGCGAGGTCGACATGTTTTTCTTGGATATTTCAATGCCGTTGAGAAAACTAAAGAAGCCTTAGATTCGGAAAATTGGTTACATTCAGGAGATTTAGGAAAAGTTGACGGGGAGGGATATCTAATGGTCACTGGACGAATAAAAGGTAGTTATTTCATAAAAAACATAATTGCTGGTAATTGTGACTTAGAGTTGCTTATTACCGCTGGCGGGGAAAATGTTGCTCCTGTTCCAATTGAAGACAACATAAAATCAGAACTGCCATTTATCAGTAACGTAATGTTAGTAGGAGATAAGAAAAAGTTTATTTCTTGTCTTCTGACATTGAAGGTAATTTTGTGATTTATATACATATAATCCTTGTTATATTTGAAAGTTTATGGAGATTTTAACAGTTGTTGAGGAAAAAGGTAGAGAAAACCTTGATATAAAGTTTTATAAACCAATGTAAATTTGTAATATGTTACTGAAGGTGTGTTCAGGGGTATGCGGACTTTTCATCAAAGGAATATTAGTCAAGGAATAACTGGTCTAAAAAATTTCCACCAATAAGACTGTTCATCATAATCCTTTAAATCAAATGTTTATAAAAGTAAAACCACCGTTTTGCCAAATGTATTAATTACACTAACTTTCGGATATAGTAAAGTCAGATATAGATTAATACTATAATAAAAATTTTATAATATGAATTTATTGAAATTAAGGAATTCAATATCTATCAAAAGTAGTGACCAAGTTGTTTGAATATTGATTTTAAATTGGCGGTATATTTAATTTGATTTGATAAATAGTTAAATCGTTATTATTACTACCGTGGCATTGCATGTGCAACAAGTTAAATCGCAATGGGCCTCCTAATACCAAATATTAAATTCGTCTACATAACGTTCTTCAAAAGCTAAAAAATACCACAAATTGAAAGAAAACATTTTTTATACAAGAATCCCGGAAGCTACAGCACTGTGCTGGTTATTATTTTTGAATTAACCGTTATTGTCTAAAACCTAACACTAGAGTTATCAATATTTTTTGATTTTTACAAATTAAAATAACTGCAATTGAAATATAAATAAAATACTATTGTCGAATCGTCTTTTGGTGAACAGTAATGTCACATTGCGGAGACTTCCCTTCATCTCTGTACTCGAGTTCTAGAACATTTTCGATCAAAGGGTTTCACCAATATTAGTGAGCACAATAGAGGCTGTATAAAAGAAATATGAATATCTAGCTTAAAAGTTTTGTTGAAAAGTTTTAATAATTATTTGGAATGTGTGATATGTTAAGCATTGTTGATAATGTAATCAGATCCAAAGATTAATTTGAAAAGTGCTATGACTATGAATGTTTTTAAATAGTTTGAGTATGTGAAAAATTGATGCTTCTTTATTGTTTAAATATATTTTTAAATTGTTTCATTACTTTAATTTTTTATTTAAATATAGTTAAAAACTTTAATATTTATAAAAAAACTTTTAAAATTTTTAAAGATTTTTTTATTGTAATGTTTAATTAAAATATTTCATTTAATTAGAGTATTTAATTAATAAAAAATAATTTGTTTAAATAAATATAAATAATCCATCATATTGAGTTGGTTTTTGGTGCCTGAAGATGACATTTAAACTGTCGAAATATATCGTACGAAGAGTGTTTTATTGGCATTTTCTTTTGATTAAGTCGTTGCCAAAGTTATTTAATTATTTATTTATACACATTAAACTTTAACAGTTTTATTTAACATTTATATAATATAAATAGCCTATTTGTCCTCAATTAGAATGATAATTTTTTGAGCGGAACCATAGAAATACATTAAAAATTCAGTTTCCGTTTGTGTAGCATTTTTTACACAACCGTTTGTGGGCACAGTGTGAAGTATTTGTGTATTATATATTGAAATAATGAAATTTTCATTATTTTGACACTATAAATGTTATAAAATTGAATATTTTTATTCCATGAAATTAATTTAAATATTCTGTTTAACCATTCTAGGCCTTTTTTTCTATCAGCCTTGTGGTATATTGTGCTGTATCATGCTTTTAATGTAATACTAGTGATGTCATGTCAACTTTTCTATGATAGCGGCCCATATAGTATGTGTGTTAAGTGGCAACAGAAAAAAAAATTTCTTAATTTGGCCTACAAAGGGCTAATAACAGCACTATTTTTTTACTTTACATAAACTTAAACATGTATTTTACAATTTTCAAATTGAATTAAATTAAGAAATCGGTTAATTTATTAAATCATTTTTGTAATAAAATTTTTATCTATTAATTAATTTCGGGGTTGATTAAAAATAGGTATATTAAATAAAAAAAATTCGCTATGGAGAAGCGATTTTTAAATAAATTTATTCAAAACTCTTTATTTCTTTAATTAAAAAAATAAAAGTAATTCAAATTAATGTTAATATTTTAAATTAATACTTCAGTCATTTAAACATTCTACAGTAAAACTCCGCTTAACGCTCTATTAGTATAACGGGGTTTTATTGGAAGTGAGATTCCCCGAAAACGGCACGCATCGCTAGGCTTTCTCGAAACCAAAAGTAATTTATCTGCATTGCTCCTTCCATGCGATGTTACACAAACGTATTTTTATTATTTCAAACATTTGTTGCCGTTATTGTAAGACCTCACTTAACGCTGTTTCGTTTTACACTCTACTTTGATGGATCGTATATTCCACGTTAATAATAAATACTATATAAAGTTAACGCAATCATGAAGAGAAAATACTTTTTAATGCGAAATTAACATTATTAAATTTCAAGGTCAAACTAGTAGATGAAAAATCATTTGATAATTTAATTAATGAAAAATTCATGCATACAATCACAGCAGTTAATTATATGTATATAAAACGCGCTATAATTACCGTATATGCATATTGCTCACCAACGCGCGGTAAAGTTCACGGGTTAGTTATGTTTGTGTACTTCTAAAGTTTCAACTTTCACAAAAGTTTTTATTCAAGTTTATTTCGAAATCAATGTCCATTTATTTATTTATTTAATAAATCTTTAGACTGATTTTGATTCTAAGACTCAACTCCCAACAGAAAAGCTTTCAGTGTCGGCAATCCGAAGTTTAGAAAGCTTTGGCATTGAAGCTAAGGAAGTCGAAGATTTATTAAATTCAAACTTTGCGGTTCTCAAATCAACAATTGATAATGCCATGAACCGAGTCAATGCACAGTCAGTATCGAAGGCAGCCTATGTACAGAAATGGACAATACTTCCTAGAGATTTTTCGCTTAAAGGAGGAGAACTCGGTAAACGCGATGGAATATTATTTTCAGTATGAAAATTAAACGGTTTTTAGGTCCAACTCTGAAGATGAAAAGAATGTTCGTTATGGAGAAGTATGAAGATGTCATTAAGTCTATGTACACCGTGTGACAGATTCACTTTATATCAAGATTACCAGGATTTTGATACGAGACTCATAATTCAATTTTATCATTTTCCGCTCTTGATATGTAATATTATGGAAATTATTTATAATAAAATATATTGAAAAAAATTCTTTGTTTAAATTATTTTATGTACAATTGAAATAAATAAAAATTACCCGTTAAATTTGCATTAAAATCACAACTCAGAAACTCCTCATATTTTAATTAGTAGATGCGTTAGGGGGAGGGGTTCACACATTTTTGACGATGTGTGACGAGGTTGAGGGGGTGTTTAAAAACTGTGACGTCACATCTTAACATTTGTATTTTTTGGCTTTTAAATTGTTACTAATTTTTTTTAAATAATTCCAGTGATTCTACCTGAGCTTTTACTTTTGTGGAATGCATTAC